>JAZDUH010000210.1:465000-1024614 GCA_036419115.1 Scarus forsteni | reverse complement strand
TTCACTGATGGAGATCTGCTTGCTACGTAATGAAGATAGTCCTACATCTGTCAGAGCTACTCAGGATGCCTGACACTCTTCACAGATGGAGATCTGCTTGGTACCAAATGAAGATAGTCCTACATCTGTCACAGATACTGACGACAGACACTCTTCACAGACTGAGATCTGCTTGGTACCTAATGAAGATAGTCCTACATCTGTCACAGATACTGAGGATTACAGACACTCTTCACAGATGGAGATCTGCTTGGTACCTAATGAAGATAGTCCTTCATCTGTCACAGATACTGAGGATTACTGACACTCTTCACTGATGGAGATCTGATTGGTACCTAATGAAGATAGTCCTACATCAGTCACAGATACTGAGGATTACTGACACTCTTCACTGATGGAGATCTGCTTGGTACCTAATGAAGATAGTCCTACATCTGTCACAGATACTGAGGATTACTGACACTCTTCACTGATGGAGATCTGCTTGGTACCTAATGAAGATAGTCCTATATCATTCACAGATACTGAGGATTACTGACACTCTTCACTGATGGAGATCTGCTTGGTACCTAATGAAGATAGTCCTACATCTGTCACAGATACTGAGGATTACAGAACCTCTTCACTGATGGAGATCTGCTTGGTACCTAATGAAGATAGTCCTACATCTGTCACAGATACTGAGGATTACTGACACTCTTCACTGATGGAGATCTGCTTGGTACCTAATGAAGATAGTCCTATATCAGTCACAGATACTGAGGATTACTGACACTCTTCACTGATGGAGATCTGCTTGGTACCTAATGAAGATAGTCCTACATCTGTCACAGATACTGAGGATTACAGACACTCGTCACAGACGGAGATCTGTTTGGTACCTAATGAAGATAGTCCTACATCTGTCACAGATACTGAGGATTACAGAACCTCTTCACTGATGGAGATCTGCTTGGTACCTAATGAAGATAGTCCTACATCTGTCACAGATACTGAGGATTACAGAACCTCTTCACTGATGGAGATCTGCTTGGTACCTAATGAAGATAGTCCTACATCTGTCACAGATACTGAGGATTACTGACACTCTTCACAGACCGAGATCTGCTTGGTACCTAATGAAGATAGTCCTACAACTGTCACAGATACTGAGGATTACAGACACTCTTCACAGACGGAGATCTGCTTGGTACCTAATGAAGATAGTCCTACATCTGTCACAGATACTGAGGATTACAGATACTCTTCACAGATGGAGATCTGCTTGGTACCTAATGAAGATAGTCCTACATCTGTCACACATACTGAGGATTACAGACACTCTTCACAGACAGAGATCTGCTTGGTACCTAATGAAGATAGTTCTACATCTGTCACAGATACTCAGGACAGACACTCTTCACAGACGGAGATCTGCTTGGTACCTAATGAAGATAGTCCTACATCTGTCACAGATACTGAGGATTATAGACACTCTTCACAGACAAAGATCTGCTTGGTACCTAATGAAGATAGTCCTACATCTGTCGAAGATAATGAGAATTACAGACTCTCTTCACTGATGGAGATCTGCTTGGTACCTAATGAAGATTGTCCTACATCTGTCACAGATACTCAGGATGACTGACACTCTTCACAGATGGAGATCTGTTTGGTACCTAATGAAGATAGTCCTACAACTGTCACAGATACTGACAGACACTCTTCACAGACTGGAGATCTGTTTGGTACCAAATTAAGATAGTCCTACATCTGTCACAGATACTGAGGATTACAGACACTCTTCACAGATGGAGATCTGCTTGGTACCTAATGAAGATAGTCCTACATCTGTCACACATACTGAGGATTACTGACACTCTTCACTGATGGAGATCTGATTGGTACCTAATGAAGATAGTCCTACATCAGTCACAGATACTGAGGATTACTGACACTCTTCACTGATGGAGATCTGCTTGGTACCTAATGAAGATAGTCCTACATCTGTCACAGATACTGAGGATTACTGACACTCTTCACTGATGGAGATCTGCTTGGTACCTAATGAAGATAGTCCTACATCTGTCACAGATACTGAGGATTACAGAACCTCTTCACTGATGGAGATCTGCTTGGTACCTAATGAAGATAGTCCTACATCTGTCACAGATACTGAGGATTACTGACACTCTTCACTGATGGAGATCTGCTTGGTACCTAATGAAGATAGTCCTATATCAGTCACAGATACTGAGGATTACTGACACTCTTCACTGATGGAGATCTGCTTGGTACTTAATGAAGATAGTCCTACATCTGTCACAGATACTGAGGATTACAGACACTCGTCACAGACGGAGATCTGTTTGGTACCTAATGAAGATAGTCCAACATCCATCACAGATACTGAGGATGACTGACACTCTTCACAGATGGAGATCTGCTTGGTACCAAATTAAGATAGTCCTACATCAGTCACAGATACTGAGGATTACTGACACTCTTCACTGATGGAGATCTGCTTGGTACCTAATGAAGATAGTCCTACATCTGTCACAGATACTGAGGATTACAGACACTCTTCACAGACGGAGATCTGCTTGGTACCTAATGAAGATAGTCCTACATCTTTCACAGATACTGAGGATTACAGACACTCTTCACAGACAAAGATCTGCTTGGTACCTAATGTAGTCCTACATCTGTCACAGATACTGAGGATTACAGACACTCTTCACTGATGGAGATCTGCTTGGTACCTAATGAAGATAGTCCTACATCTGTCACAGATACTGAGGATTACTGACACTCTTCACTGATGGAGATCTGCTTGGTACCTAATGAAGATAGTCCTACTTCAGTCACAGATACTGACGACAGATACTCTTCACAGACTGAGATCTATTTGGGACCAAATTAAGATAGTCCTACATCTGTCAGAGATACTGAGGATTACTGACACTCTTCACTGATGGAGATCTGCTTGGTACCTAATGAAGATAGTCCTACATCTGTCACAGATACTGAGGATTACAGACACCCTTCACAGACGGAGATCTGCTTGGTACCTAATGAAGATAGTCCTACATCTACAAGCCAGTCAGAAGCCTCATATCGACGACCACCATAGACAGATATACGTAGACGCCTCATTGCGGCCTGGACCGCATCGGGCGTCGCCGCCATATTGGAGGGGTCTCTTCACTCCGGTCTAGCACCAGAAACATGTTGAGTGAACGCATTTATGCTCGTATTTTGTGCAGCCTAAAGTGACAGTAAACGGCGCAATATTGAAAGCAGATGACTTTTTTTAGTTCTATTCCAACACAGCTGAGTATAAACTTATTTAAAGTTTAATACACGTCAACGTGATTTATATAAGTCTGTTTGTTAAGTCTGGTTTGTGTGTGAGAGCGCAAGTAAATGTGCCTGAAATAGTTGCATTGAATATTCTCACAGCACACAAAAACAAAAATATAATAATAATAATAATAATTACAATTACAATTATGTACACATATATATATATATGTATATATATATATATATATATATATATATATATATACATATATATAATAATAAGAAGGGGATCAAGAAAATAAATGAGTGAGTCTGATGATTAAGTAATAATGGCAATATAGTAATAGTAATAGTAGTAACAACAACAACAGTATCATTATTATTATTATTATTTTCGTATTTTTGTTTTTGTGTGCTGTAAGAATATTCAATGCAACTATTTCAGGCACAGGCTCATGTACGTGCGCTCGCACACACAAACCAGACATCTTATATAAATCATGTTGACATGCGTATTAAACTTTAAATATGTTTTTATTCAGCTGTTTTGGACGCTGCACAAAACACGAGCATTAATGCGTCACTCCACTTGTTTCTGGTGCTAGACCAGAGTGAAGAGACCCTCCAATATGGCGGTTACGCCCGATGTGGGTCCAGCCATGGATGTATTATGACAAAAAATAATACATCCATGGGTCCAGCACGTAATGAGGCGCCTACGATATAATGTCTAAGGCTCAGGGCTCAGGGTTCAGGAGGAGATTGAGATTCAGCCTGTATTCGCTTTTCTCAGTTTACATGAATGCGAAAAACTGAGTTTTCCAAATCTCCACTTTGGCCGGAGTTTTTAGAAAGATTCGCTTTTCCGAGGCGAATACCGCTTATGCGTAAAATGAAAGGCACAAACGAAGGGAAATGTCTCCGCTTTTAAAAATACCTGCATGTGTAAACGAGCCTGATTCAGGGAAAAAAAAATGTCTCTATATGCTTTCCTTGTTTTTTTCTGCTGCTGAACTGCAACATGCAGGCATGAAAATGGGTCTGGTGTGAGAAAGGTAAGAAGACTACTACACACAAAGAGCTTTAGTAAAAACACATTTAAAACACCTCAAGTCATTACAATCAGCCTCTGAGACGCTTCATCATAGAAAAAAAGAGAAAAAGAAAAGGCATCAGCAAGCAAGAAAAGAAACGTCAAAGATGGCAGCGTAATAAGACCACTCACTCTGATGGGTTTCATGTACCAGCTTAATAGAGCTTTTTAATAGGCACAAACTACTTACTGCTCAGCTCAAAACGACAGAAGTAACATAAGCATCACTCATGAGATGTATAACACAGGGTTTCCCCGACATGTAATTGACTGTGACGCAACGCCACGACTGAAAAATTAGATATTTGTTTTTTTTGTGAAAACAACAGTGTTTCTCCTACCATTTCATTAGAGGGGCGCCCCCCTGATAAAATGGTAAATAATAATTATCTTTTTTAATCGGCTGCATGTCAGTACTGTCTACATGGTCGCACGCTTACAATCCTTCTGTTTTCTGAATCGCGCACAGCTGGGTCCCGCCCCAATGAGCGCATACACACAAACACGTGCACATTAGGGCTGAAATAATTACTAGAGAAGTGATTCCAAAAGTCCACCAAGAGGAATAACTTCAATAAACGCCTTGGTTAGAGCTGATTTCATCGTGCTCTGGGTTCTGCGCACGGAATTCCGGCCATTAAGCAACTATTGGTTGTAATCCCTTAGTGGGTTTACATGCTTGACAACCTTCATTTATCAACAGTGAAATACTGAAACTACCTTACTGAATAAATATGAATTTCTCAGTTATCAATTTAATACTTTACACGAAAATTAACAGAGACTGCTCTGTACCAACCTGTTGCACCGAGTGTGAAGAGGACAGGCTGTGTTTAATTTAATCATCTGCCAGTGTTTACAGACATGTGTTATCATCTGACTGTATGTTTTAATTGTTATGATGCACGTCATAATGTAAATATCCAGTGGGTCGCAGAGATTTTTTAGCGCTATTTCCACGTTTATATCTTTATATAGAGTCATCAGAAGCAGCAGTGACCCCTGCCGCTCTGTGGTGTTATATTTACTTTAAACTTCATTGTTATCCGTTTAGTGGAGACTGCAATGCTGATCGGTGCCGTGCTGTGTATTCAGCGCCTAACTCCACCTCAAGTCTCAAAACGTAACATCACTTGTCCTTTTTAAATGAACTGAAAACACTCGTCAACTTCGCTGTGAAACTTGTTTCTTAAGTAAAGCAGGAATAACAGTAACTGGAATAACATACATCACCTCGTCGCTTTGCATCCTGTAAGTTGTTGAAAAAAGAAGTTGTAAAGCAATGCAGAGTTCTGAGGAAGGTCCGAGCTGCATTTACTATAACATACACACGCTTTGTCTTCACGTCTTTGGTGCATTCAAGTTCTAGTCAGAAGTAGGAATTACTGGGTTTCGAGTAGGAAACTGCAACTGGAACGTTCCCCGAAGTCTGAATTTCCAACTGGGAACTCGGTGAAACCTCGCCACCCCCGAGTTGACAATCGAAGATGGATGCCCCCAGTGTGAACAGTTATTTAGCTCCTGTAATAATCTATTTATTTGCACTTCTGACTGGGGTGTGTCGCTCTAGATCAGCTGTATAAATAGTATTGCTAGAGTTATATTTACAAAAATGCTGCCATAGTGATAATCACATTCTTCACACAATAACGCAGGGCGTGCTAACAACAGCTAACAATGGCCTGGTAGATCAGCATGTTTTTTTCTGACTCCAACTGGAACGCCGATAAGTCAGAGATGATGTCACTCCCATTTCCGAGGTTACTGGAAGGCAGCATTACGACAGTCGGCACGCGTGCTCATGGGTAGCAGAGTCTTTATTTCGCCGGTAATAGATTCTCCTCATTGCACCTTTAAAAAACAACACGTCTCTTAAGTCAAATAGTGATTTTGAATTTTTGTTTTAACTTTTCTGGAATACATGCATGCATTTCCCCCATGTCTGTAAAATCCACCTTTTCAAGAGTCCTAAATCAATGTTTGAAAACCACCTCACACATTCCTTTGCACTCAGTATATTTAAACCCCCATTTTTCTGTCTACCTCATTCATGTTGCACCAAAATGTCAATAACTCTTTTAAAAAGCCTTCATTTCAGCACAGAAAAAAAATAAATCAATTTCTTGTAAGCCATTTCTTAGAATATTATATTATGGCAATTTACATTAGATAAGTGACTGTAAATATTTCTCTAAATTATTAGATAGAAACCTAGAAAAAGAAATACATATTCCTTTTTCTGAATTGCAAAATTAACATTTGTCAATTCACATGCCCAATGCTTAAATTTTATCACATTTATAGATTTGTTTTAGAAATGTCTTTGAACCCTTTTAAAATAGACTTTTATATTGAAATATTCTATTTCAAATTTTAATTTGCACAAGACAATTACCTCACAAGAAACACACATCAAATTATAAACTTTCTAATATTCCAAATGTTACAACAAATGTTTTTAATTCCCTTTTAAAATGATTTGCCATCATGACTATTTTGACAAATAGCTCTCAATTTATCTTAAAATTAAGACTAATTTTTTCTTTAGCAATTTCTTTTTCTCTTTCCAATTAACAAAACTTTTAAACCCTTTTTACTCAAATCCTACAACATGTTGTGCCTTCAATGTTACCAAGTCAGATTGACAGCACTTACTTTAAATCACAGTTTAAACCAAGCAGCAACCTCCAGTCTAAAAATGTGAGACAATGCAGAAGTGTTACAAACTTGCTGTTAGTCAAGTGTCTGCTTGAGGTTCACTCCAGAAGAACCAGAATTCATGTCATATGGTCTATGGTATAAAGCTATGAAAACATTTAAAATCAACTAAACCAGACAACCAACTGAAAATATGAACACTTCTTAATTTAACTTAAAAACCAAAAAAGAACATTTAAGAAAAACAAAACCCCTCCTTAATTATCTCCAGCCTCCCCAGGCTCCACATCTGCTTCTCGTTGTCCTTCAGCATCAGCCAAACATGAAAACACAAATATAACTAGAAAGCACTCGGAGAGCGCAGACCTCCGCCAGCACCACAGCCCTCAGCCATATTGTTATTTTGACCATAAATATTACTCCTATCTTTATTTCATTAAAATATTTAGATTCCTTGACCATGAAAACATACCATTAGCAACTGGATTCATCCTCCGCCAAGGAGGTTATGTTTTCGGAAGAGTTTCTCAGCCTGTCCGTGAACAAAATAACTCAAAAAGTTATGGATGGATTTGGATGAAATTTTCAGGAAATGTTCAGCATGGGAAAAGGAAGAACTGATTCGATTTTGGTGTTGATCCAGATCAGCGTCTGGCTGCCATGGCAAAAAATGTGATTTTTGTGATTAACTACTGAACTAACATAGATATCATTATGAATCCAGTTGCTAATGGTATGTTTTCATGGTCAAGGAATCTAAATATTTAGATGAAATAAAGGTAGGATTCATATTTCTGGTCAAAATTACAATATGGGTGAGGACTGTGGCGCTGGCGGAGGTCTGTACTCTCCGAGTGCTTTCTAGTGATATCTATGTTAGTTCAGTAGTTATCCACAGAAATGACATTTTTCGCCATGACGGCCAGACGCTGATCTGGATCAACACCAAAATCAAATCAGTTCTATCTTCTCCCCTGCTGAACATTTCCTGAAAATTTCATCCAAATCCATCCACTACTTTGAGTCATTTTGTTCACAGACAGACAGACGGACAGACAGATGGACGGACAAACTCTCCCAAAAACATAACCTCCTTGGCGGAGGTAATTATTAAATACATAATCATTCATAATCAATCTTTTAAAAAACAAAGACTCAAAACAATAATATAAAATATTCATCATCATTTTGCAGGGCCAGGCTGTCCTCCATCACCTCCACCCTCTCCTTCATCCTGGCAACCTCCTCTTGCAGCCTCCTGACTTCCTCCTCACTCCTCCTCCTCCTTATCTTCTCCACCTTCTTGAGCCACCGCTCCTTCATCAGGGCTTGGAGAGCCTGGCTGCTCCACATCCCGACTTTATGATAAATGTCCTCTCGTGGCACGGCACCATCCAAACACTTGTACTGAAAGAAATGACAACAAAAGGAAAACATCATTGAATAATGGAAGAAACAGTGGAAGAAAGAACTCTGGATGAGTTCTGAGGAAGATCAAATACCTCAAAGCCTTTCACTCTCTCTAAAATACATTTTAAACACATGGGTAAAAAAAAAAAACAATTTGACCCATCCAATCAACAAACTAACAATAACTTTTAGAACAGTAGACACACTTTTTATATCAATCCAAAGACAGTCATTTGAAGTTTAATCAAACCATTTTAATAATCAGTTAATTACACACTAATGAAAACATCCCTATGACTGTTATATTACATTTACTGTAACTCTAATATGTTACATCTGTAAAGAAATGCAGTACTGTACATTATCTCTGAGCACATCAAGCACTGCTTCTTTATGTCACAGAAGTTTGACAACAAAAACAGATATCTGTCTCCATTTAGAACATGATAGATATTTAAATAATACTCTCAGGAAATACAACCTTAAAAATGTGCCCCTCTTTTAGGGTTTAAATCAATTATTCAGTAAATCAAATACTTGCCCTCCTGTAGTTCTAACCCATAAAAAATATCACACATACTGTAACTCTGTAAATCCAAACTCTTTTAGTACTTACACATAAAAGCTGACAGGATTGTCTCAAAGCTGCCACGTCAGGCTCAGGTGACTGTGGCAGCTTTAGCGGTGAGAATGTTTCCTTTTGCTGAATAAAAAAACAAAAAGAAATAAATCAGGGCACACAATACATCTTCTGCACACTACACTACACATAAATTTAGAGAAATTAAACTGGACTCATATTAGTCACTCAGTCCCTCTAAAACACAAAAACATTCCTGTAATCAAAACCTTCTTTATTATTTAAACATTATCAGTTGCATGTAATATAAGATTTGATATTTGTACTTCACATTACCGTACATATTCTTCACCAATATTTAAAATTTACCTTGGTTGAAACTGCCTGAAGTCTATTGGATACTTTCCATAACTAAATGTTCAATGTACATTTGAAAAGCACTTCTACAAAAATTGTCCCATCATTTTCGTTTTTACATTCCCACGTGACAAAGTCAAACAGATTAAAATAAAAAGTCTTTAGGCTCGTATCTTAAACCAAGAATACTCGATGCCTTTACAATACATTTTTCTTACGTCTTTACCATAACTTCTCAATTTCACCAGGTACCCAACCACTATTGAAAAGATTTCATACGACTTTAATGTATAAACCTTTGTTTTAAACAGGACTAAGCTAGCTTGGCAACATAAGTAACACTAGAAAAGCACTCATAGAGCACAGACCTCCGCCAGCGCCACAGTCCTCACCCATATTGTGATCTTCACCATAAAAATTAGTCCTACTTTTATTTCATCTAAATATTTTGATTTCTTGACCATGAAAACATACCATTAGCAATTAAATTCATAATGATATCTATTTTAGTTCAGTAGTTATTCACAGAAATCAAATTTTTCGCCATGGCGGCTAGACGCTGATCCGGATCAACACCAACATTGAATCAGTCCATCCCTTTCCCATGCTGAACACTTCCTCAACATTTCATCCAAATCCATCCATAACTTTTTGAGTTATTTTGTTCACAGATGGACAAACTCTCAAAACATAACTCCTTGGCGACGCCATTATCACGTCTCTCGATTGCTTTCTAAATACAACCAGAAGTTTCACTTTAAAACTCAAATTTCCAGGAGATAAAAGTAATGTTACACTATAAAACTTCCACATAGCATTAATTGAATCACTATTTTTGATATAATCAACTTTAATTGAAAACATAGATGACCTTCACTCAGTACGCTACTCACCTCCATTGTTGCTTTGCTCTAACTGCGACACAGTATATATGCGCCGTACACTTGCTGACGCTGATCCAGAAAAACTGCCTACTACAACACTTATGCCATGTGTCGTTAACATGAACTCAAACATTTTGTTGGCCAACAGCATTTAGTGTCCATGTTACTGTTTGTTTTATTAGACCATGTCCATGCGTTTTTATTGACAGTAAGTTCATGAAGCAGTTCCTGTCCAGATGAAGACAGAGTCCAAGTTTGCACTCCTCACGTCCATGGAGGGATTTTTCTGCACAGTTCACTGCTCCTCCACAGGCTAAACCTCTGTCTTTTCTCAATATGATTTCTTTTTTTTGGTCTTTGAGTTTTTATCGATCCTCAACTTGCTTTCACTTCCCATCCTTAGTCTTAGTCTGTATGTTAATATGTGCACGTAACGGCGAATGTACAGCAAAAACGGCAAATAAATGGCAAAACACGTCAAGAATAAGGCAAAAGAACAAGGAAAAACTCCAGAGTTAAACTAATGCTATTATTAACAATACTTGTTCACTATTTACTCTAGAAATACTGATACATACTCACATGTTAACTTTCAATCATCTCTCTTGCTCAAGCGTTGTGCGTCTTGTTCGAGCAGGCATCAGTGTGTATTATGAAATCCCGTTGGGTCGAGCCCTCCCTGAGCTCATAGAAATTCATTGTAAGGTCCAAGATTTGAAAAAAAGAGTCTCTTCATGTAAGTCTATGGCTGTGTCCGAAATGGCATACTAACGCCCTACTCATACTAACTGTGACGTCAAAATGAGTATGTAGTGCGTTCACATTGGATAGTATGGAAAGATTGAGTGTGCGAGAAATACCCGGATGTATACTAAATCGGAAAAAAATCTAAGTATGCGAGGTGGGCATACTAGTCTCACTCAGAAGCCCCATAATGCATTGCGAACCCCATAATGCATTGCGAACAGAAAATTGAGCGGAAAATGACGGACGAAATTGTCGCTGTGGGGCCGAGCCAAACTCTGGAGGGAAGATATAAATGTAAGTACCCGGTGTTTAATAATTTTAGGTGGTAAAATAGTCGTCCTAATCCCCCTCGGATTTGAGAAACAGGCGATTTCTGACCAATGTTTTAAATTTGTAAGATGATTTATAACGTGCTACTGCCTGCTAGTAGCTCGTCACAACTTCGCCTTGCATACAGAGATCAAGTAGCAAAATCTGTTTCGACATGCAGCTACAATTAAAACGATTTGTCTAATCTTGTGAATAACTGCATGACGGTGCCGGCTTGAAATTGCCTCATTAATAATGCTACTGTTTTGCTCGTATTTCACGTAAGCTATATTATGGTTCGTTTCCAAGCACATTTCCCGGACAGTATCTGTAAAGAACTCAGCTTGAATATTGTTATGAGGGTGGCTTTAACTTTAGAGCGGACTGCTATAATAGTCAAATGGTAACTATGCCTTATAACATTTAACGGTGCAACTCTCATAATGTTGGACAATTGGATAATGCTGGACTGTTATTTCTCCAAAGGGACTGATGAGGACACGGAGCGCCTCATACAATGGCGCTCCCAAAATGAGGAGCTGTTTACGGGGCGTAGAAATGCAGCCCAAAAAGGTTTTGAGTAAGTAATAGTCATGTCACACCTTTTTTTTTTTCTGTTGTAAAATAATTAACAGATCAGTGAGAGAAGGCTTTTGGTCAGTGTAAGGTCACAATTTTGGTTGGCTTTTCTGATTAATAACTGAAAAGAATTATTGTAACAGTCTGCAGTCTACTTTTCCTGTTTCAATCCTATTTTCAATCCTATTTTCCATATTGATATTTAGGATGTTCATCAAGGACCAGGGCCTGGAGGGCAAAGTGGAGGCAGGGTGGGTTAAAAAAAAGTGGGAAAATCTTAAACAGAAGTATAAGGTTAGTTAGTCTTTCAGTTTATCCACAGTATACAAGCATAATTAACATGTGACGCCAATAATCATTAACAAATAACCTCTGTGCTGTTTGGTAGGAACTGAAGGCCCCGAGGACAGGTGTTAGCACAGAGGGAGGAGAGACAACTGCTGCCTCTTGGAAATGGTATCAGGCCATGGATGAGGTGATGGGGCAAAGGCCCAGTATAGTCCCGCCCAATCTCATCACCTCAGCCATGGCCGAACCTGTGGCAGCAGCTGTCTCTCCTCCAGAAGAGGACAGAAGGAAAAGGAAGAGAGAGACTGGAATGATGGAGTTTTTGAGAGAGATGGAGGAGAGAGAGGAAGAATGGGAAAGGAGAGCAGAGCTGAGACATGAGGAACGAGAAAGAAGGGCAGAAGAGAGAAGAGAGAAGACAGAGAGAAAGAAGAGCAGAAGAGAGAGAAGAGAGAAGACAAAGAGAGCAAGAGTGGAGAGAGTGGATGGAGAGTAGGGCCAGGGAGGAAAGGAGAGAGAGAGAGGCAAGAGAGGCAGAAAGCAGGGCAAGGGAGGAGCGTTTTTTGTCTGTTCTAGAACAAATTCTGAAAAAGTAGTACTTTTTCAGAATTTGTCCTAGAACAGACAAAAAAGGTTAATTAATAGTAATTAATGTTCACACATGTCCTTTGTGATGTTCTCTATTAAAGAATGTTCATGAAATCTTTTTTGTTCATTTTTAATGCTATATACAGTATCTCAATACATTTACATACAGTTTGATTCATAAAACAGTTAAAAACATAAAACAGAAAAAAATACAGAAATTAGCAAACTACAGAGAATGTTAAAAATAACTGAAATTAAAACTATTTACAGAGATTGTGAGAAATAACTGGAACAAAATTAAAACTATTTACAGAGAATGTGAGATATAACCTGAACAAAATTAAAACTATTTACAGAGAATGTGAGATATAACTGGAACTTAATTAAAAATATTTAGAGGCATTGAACAATAACAATAATTAACAATAATCATGTCCCTGCAGTTCATGGATTCTGTAGTCTGGGGCAGACACTGCAGCAGCCAGGCGGTTTCTGAGACCATCCCCAGATTGCTGGACTGGCACAGGAGCCTCGAAGTCCTCTCCATTGTCATCTTCCTCCACAACCTCTGGCTCTAAAATGTCTCCATTTCTGATGCAGAGGTTGTGGAGGAAAAGGCAGGCAACGATGACCTCCGGCACAAAGTCCACCTTCACCTCCAGGGCCTTCAAAAAGATGGATCGCCACCTGGTCTTCAGGACACCGAAGGCCCTCTCCACCACACACCTGGCCCTGGACAGCCTGGTATTGAACCTGCCCTCCACAGCATCCCGGACAGGCTCACGGAATGGTGTGAGCAGCGCTATGGGCTGCGACAGGCATGGGTACCCGCCATCGCCAATGAGATGCCAGCCTGGAGGTGGGTACAGCTGGCGAAGGTAAAGGGGCTGCTTTTTCAGGACCGGGCATCATGGACACTGCCGGAAAGCCTACAACAACGTCCAAAAAGCACCCTCTGTGGTCACATATCCCTGAAATTGTATGGAGTGGAAGAGTTTCCTGTTGAAGTAGTCTGCAGGAAACCTTCCAGGTGGCACGATCGGACATGGCACCCATCGATGCTCCCTGCCACCTTCTGAAATGCTGGGGATCCTGACAGCCGAGCAAAACCAGCCCCAATTTCCTCCAGCTGGTCCATGTTCGGGAAGCACACGACCCTTCGAAAAATGCTCTGGATGGCCTTGCTGGTCTTGTGGACCATGTCATGGCAAGTGCTCCGGGGAATCCCAAAAGCCTCCGACACAACCCGGTAGGATGTGGCACTTGCCAACCAGTAGACAAACACCAAAACCTCAAGTGCCCTCCCCCATCCATGATCTGTGTGTCCCAGGATTTGTATCAGGTTGTCCAGGGTTGGTCTGGACAACCTGAAGTCCTTTTTAAGGTCACCTCCCTCAAAATAAAGTGACAGCAGGGGAACATTGGGATTTACCCTGCTGTACGGTCCTCTCACACCAACCTGTAGAGAAAACATGCCATCAAATATGACTTTTTAAAATTATTTATTAAACTATTTATTATTTGTGTATTTATTAAAATATTTGTGTATTTTTAGACCACTTCTTTTTTGAATGATGATATTGTAAGTATTATATCTATGTGAAATTATGATTACATTATTAAACTTTGCTATAAATTAAAATGTGGTTTATTGGTAGAACTGTGGCATGATAGAAATCATAAATAATGAATGAGAAGACAAGATGAAAGGCATCTAAATGGACTTACCTCTACAGGGAAACCAAAACGTAGGGAAATATTAATCAAATACCGGAGGCGACGGACGTATCATCTTTGGTGTCTGCGTACAGGTAACATTTTCTTGTATTTTGGGAAGTTACTGATTATAATTATATTAAAATAGTGAATGTCAAGTCGTCTTTAGACCGCTATTCAGCTAAAGTCAGCTACTAGCTAACTTCCTGTTTTCAAAATTAAAGCATCTTTTATTATCTCATATTAGTTCTTACGCGCGTTTGTAAACTGGGCTCTTATTTTGGAGTCGACCGGAAATTCTTCGGGAGCACAATGGCGCGCATAACGAAATGTCCGAAATGCTGAAATGAAATATGTATCCGTGCATTTTACGGCTCAAATCACCACATGTTGGTATTCTACGTGGTGACTTTCTCGCATAAAATGCTCTCTGAATGTTCAAATGTGGTGAATCAACAGAGATATCTGATAGCCTGGTGTGCTTCTGAGTTTTGCCGTCGGAGGTTTGAAATGCATCATGGGAAACTTAGTAGTATACTACAGTGTGAACGGTTAGCATCCTAATCATACTAATAGTATGTAGTATATAGTATATACACAATGGCTATGTAGTATGTAGTACGTTAGTATGCCATTTCGGACACAGCCTATGAGAGCGCCTGGGGCGATTTTCAGTCAGACCAATTCGCCCAAAGAGGGCGGGGCTGCTGGTTACACAGTGACATTGCGGCGATATTCAGGCTGCTGATAAAAGAGTAATATGAAGGGCGTTTCTCAATTCGAACTCGCGAACTCTGGACGTTCGAACTTGGCAAGTTCGTCTCTGAGTTCGGGCTTCAGCGGTCGGGAGTCCGCAGGATGATCCTACCACTACTGGAACGGCAGCGGACTTGGGTCCTCTTCCCTGTACCTCCATGTCACATCCGGTTGTCTTGCTAGTAGTTTGACAAAAAAAACACTAATTAAAAGCATAAATTATAAAGAAATCAATCATGTCTCATGTTGTAGTCATTGTTAAACAATTAATTTATGTGCTAATTTATTTATATCCTCCAGAATGTTAATAAATAGCAAACCAGCGGCAGGAAAAAATGAGTGTGGTTGGGGAGAAAAAAAAGATGAATGAATCATGGCTTAAATTTTGAACAAAAACTACATTTATTTACATTTGATTCACAAGTTTTTCAAACAACAGTAAAAAACGCTCTGCCCTCTCTGCAGCAGCTCTCTCTCCTCCTCTTCATAGCCCTCCTCTCCCTCTCCTCATCCTCTCCACCTGCTCCCTCAAAAACTCCATCATGCTCTCCTCCCTGGTCCTCTTCTTCCCTGGCTGCCTGGCTCTGGTTGCCTCTTGGGTGGAGGTAGGGGCTGGTGTACTGACTGAGCCGCCTGTAGTGGCAGTCAGACTGGATGAAACGACCAGGGGCTGACTGATTGAGTGCTGCATCCATATCTGAATACCACTGCCAGGTGGCAGCAGTCACACTTCCAGTCTCTACCCCCTCTGCCTGTTGACGAAAAAAAGCAACTAGCTGATACTGTATTTATATTTACAGTCCTATTATGCATCATATTAACTGAACATTCATTTTTCTTCTGTTAGATTTAATATATGGCTTTTGCAAACTGCACTTCTTTAACAGGACAGTACCAGAAAAGGTTTCAGTAACCATTACAAACAGAGGCAGGTCATTACCTTGTATTTATCCTTAAGGTTCTTACATTTCTTCTTGGCCTGCCGAGCCGATAAAGTCAGGCCAGAAGTTGTCACAAAGTCCCTGGCAAAACAGGAGAATATAAATCAGCTTTCATATATATATTGCTATAAAACGTCTTTATAATGCCCCTAAACATACAATAAGCAACAAGACACATCATTACTCACTCCCAGCCAGTCTGGGCCGACCCACGCCGTCCTGTGAACAGGCCTTCATTGGCCGCCCACCACTGAATCAGGGCCCGGGTCTCCTCAGTTGTCCCTGGATAATAAAGAGTGATACCGTCATTATAAAGGACAAGGTAATTATTTCACATCTACGCTAAACCCACAGATATGTAACACTGCAACAGTTAGCCTACGAACAGATAGCCTATGAACGCAACTTTTAGCTGTATTAGCTGAACTGAAATACCAACATAAAGCTGCTCAGTGGTTGGTGCTGCAGAAGCTAGCTTTATGTCCCTTTTTATTGTTACCAAAACCACCCACATCGTCCGTTTAAAATTCATCAGGGATGACTTTTTTCAACAATCAGGTTTTGAACACAACTCCATCACAAGTATGTATCTGAGCTTTCTGAGAGGATTTCCAGAATCTTCAGGAATACGGGCCCTGGACTTTTACAGCATTAAAAAAGCTTACTTAAGGCCTTGTTCAAAATGGCTTGGTTCTGAATCACTAATTTCTCTATCGCTACAGACTACTTTAACTGAACTGCACTATTGTGTATATTAAATAGAAAACAAATTGACAACCAAACATTTCATTGTACTTTACCATTTCTATCATGCTCTTATCATCGTCTGCTTCAGAAAGGAGTACACCAAGCAGTATTCTTCCACATTCCCTAAAAACAGATTTTGCAGAAGATTTTTAACTTCACATACAAAGCACAAATACCAATCCTTGTCCATCCCGAGGGTTAATTTGGCCTTTTTGGACACTCTTTTGATGACAACTTTAGTTGAGTCTTTGGGCTCTAATTTCGTGGCGCAGCGCAGGGGGCGCAAGCCTGGCGCCTGCTGCCAGTGTTAATTTCGTCTTGGCCTTTGCGCCCGTCATCTAGAATTTGTGACAATTTGGTAGGCAAGTCTCTGAGGGAATGGGTGTGTGGCGCGCAGGGAGAGTGAAGGCGCACCTGGGGGAAGGTACCCGACAGGTTTCAGTGGCGCAGTGACAATTTAGAGTGCCTAAAAAACAGTGCAGAAAGTGCGCTGAAAGCACGCCATCTCCAACCTGGTCTAACCTCGGCGCAGGGCGGAGCGCACCCTGCGCAGCTGTAATTTGGTGACAAGCGCACATGTGCGCACGCCTCAGAGGCAGGTTTCCAGAGTGTCAGGCACATTTTAATGCAATAAACAATCACAGCAATCACTATTTAATGTAACAGTCTGAACCAGCATATACATTTGTATCTATATTAACTGTCCCGTCACATCTGATGTCGGATTAAAGCCGTTTGTCATCATGGAAACTTAACCTGACGGCAGCTGGAAGTTTGATGCACATTTTACAAGTCAACAATAAACAGCCTTAACATGATACTGAGTATATATCTGGCTTCTCTCATTTCATTAAATTCAAAGAAAAAAAGGGGGGAAAAGACAAAGGAGAGAAAATAAATGTATGTCACTCAGGATTTACCTGTTATTTCCCATATTCCTCTATTTTAGTCTTTATTTTTAACGTGATCTGAAAAGATAGAGTAGGCTACATCATTGCAAGGAGGATGAGGAGGAGACACCAGGAGAGTATACAGTATATCACTAAAGGCTCTGCTATTTGGCGATGACAAACCAGGAATGCAGGTGGATCACAAGTATTATGAATGGATAAGCCAGCTGTGGTGTAACTGTCTCTTATTTTTTTTACTCATATTAATGACAAAGGAACAGATTACATCTGTCCCGGGAGCTGGCCCACACGGTGACGCGCCCCGCTGTCCATTCTCCTGCTGAATGACAGCAGCTCTGACCGTCTCCAGCTGCGGGGATCATTCAGACCAATCAGACGCTGCGCCTAGCGCATTTAAAGGCTAGAGGCGCTCATTTGATTGGTGAAGACGGCGATCGGCTGTGATAATCCCACTCACGCCTATTCTCCTCCTCTCTGGATATGCGTGGAGAGGCAGAGACGGGCGTGAAACACCTCTGCGCCCTGTGCGCCATGAGTGCGCCTCTCTTGGCACTGCAGGAAACTTGCAAAGTGCGCTGGTCACACCCAGTCCGCGCAGCGAAGGCCGGCGCAGGCAGGTGCGCCTGCGCTTGCGCCTGGTCTACGAAATTAGAGCCCTATATCTGTATGGCTCCAGTTCATAACCAGCGTTATCCCAAAACACTTTAATAGAGGACGAAGACAAACCGTTCATTTTATGGAAACACACAAATTCACCTATACAAATATAAAATACACATATACACCAATATCTGAAGCCCAACATGATTCCATCATGAGCAGCACTGGACCAACCAAACTACAGGAAGGTGTTTCTGTAGGGAGCTGACAGTAACAGTGGAAAGAACAAACCTGTTCAACATCTGGAGATCCTGAGCAGGTCCAGCCATGTTTAACAGCCATCAACAGAAGCTGAGTCTCTGCCCATGTCCCTTCTGTGACCATAAGAAGGGACATGGGCAGAGCCAAGTGGACAAAAGTAAGAATTGGGGGTCGTGACAGATCCATGGTTAAATCATAGACCTGTCCTTGTCAGACTTTGCTCTGCTAAATATGAATGTATCAGAGGTTAGCGCCTTGAGATGTGGCATCTCGTTTTCAAGTCTGTGTGGCTGTAAAGTTAGTTGCTTTGGATGAATAATAAATCCAAAAATAATAAATGTTACCCTTAGAGTCTTATTTGGTCTCTTTATTAAAGGGATGCACCAGGGCTTTGTGTTTGAAACCACTGAGCTGTGGACTAATGCAGAGCACAAGCCACACGTACTCCATGTACTACTCTGCAAACTAAAAAAAAAAAACATTCATGATGGTGGTTATTTGATTTTTGCGAACTGTTCCCCAGTGTGTAGGATGAAAAATAATTTTTTTGTGTCTGCATAACAATAAAGAGTAAAATGATGACGGATTTTGGCTTCATGCAGCCAAAAAGAGATTCTGTAACTACTGATAATAGAGTTGAAAACCAAATGCAGCACTGTAACAGCAAATGTAAAGATTTCAAAACTTCTATAAGAGTTGCACAATTACTTTTTACCATCAACAACAAAATGCCACAGCTCCAGGCGTCCTCCTGCTGGTTGTGTGGCACTTTCTCCACGGTCCATTTTTCCCCCTGGTGTTCAGAGCCTGCCATCTTCAAGTAGTTTCTAATTATTGTTGTAGAAGAGCAGAGACCACACACAATATTCATGCATCAAGAAAATAAACACTGCACTTGAAGCATAACCTAAACATAAAGTATAACATATTACCTCCCGTTTCAAACCAATATCCTCTCATAGGAAGCTTCGTTAGCCAGTGGATCAATGATGACAAGGACCTCTCAGACTTATGACAGTCTAGAAATATTCAGAACAGTCATGTCATTTTCTCATCACCTTAACCCTTTTATGCATGAATTTATTAAATCACATGGGAAGGATCTTTAAAATATTTGTTTTTCCTTTTAAACAAGAAAAAAAATAAAAAATTATGTGCAGTTCTTTAATATGTTATATTTTGAGTAAGTTAATAAATCAATAATGATCAATGGAAGTTAATATGGATCCACAAACACATATTTGTTCCAAACATTTACTAAAGGTATATAAAATAAAATCAACATGTGACCTTCAATAAAAAAATTATAAAAATATAAAATTAGGTGAAATCTGAATACAGACATAATACACAGGATATTCTTTTTACGGCATTAAGCGCTCTGGAGCAGATTAATTTTTGGTCACAGATGAAAATAAAACAAGGAAAATATTTTTACACTCTGCATAAAGTGTTTCTTACATCTCATTGAATTAGAGTTTATGTTTTTTCCTGACTAATTCTTTGAGAATAGAAGATTTAACACTTAATCCTGAAGGCTGTAGTGCATATCCCTCTTTGCTGGACATTTTGAATTTATGATGTATCATCTCAAAATGAACAAAAAGAGACAAAGATCATATCTTTATGAAACTTAAGAATGTAGTTTTGGTGTTTACCACCTCATAGTTGGGTTAGCCTAAATGGTCCAAAATATAAAATACATATCTGTCCACTGTAGGTGACACTGTGCATGAAAGGGTTAAAATGTTCATTTATTTATTTGTATAGCAGATATTCCCATCCAGTCTGGAAAGGAGCTTCATAGCACAATGTGGGCTGAACAACATTTCCAAAAGCCTGGTTGCTAATCACAGTGCTGATGTGTCACTAACAGGAGTGTTAAGGGACAGATTATGGGGATTTGGTAAGTTGCCAGTGCCTGACTTGCAGAAGCAACTTCAGATCCGTGGTGATAAATAAATAGGTGGTACACCTGTTAAAGACCCTGGAGAGCACACATACAAGCAAAAAAATGGTATTACACATTTTGCACATTTGAACAAAAAGAAAGAGTTCAAAACAAACCACTGAGATCCAATGACTGGAGAAATTTACAGGGCACATCCAGACGTCCCCTGCTGGAAACTTCATCTGGGGAAATGATTCAACATGGAATTATATTAAATACATTTCTTACATTCAATATATGGACAAAATATCAAAAGAATTACCTTTTGGAGTCGCTGGAATTTACCAGAAAACAATGAACTTGCCACAGTAGCAGTGAGCAACTTGATAGGTTTCTGCCAAATACATTTTTTTTGTAGCCATTGTTGAGATTCAGTTTTTCTAATGAATGTCCTCATGCACTGAGCCACAAAACAAACAGAGCACTATAATGGAGTATTTAACGAAAGCCTGTTTTCTCCATTTACAATGTGCAAGTACACATCAATAACCTGCAATAGAGAACAAGATAAAGATTAAAATTTTATGCAATTTTTCTATGCATCACTTGATGTTACCTTCAACTCTGTTTTCTTTGGCTAATTGGTCCCATGCAGGGTTCGAAATGACGTGTGGAAAAGTCTGAAAGGACCGATGACAGGTTCTAGCCCTGATCTTTTGAAGCCCACAGCCTTTTAACTGAAAGCACGAATATTTAAGATGCAGTCTTAAAGAGTGAACTTTATAAGCAGACATCATACCAATTATGGGAAAAGTCATTGAAATCAATAAAATTCTGTCAGCCCTTGCAGGTCATAGAAGGTCTCTGTGGTGAGGGAGCGTCTTCAGTCATCTCAATGCTGGGCTGTGGCTCAGTGGAGGAGGCTTCCAACTGCTCGGGCATACACTGTAAGCACAAGTACGCTCAATCTACTCAAAAAAACAGAGGAAAGTGGTTGCCTTAAAAGAGTTAAGTAATGTACACTGAAAACTTAAGTGAATTAAACTTAACTATGTGAAGTTCTGGAATTGTTTTTTAGGTACAGTAAACTTAATGTCAAGCTGATTTAAACATAAAAACTTCAGTATAATCAGTTCTTGTGTCCAATAAATTGTACTTAGCATTTTAGGTGGATAAATGTAATATTCATATTTTTAAATATGTCAATACTAAAATTCGGGGGGGAAAGGACACAGCCAAAACATGTATATGTATATGCATATGTATATATGTGTATATATATATACAGTCATGGAAAAAATTATTAGACCACCCTTGTTTTCTTCAATTTCTTGTTCATTCTAATATCTGGTACCACTAAACGTATAATACAATGAACACAACAAAAAATGCAGCTGGTCACATAATACTTTATGTCCTATTTGACATTCTTAAGCTTAATTGATTCCCAGGGTATATAAGAGGCCATTTCATGTCACAAGCAGCACTGCACATGCAAAGGCCTAGAGTGGTTTCCTGCTTACATTCAAGCCGTAGCACAAGTAAGTAAGTAAGTAAGTAAAATTTATTTGTAGAGCGCTTTTCACAGATAAAAATCACAAAGTGCTGTACATAGATAGGTGCAATAAAACAATCTTAAAAAGGGCTGAAAAAATAAAATGCCAAAAACAAAAAACAAACATCATCCAAAAGCTACTCAGAAGTTGTCAGCTCTCACATAATGCCTAAAACAAAAGAATTATGTGAAGCCACAAAGGCAGCCATCTTGGCACTGCTGGACATTGGCATGAGTGAGAGACAGGTAGCGAAAAAACTGAAGATCTCCAAGACAGCCGTTCATTACAACAACAAAAAACAAGCTGAACATGGCACTACCAAATTGCTACCTGGCCGTGGCAGGAAACGTCTTTCTACCCCACGAGATGACTGCACTCATCCGTTCCTGTGTCAGGAATCGTCGCCAGACCTCCAGGGACCTTAAAATGAGTGGGCACTGTCGAGAAATGTGACTTGTTCAGCAAGGACAGTTCGAAACCGACTTGTTGAAGCTGGTTTGAAGTCACAGAGCACGCAAGAAGCCCTTCATCAATGAAAGGCAGAGGAAGGCCCGGTTACTCTTTGCTCGAGACCACAAGGATTGGACTGTTGATGATTGGGCTAAGGTTCTCTTCAGTGATGAATCCAATTTTGAATTGATGCCCCTCCAGCCAACTTACTGGTTAGGAGGAAGCCTGGAGAAGCTTACAACACAGACTGTCTTACACCTACAGTAAAACATGGGGGTGGATCAGTCATGATCTGGGGTTGTTTCAGTCTGAGTGGAACAGGGCAAATGCAATTGTGTGAAGGCCGAATGAACCAGGTCATGTACAGGACTACCCTTGAAAACAGTCTTCTTCCATCAGCTGGAAAACTCTTTCCTGCCTCGAATGACTGGATTTTCCAACAAGACAATGCCCCTTGCCACACGGCAAGGTCAGTTAAAGCCTGGATGGAGAACCACAACATTCGCACCATGCCTTGGCCTGCTCAATCACCAGATCTTAATCCAATTGAAAACCTGTGGAAAATCATCAAACTCAAAATGGAGAACCACAAGCCCAAAAACAAAGACAATTTGTTTGAATTTGTCCAACAGGAATGGGCTGCTGTGACAGCAGAACAATGTCAGAAGCTGGTGGAGAGCATGCCAAGACGCATGGCTGCAGTCATCAAAAACAATGGTTATGCAATCAAGTATTAACTCTTGTGTGTATCATGTGTTTAAAGCAAACAGAAAAGAAAACATGGAATGCTTAAAAGTAGTGTTTTTGGCGGTACAATGCCATAGCTATTGATGTAAGAATTTAAGTAATTTTGGTTATTATCAAGAAAACCATGGAAAATGAATAGTTCTTAGTTCTTAAATTAAACTCTCATGAGCTATTTTTGTTGTTATCATTATAATTGTCCAAACAAATGTACCTTTAGTTGAGCCAGGCATTAAAATTAACAAGAAATTGAAGAAAACAAGGGTGGTCTAATAATTTTTTCCATGACTGTATATATATATATATATATATATATATATATATATATATTTATATATATACACACACATATATACACATTTATATGTATACATATATATATATATATATATATATATATATATATATATATATATATATATATATATATATATATATATATATATATATATATATATATATATATATATATATATATATATATATATATATATATATATATATATATATATATATATATATGGTTTCAAGCCCCTCTGCCCCCCTGCCCCTCTGCTCCAGGCGCTGCAGCACTCGGCTGCGCACTGCTCAACGGCGCGCTCCGTAACTGCACGCTCCTCAGCTTCTGCATGCTACATGGCTGCACGCTCACCTGCAGCACAGGTGGATGGAGTTTGTGAAATCCGCACTGTGTGCCGAGTTCTAAAGACAATAGATGCTGAGTATCAGTCATTTGGCTTGTGAGGAGCGAAGCAGAGAACACTAAAGTTTGGAAGCGCATGGAAAGAGGATGTTTCAAACCAAAAGGAGGTACAGGTAAGAAGCCATCTCTCTGGTTTCTCTGCTGAAAAGGGAACTTTTGTGTTGGATTTCTGGCATTGGGTTTTGTGATCTTGATGTGTTTTTTTAGAAGGTTAATGTTGGGTTTCTTCTGAGTTAATCAAGACTCCTGAAAATCTTTTTTTTTTAATCTTTATTTAAAATGCGTTAGCTGGGCTCAAAGAAGTGGTTATTTTCAAAATGGAATTACTCACATTTTTATTAAATGTATGGGGAAAAAATATAGTTTGCTATGGCACATTATTGATGACTTAAAAGACAGTCTGGGTAACAATTCACTGATTAAAGACAGTAGCCTTATCATCACCAAGTTACTATTATAAGCAGTTTCATGAAGCAGCCACAGTGGAGCTAAAGCAGTAATAACACAGTAATAGTCTGAGAAATAAAGTTACTTTATTTAAAACAAATACTTCGTTAAATTAGACTACATTTTGTATTCACACGATAAAAGCCTGTAGATAAGGGTAAAATGCTTTTTAAAGAAAAAAAAAAGAGAGAGAGAAAGAGAAAAGAAACATGTTTCTGATTGATGTGATGTTTTGGCCCACCATTCAGTTGCTCAGAAAAATTTTGGCCCAAGGCCAAACTTACCTGCCGACCCCTGCTATAGGGAATCCACAGCAGCAGGGCATGGGTGAAGAACCTGTCTGGAGTGGGGACCTGGTGGTACACCAAAACTGTCTGATACCAGAGCAGCTTCAGTTTTCCACTTGTGCCAATCCTGAATAATGCTGCTGACACCCACTGGTGGTCCTCCTGCATCATTGTTTCAGGCCACAGAAGTGGCAGAGCAGCAGGATCTGCAGACTGGAAAGGGGCTCTGCATGGGTAAAGAAAAAATGCCTGATTAAACAGAAAAGGAAAAGAAATATTTAATTACACCGTTGTGGTCAAAGTAAAAATGTTATTATAATTTCACTTTAGTTCCTTATAACACCAGGCTCTGTCAAAGCCCGGGGACATGGGTGCTTTTTCTCTGCTGAAGGGGGAGCGAGGAAGGTGTCTGGGGAAGAGGGAACAGTTTGTCTGGAATGAGGATGAGGTCTGTGCTGCAGAACCTGAGAATCAGGTGATGGGCTGGGCAGTGGTGCTGGTCCTGGAACTGCATGGACCTGCACAATAACAGTAACATGTCCAGGTTTACAGTTATGAAGTTGATATGACATAATGGCACAGTTAAGTATAAAAAAGGAAACAACCAACAGTGTTGGTACCTGGGGCATCTTCCTCACTACACTGAGGTTGGGCTTTGCTGCCGACACATGCTTCCCTCCAAACCTTGACCTTTCAAACTGAAAAAAAGAAAATTAAAAATTGTTTGAGCACATTTTCATGACATTATGCTTTTCATCGTATGAACAATCATTGTTTTTGCTTGTCATATCAACAAAACATAATCAAGAAAATACTCATTCAAAGGATTGATTAATGTCAATAATTCATTTGTTGCATTTGTTGTTATACCTATGTTGAAATGCTGACTCAGCATTTCAACATATTGTTCTCCCTATCCGCCATTTTGTTCCATTTTGTTCTGGGACTTTAGCACCTTTCACAGGCTTCAAATTTGCACAGATTTTCACAGAAAAAAATTGACATATGCAGCATGTTCATGAGAAGTGCGCTTGTATTTTTCACAGGTTTAACAGTTATACTTTTTACAGTAAAAAATAATTATTGCATGTATTTTTACATTGAAATCAATGGAACATTTGTGCAACTTTGAAGCTCCACAGATTGGGCATGCTTCCACCTACAGACTTCATTCGTACTTTAAAAGCTGCACTGACTTCTCAGCCATTTTTACATATCTTCAGCTTTTTGCTGGCTTCTACGGTTTTTTAAATATGAATTTTTAAGCAACACCAAGTTTTGAGGCAATCAATGGCCTCAGAGCGAGTGTGACGTTTTCTCAGAGTGGACAGACACAGAAAAATTCTCGCGGACTCAGCAGAATTATCCTGCTATAACTTCGTCAAAACGTCCTCCACAGACATGATTTATGCATCAAAACGTCGCTAACTTTCTCCTCTTACACGTGAAATCCGCTTCAAAGTTTAATCTGACATCGTTTTGTCTCAGTGAGCTTCAGCTTTTGCGGTATGACTCAAAATCTTCTCATCTGCGGTATGCAAAAATTCACCTCCGGACAGCTGGGCGCTTCACTTTGAAGCCTGTTTTTAACTCGCCACTATGTCAACATTCTTTACTTTATGAACATAAAAATTACACCCATAGCTTCAGCATTTTCTTGAGATGCTCACAGTGCAATCCCTTTTCTGATATCTATCACGGTTTTGGCACAGCGAGCCTTCGTTTACCCGGAAGTACCCTGCTCTTTTCCCTCAGCTCCTGCATACATTGGCTGTGAAAGGTGAAGCTTAGCGTAGCTTAGCTTAGCTTAGCGCTAGCGGCTTCGGCTCAGCACTGAGGAACAGACCCGCAGCTGATGTACAAAGCCTCCGTGAAACGGAGACATTCAGCGGAGGTTTTGGTGAGACATGAGGCGGGGATGTTAACAGCTCCGTGCCAGCTACATGCGAGTAAAAGTCTGTTTACAGCACGGCCACTTCCAAACATCGTAAATTCACAGGAAGTCACCGTGTGGAGTGACCAGAAGTTTCAAATTAAAACACAATGCATGGACTCTTGCACGTAATGTTCAGAGAAAAAAATTGCGCAAATCAGATTGTTGAACAGAAGTCTCCTGTTTTTTTCTCAAATTCATAACTGTGATAGTTTTAAAAGACAAAAATACTTTGACTGATTTTTTCACATTGAAATGAATTGGACATTTATGCAGTTCTGCTGAACCTGCTTCATCTTTCAAGCTTTACAGATTTGGTATACTTAAATATACTTAAATAAATGGGAGATTTATACAGTCCTGCTGAAACTGCTTCAACTTCTGAGCTCTACACATTTGGCATAGTTTCACCTACATACTGCATTTTTGCTTTAACACAATAATGTCTCAGTCATTTTACAGATGCATACATACATAAATATGCATCATTTTCTTCAGACATATACACATAAACAGAAATATACCCATAATGAAAGATACCTTTTCATTTACATATGCACATACTCTGATATATGCATAGATCCATCATACAAACATACATGCACAAATGCACATATAGACCAATGACCATAATAATTTATTCACACATATGCACACATATGTACATGAACAGAAATATATCCATACTCTATTTCTTTCTTTAGAATGCTTATTTCAGAACATAATTAAAACTTCTGCTACTGATTAAAGTCTTTGTCATTTTAGGTCTTATCCATTTACCCCTTTTAACAACTGTAACTCCTTCAGGGTGGGCAAACATATCAGCGGCCTTATGCAAATTTGGCTCACCTTTATTGGGTTTCTAGCTTACTTTCACAACTTTTAACATTTTTATTTAGCATAGCCAGTTGTGAGTTTTGTTTTACTGTTTCCAACTGCTTATGTCACATTTTCAGCTTTATTTGCACTGGCTTTAGAAATTTCATTTCACAGTTCCAGCATTCAGACTCAGCATTTCAACGCATTTGCTGCAAGGAAATGCAAATTCTCTAGTTTAATAATAATATTTACCATAGCCAGTGACAGCTTTACCCTCTTTGAGGGACTGGGCACATCTCCCCGTGGAAGAGTGACGGAGAGGACTTTAAAAAAAATCAACAAACATTCAGTAAACAGACAAAGAACAGGCAAAGACTAATCAATTTATTAATTTTAATCTGATGAGAAAAAGTCATTATTCAGGGATCAAAATTACCACTGAGGAGGTGTGTGCCTGTGTTGGCACATCACTGCTGCTGGTGCCAGGTGTTGCAGCAGGAAGAGGAGGCAGCGGAGGAGGAGGCGCAGGAGGAGGCACAGGAGGAGGCGCAGGAGGAGGCAGAGTGGGGGGAGGGACAGGGACTTCTGGGGTTATGATAGACAAAAATCTAAATTTGCACAGGGCACTTTGATAAGTTAGTAAAATCAATTGCTAATGTAGTTACTCTAAACTAAACTACAACTGTTATGGTGTGAATACATTTACATCTGTGCGTATGAAGTGCATTCAGCAGTTTAATAGGTTTATATCACCCATCCCCAAGTGCCTGGTTAGTTCCAAGAAGCACCTGACGCATGCATGTTATGAAATACGAAGTGCACAGTGTTAGGATGTTTTTGTTGGTGTAAGCTTTAATAATCAGGCCATTTTACCTGATGATCAAAGTAATGCCAGTTCTATTCAAAGAAACAGACCTGTTGACTTGATGACCAAATGACAGATCCAGTGTAGCGATTATTTTCTGGATATTAATTAAATTAATTAATATTCATTTAATAACCAGGTTTGCTCTCGTTAATTAAAGGGGCACCATCCTTTTTATACAAAAAAGGCAAAATTAACTTAATTAGCTGATTTATTAATTTATTTTATTTAGATTAGATAAATCAATTAAGTCAAACTCATCAGTTTAATCAATTAAGTCAAACTTCAGTTGTTTAATCAATCTCAAATCTAAAGACAGAACTCCCATGCAGTGATGTCAATCTTCCAAATAGAATACCAACAGACAGAACTTTAAATATATAAGGGTGATTTATTAAAATGAATATATAAGACAAAATAAAATAAAATAAACACTGAAGAAGGAACAAATGTCAGAGATGTACTGAATCAATGATGCTGTCAATCAGGAAAGAAGATATGAACCCTCAAGGAACATTTAAGCATATGGAGTGGTTATAGAGGATTAATTTCCAAATTAATCTACTTGTAAAAGGTCAAATAAAGGGGAAATTATTAGAGAATTGTACCAAGACACACTCAAGCCCATCTGGAAGAAGAACTGCGCCGTACTTCGTGAAGCTTATGATCGGATGATCTCAGACTGGTCCTGAGCTACTGGATGCTTTGGACTGTTCTGGTTCTGAAGTCCACACTTTATCCAGCGCGATGGATCCAGTGGAGGATGTTCCGATGTGAGCAGGTTGGTCCCAGCTTTCCCGGGAGAGAAGTATCATCTTAGATTGGACTGGCAGGTTCTGTTTAAGGTGAAGCTGGAGCTTGGGCGTTGGTGTCTTGATCGTATAAAAAAATTGATTTGTGACTAATTCCAAAAATCAAGAATTCCTTGGCAAGACTAATACTATTCTGAAATTAATAAGAAAAAGTCCATTTACTATGAAGTAAATCTTTGAAGTCTTTTATAGCTTACTGGCTTTTATTGGCGGGCATGTCACAAAAACTTAGACAAAAGAATTAAGGAAAAATACGTGAGCCAAAATCAAAAAGTGGTGTCCTCCTCCACCCCCAAGGAGGAAGAAAGGAGAGAGAGGAAGAGACGACAAGAGGACAAGAGAAGAGAAGAAGACCACATGTCTCTCTGGTTTTTAAGCTACTTGCAGGGGGAGGGCTTTTGGATGAGTTAACAACACTTTATCAACTAATACTTGGCCAGAATTAAGTTGTATTTTGATTAAACATCCAATATAAGCACTCCAACTGGATAGGAAATCTCATGGTGATCAATTTGATACCAAATACTATATAGCTATAGTATAAGAAAGACTTAAACAATTCAAATCCTATTAAACAGTCAATTAAACGAAATAGAGGTGGTTAACTTAAGACATACAAGTTAACATGCCTTTGGGAATAGTATGCAACCAAAATAAAGTGTAGAAATCCTATTATAGCATTCTTCAGTAATCAGAGTGATGAAATAATGCAGAGTACAGGCACATTCCTGGAGGAGAAAGATCTCTTCTCAGTCTGTCAGAAGACTTTCACAGATAAACAAACTTTTTGTATCTTAGGCATTTTTAGAGCTAAAAAAACACAAGTCACATCATTAGAAAGCATTTGTCATGACAGAATAAAACATCACATTGTCAGAAGTGTCCCTTGATTCATTTAGATTTTGAAAGTTTCAGCTTTAGCAGCTTGATCAATAAAAACACGTGGTACAGATAAAGAAGAGCAGACAAGGGGTCCGAAATGGCCAGAGAGGTCAAAGGGCAACTTAGGTGTCACCTAAGAATTGTTTATGACGTTGGGAACGGACTCTCTTCGAACATACTATTTGGTCTCAGCCAATCGCTGTTTAGGAAGAAAATGTAAACAGTCTGTTGCATCCACACCCATGTCTGTTTATGGTAGTTCTGATGCAGGGAGGCACAGAGTCAGAGAGGAATGTTCTTTGTCCTTTTAGAGTTTCCTTAAAGTTGATCAGTTTCATCTTGCTACACCAGGTTGGAGTTAAACTCATCACATCAAGACGCAAGCATGGTCCCAATCCTCCCAAAATATTTCCACTCCACAGTTGGCAGCATGTCTATACATTTCTCCCTATATTTGGGTAAATTCTGTTTAATTTGTAGTAAACTACAGCTGAACAGGATATTGTTACATTTGTATGTTGACAACAGCCTGAATGTTTTCTTTCCCCTTAATGTGAGCTAATAAATGTTTTAAAGTGAAGTTAGGTTTTCCAAATATTTAACTAAGCTCCAACCAAATTATTTGTCATGTATGCGTGAATAACAGAGTCAACTAGAAAAGCACTCGGAGAGCGCAGACCTCCGCCAGCGCCACAGTCCTCAGCCATATTGTCATTTTGACCATAAATATTAGTCCTACCTTTATTTCATGTAAATAGTTAGATTCCTTGACCATGAAAACATACCATTAGGAACTGGATTCATAATGATATCTATTTTAGTTCAGTAGTTATTCACCAAAATCACATTTTTCGCCATGACGGCCAGACGCTGCTCCAGATCAACACCAAAATTGAATCAGTTCTTCCTTTTCCCATGCTGAACATGTCCTGAAAATTTCATCCAAATCCGTCCATTACTTTTTGAGTTATTTTGTTCACAGACGGACAGACAGACGGACAAACTCTCCCAAAAACATAACCTCCTTGGTGGAGGTAACTATAAAATAAAGGCCTGCCTGACACATCTGCAAGATCAAGAGGTCTTCAATATGCAGGATGGGGTTGTGGCGTTGTGAAGTTCTGTGTCTCAGCTCTGGCATGCCAGGTTGCCAGTGTCAGCATCAGCCAGTTTAATTGTGGAATGCCCGTAGAGTGCCAGGTGGTTACATTTTTATGCTTCTTGTATTGGTTCATGTCTTTATTCATGATGGTTTGAGGCAAAACTAGAGATCAGTCTTTGCAAATAATGATCTGTTCTGTAAATTAACTGTTTAATAGGGGTGTCCCGATACATCTTTTTCACTTCTGATACGATATCAATATTGCAGCCTTGAGTTTTGGCCGATACCGATATCAATCTGATACGATATCAGTAGGAGTCATACATACTTTTATTATTTATTTGTAGTATGGACTGTTAGAAAAGGCTTGATCAGGTGAGATTACTCAAACAGAAAACAGCAGTCAGCAATAGAAGGTATGACAAAAACTAACCCATTTGTTATTAACCAATGGGTTCAATAAATTTTAACGGTATACATAAGAATATAGTACCTTTCAATTAAAATAAGTAGAAAATAAATTAGAAGACCCTGAAAAGTAACCTCAATAAATCAAATAAAAACAAAAACATATATTTTTAAATTACAAAATAGCCACTGTGTTTAAGTAAAACATAAGCATATTCTACAACTTAAATAAATAAATAATAAATTAGAATGGATTGCTTATATCAGAGTACAATAAAAGAGATTTTAGATACATGCCAATATAATCTGATATTTGTTTCTGACCGATATCTGATTAAAATATTAGATCGGGACATCTAGAAGTAATCTATTTTAATTTGACCCATAATTACTGTATTTCCAACTGTAGGATAAGTACTGTATATTTATTAAAGTTACTGGAACATGATTTACACCACAAATACTGTATTTTGATTCAAAGTATCGCGCTGTATTTTATTCTGTGCCTTTAAAATAAAACTTAAAGCTGGGGTTGGCGATCTGATTTAGATAAACTTTTTGTAATACTCGTAAAAATGGTCTTTATGACCCAATGGCAATCAACTCATAATGTGTTCTTAAGACAGAACATAAAATATCCGCTATCTACAGCAGGAGTGAAACAGGGAAAACACCAACCAATAAACATGCAGGGATACCTGTTTTTACACCAATCAAATCCCGTCGCCATTCTGCCCGCCTGCTGCGCGTGCATTTTCCCGGCGTGCACAGACTCCGTGCATGTAGCCGAGCAAGGGAACAGACTCCGCGGGAGAATGCTTACCTTTCAAGTTTTGTCTTTGAAAATAAGGGAAGTCCGCTGTGAGCCGTCCCACAACCCCAACCAAGCTCCAGTATCCCTCACATTTTAACAGATGTACAAGAAATCTAAAATAAACTCTTTGTTTTTCTAAGTTTGTTCTGCTGTTGGCTCTAATCTTGTGACAGCTGCCACCCAGGCTACTGCAGGTGGCAGTTCTCACGAGGCTTTTTCTTCTTCTTTGGTTTTACGGCGGTTGGCATCCATCATTTTGGAGCATTACTGCCCCATTCAGGCTAGAGACAGAGTTCAGTTTGGAGAGACTGGAGGACTGTTTTTTATTATTATATCATCACACGGGAGATTTACGGGAGAATACTGATACAGGAGGACGGGAGAAAAGAGGAGAAAAGAGGAGAAAATACGTAAAGTATGGTAGTTTCATGGCCAAAATGGGAGATTTGACAGCTATGTGGAGAATGTCAGAGGAACTAACTATACCCCGAACTAACATGTTTGTTTCGTGTTTTCTTACCGCTGACTGAGACATGACTTGGTGTAGTGTAAAACAAACACGTTGTGCTGAGGGTTTGGAGTTGAATCAGTCTTCTGGATATATCGGCTGCACGTGCGTTTAAGCGGGGGGGGGGGGTTAGGGGGAGCCCTGAGGACATGCTACTTTCAAATTCATGGTAGTTTTCCAAACTCACCAACCCCAGCTTTAAGTTGCTGTATTTGTCTTTGTATCACCATATCTTTATTTCACTGGTCATTTATGACAAAGATATCATGTTATAAAAAATAATAAAAACACAGACATCCAATTTTATGCAATCAAATACATTTAATCAAGTATTTGTTCCACCTAAAAATGTGAAACATTTGATCAAATAACTCATGCCTACTATTGGCCAATTTTTCTGGGCAAACTGGAATTTTCTCTTGATCTGAACTTTTCAGTAACTTATGAAGCAGACATTTTACAGTCTGTAACTGTAGATTTTATCATAAACTGCTGTTAAGTTTTTAGAAATCTGTAAGTTTTCCCACAAAACATTGGGATTTTATTGTAGTCTACTGTTTGTTTTTTACAGCAAGTAGCTTTAGATATTACCGTTAAATACTGTCAAGTTTACAAAAATCAGTTACAGTGCGTAATATAGTTAAATGTGGTTAAATAAACCAAAAGAAACAGCTGAGAGCTGAAAAGGTAAAGGCATCTGGAGAAGTGTTTTAAAGGGACTGAGAAGTTTCTAAGTATTTAAGAAAAAAGTCTCGCTTTTAGATATATGCCTGATGGAAATACACACTTTAAGATGAGTTTGATCAAAATAGGTTATCTATAAATTTCATTCCTTAGCTTCCAGTCGGGTCGGACAGGACTGGACTGGCCTGGATACTCAACTTCAGGAACAAGGCAATTAAAACTAGAGCAAATTTATATTATTCAGACACGTCTTAGAGCACCGTAACCTGACAAGCCAGATGGACAGCTCCATATATCTGCCACAGAAATATTCCACAAGTCCATCTGGGTAGTTGCCTTTTTAATCTGATTTCAGGGCAGAACGCTTTAAAAAAGATACAAGCTTGTGATTGGATAATCGTTCTGCTCGTACATTCATCACAGACCAATCCACATCAAGCAGGATTGCCTCATATAATGAAGCAATGTTTTCATTTAATTCTCTTTTTTTTTTTTTAAATATACATTTTATTTAATTATTTTTTTTAATATTGGCTGCTGATGCTGCTCAGTGATTTTGATGCAAAATGTGCCTGTTTGTTACTTGAAATGGCTGACTAAAGAATTGAAAAAAAAATTGCATACTTTTTTGTTTGCTGTTGTTAGCGGCTAAGTTAGCCGCTAACAGCTAAAGACTGTAAATGACTGCTAGCCGTTAGCCGCTAACAGCTAACAACGGTTAATGACCGTTAGCTGTTAGCGGCGAACTTAGCTGTTAACGGCCTTATACTATCGTCTTACACTAAAACGTACCACACAGATGATTCATTTAACACTTATATGTGACATGAACCTCGTCACAGACAATCCCTACAAGTAAACTTCTGAGGAGGGCAGATTTCGCCAAGTTTTACTAAGTAGCCATGAGGACAACAGGCTAATCGGCATCTCCGTTCTCAACTGTCGGTTGTCGTCACTTCCGGTTGTCGTCACGTCCGCATTCTACAGCTCCCGCCTCTCTTCCCTGATTGGGCCGTCAAAATTTCAGCCGAGACTGCCGAGTGAATCCATTGGCCAACGGAGCGCTTCAAGATGCAGGTCTGCAGGATTTCAGGAACTGAATCAGACAGGCCCATCTGCTATGCAAGGTTAAGAGCACCGGGCTGTAAGTAGAGATATATAGCCAGCTACAAAACTACGATAATTAGTTTTCCAAAAATTGCTTGTTGTCACACATCAAAAACTACCGCTACGTAACTAGAAAGAGATACATTACCTCGTCACTTTGCATCCTGTAAGTTGTTGAAAAAAGAAGCTGTAAAGCAATGCAGAGTTCTGGGGAAGGTCCGAGCTGCATTCATTAGCATCACAACACACGCTTTGGCTTGGGTCATGTCTTTTGGTGCGTTCCAGTTGTAGTCAGAAGTCGGAATCTCCGAGTTCAGAGTAGGAAACTGCAACTGGAACGTCCCTCAAAGTCGGAATTTCCAACTGGGAACTCGGTGAAACCTCGCCACCCCTGAGTTGACAATGGAAGATGGATGCCCCCAGTGTGAACAGTTATTTAGCTCCTGTAATAATCAATTTATTTGCACTTCTGACTGGGGTGTGTCAGTCTGGATCAGCTGTATACAGCGTATTGCTAGACTTATATTTACAAAATGCTGCCATAGTGATAATCACATTCTTCATGTGATATTTGTGAACAACAACGCAGGGCGTGCTAACAACAGCTAACAATAGCCTGGTAGATTGGCATGTTTTTTTCCAACTTCAACTGGAACACCAATAAGTCAGAGATGATGTCACTCCCAGTTCCGAGGTTACTGGAATGCAGCATTATGACAGTCGCCGCACGTGCTCATGGGTAGCAGAGTCTTTATGTTGCTGGTAATAGATTCTCCTCATAGCACCTTTAATGTTTATTTTACTTCTATATCTTTAACATCAGTTTTTTCAAAGATCTTTAGAATCAGTAAAATCAGTAATCAGTGCACAGGACAGACAAACAAAAGGCTCTAACAGGATGACATCTGAGAAGCCTTTAAGATTTTTTTTGTTTGAAAAGAGTTGAGGACTAAGAACGCCACCTTTTTACTCAGACTATTTTTTATCAAAGTCAGTCATTCAAAATATCACCACATGTGACAGCTAAATAGCATAACAGCAATATTTCAACATTAAAACTTTTTCCACTGAATAATTCAGTCTGATTTAATGGAAACACTGTTTTAGGTTGAACCTCTGCTGTGTGACTTTACTCATTTTTCTGTTATTTCAGACCATATATCGAACCTCTCCAATGTTTTATGTTTGATTATGAAGCGCATTGTTCCGCAGATCAACTCATTACATAGCAATCATACTTCAAGTGTGTTTATTACCTCGGCCATTGGCGGTGTATGTCTGTTTGTCTCTTTGTTAGCAACATAAATACAAAAAGTTATGGACAGATTTCGATGAAATTTTCAGGAAATGTCCGAAATGGGACAAGGAAAAATGATTCGATTTTGGGAGTGATCCGGATCACCGTCTGGATCCGCCATGATGAAAAATGTGATTTATGTGAATAACTATTAAACTAAAATAAATTTCATGATGAATCAAATTGCTAATGGTATGTTTTCATGGTCAAGGAATCTAAATATTTAGATCAAATAAAGGTAGGACTACTAGTTATGGTGAAAATCACAACATGGGTGAGGACTGTGGCGCTGGCGGAGGTCTGTGTTCTCCGAGTGCTTTGCTAGCTCTCAGAATCATGTTGATAACCTTGTTTAGTTAGACAGTTATTGAGCAGAAATGATTGTTCAACATCTCCTGAAAAAGTCGGCAAAATCTGTCCAATAGTTTTTGTATAATATTGTTAACGAACAAGCAAACAAACAAACAAAAATATCCCTAAAAAGGTAAAAATTACAGCTGTTTATCATTTGGGACACAAACTGCTACCAGATGCAGAATCCCTATTAGCATGTAGGTGGTCTCCGAAACGGACATTGTTCAAATTATGGTGTATGATTCAAAAACTATAAAAGTTTGCAATGTAAAAAGTCCCAGCCTAAAGCTGAAAAGCTGGATGTTATTGATGATTTGAAAGCACAAGCGGTTGATGAGTTGAAAGTTAACATTGAAAGAAAAAGAACAGCAATCCTTCTGTAAATGTAAACACAGTGTAGACATCAACAGCAGCATCAACATCTTAGTATCAAAATATTTCAGACATATTTGTGCTGTTTGGAAATTGTGCAGAGGTTTGCCTGTCATTTATGTCATTGTTATAGTTATGAAGTTTCTAATAATGAAGACCAAGACCCTTTATTGCTTTGCCGTGGTATCAAACAAGAATAAACATTTGTTTTATTGATTGAAATCACATCAGAGTTTGAAATACTGTCGTTATGACCATCCTTAGACAAACTTGCTCATCAATCCTCCTTAAGACCCTGCAGCTTCTCTCTGCTCTTAGGCTTTCATCAGTCTGTACTGATAGTCTTCAAACAGATCCATGACTGACTCATGAGCATTACTGAAGTTTTTAAAATAGCTGTAATCGGTGGAAATTGGGCTTCCTCTGTCGCAGTACCTCAGACTCTCCTTCAGGTGGTTCCTATCAAATCTCAGCACCTGAAACAAAAAGAGGAAGGACAAGGTGTTCTCATACACAGAGATGGGGGGTGAATAGCCGTGCAGAGTGAGCACATGGAGGAACTGCACATGGAGAGCTGGATACGTGTGTTTCCTCATCCATCACCATCTTCCTAATTATTTGGTGAGTATGAATTAAATTCACTTTGTATATTGGTTAAAAGAGCCCAAAATTGAGTTATGTACCAGGTTTTTGTTACGTCATTGAATACAGAATGCAATGTGTATGTCTGACAGAAGGATCCAGCGGCTAATGTAAGCTAAAATTTCTACTGAATGTATTTTTGGCAGACAAAAGATAATTAGTAGGGAAGTAAAGTCTTCAATAAATCCATAAATGGAATCATTTATATGTCGATGAAATACTGTTTGTATGCTTCAAATTTTTGTACACTTAAACTGTTTGTTCATCTGAATGAATGAATGAAAATGCCCCAGTTATATGTAGATAACTCGTACTGATTTGTATGTGAGAAGTTGCTATATTTTTAACTCATCTCTCTGTCTCACACACACACAGGGCTACCTGAGCTGGATTGAGAGTGGGCCACACTGTAAGGAATTCACTAACCACTGCCATCACCCAGTACCCACCTTGGACTTGTTCCTTATTTTCTCATTCCTGTACACTAAGCCAAAATGTAAAGTTCATATTTGATCATTATGTAACATGTTTGGTGGTGTTACTTTGACTTTTATTTGAACTGTTTTGACGGATAGACAAAACATTTTGGTTTAATACTTGTACAATTTGTACAGGTAAGTTCTGTAAGTTAATTTATGAATACGTATATGTACATGTGTACATGCATAAACAGTCTATCTATAAAATAAAGAGTTTTTCTTCAGCCTGCTCTGTTGTAAAGTGCCTTTAGATAACACCTGCTATGTTATGAACTATACAAATAAAGACTGATGGATTGGTAATTTTGCCTCTTGTATTACACAATTTTCAGCAAAAAGCTGAGGGCATTTTGAGAAGGAAGGACTGTCTCAGGTTTTTGTTAATCTTGTTAAATGTACAGTTGTTCTGCATATGAAGGTTGTCTGACATCTAAATAAAGAGTAAAGTGCTGACGCTATGGATTTTTTTTCTCTGACATTTCTAATCTTACTATTGAAAAATCAGTGATAAAGCTATGTTCTTCATTCAGCTCATACATTTTGTTTTGGTTTGCATTCTGTGTCTTATAAGACAGCTTTGGATAGAGATGTTGTGAAGACTGATTACGAGTAAGGGCTAGCATAGCAATAGAGTAACTATGCCTATGTGCATTTCCTGCTAAGCCAGTAAAAATTCTGATTAAAAAACAGTTTGTTAAAATATACGTTAAAAGATTCAAAGTTATTGTCAGTCATTTGTAAAATACTGTAAGGTAATAAAAATCAGTTTATTCTATATTTTTAGTGAACAGCGCAAAAGCGTGAATTTTAGTGACAGTTAAAAACTGTTAATTTTACAGGAAAATAATGTAAATCCTTCTGACAGTTGTTTACTTATTATTTAGAGGAGAAGCAGTAAAAAAACTGGCCCATGCTGTATTTTTCCTTAACGGTAAAAAACTGTAAATGATAGTGACAGTATAATAATGTTATTTTTACGGTAAGATAATGGCAACCCTGCTGCCAGTTGATTACCGTAATTTTACAGGAAAAATTTTTAACAGTGTAACAACAGTTAGCCGCTATGGCTAATGGCCATAAACTGTGGTTTGCCCTTGTAAGCCGTTAGCCGTATTTGCTAATGGCTAACCTTTAACCGCTACGTTTAGCCGCTACATATGCTACGTCATAGCAGTGCTGCTTGATATGGATTAGTCTGTGATGAGTGTGTTGAGCCAAACAATCATCCAATGACAAGCTGCTGTTGTTCTTGAAGGTTCTGCCCCTGAAAACGTGTCCGCAAGGCTTCTCCCCTGATGGATTAGTGAAATAATTCAAATATGGAACCGTCCATCTGGTGTGTCAGGCTAGGGGATGAAATCCAGGTCCTGAAAACTTAAAATCGATAATATTCAGGCTTATCAATACTGCTGCCAAGTCAAATGGTCCTCTGACAAAGCACCAACTAATGATACCACTGATGCACAAACACTGATCAGTTCCTGTAGGGGGAAACATGAGAACCAGGCCAGTGGTATGAAACCCCAAAAGATTATTAATTAAATAAATAAAAACAACATTTTGAAAAAAATACCATTTTGACAAAAAACATACAAATATATAATATTGACAATAATTTTATTATTATTATCAAATTATTATAATTAAATACTACATAAAGGCTATTTTGAAAATTTAATTCTTTTTAAAATAATGACTTTTTATTTAATTTTCAAAGCTTTTAAAAATTAAAAAAACAGTTTTTACAAAGTCAGTTTTTATTTTATCTAAAAAATTCATGCGTGAACGTTAACACACCATCTCCATGTGAACGCTGATGGTTTTTGAAAACACAAAGGAGAAACTTTTTCATTTCATACATTGTTGTGTTAGCAGGCCTTTAGCTTGAAGCTGATTTTGATTCATACCTTGGGAAGGAGCAGATAGGAGATAATATAAGAGCAGTTGTGCTTGTATTTAATGCATAATATTTTATATAATCATCTTAAAAAACATGATTTAAGACTTGCTTTTACATGATGCTTTTATTGCTCACATACTTGTTTTTTTTTTTCCATGTTAGCTATTTAATTTACCTACATAGTTAGTTATTTTACAGTTACCTATGTATTTTTTTAAGCTGTCCTGTTTTTACTCTCCTCACCGGTTTCTCATGGATTTAGTCCTGTTTTGACCATCTTTTTTGTTTTAATATACTCCCTTTATTATTATTATTATTATTATTTTTATTCTTTCATCTATTTATCTTTTTTCTTTCTATTCTATTCATTTATTTCTTCTCTTTTACCCGTCCTATCTGCCCTCTTATTTTCCTTCTGGATGTGATGTCGTCAACTATCAGCTGTCATAAATTTACCTATAAATCTATGAGCTGTTTACTGTCTTGTTGTCTCCTTGTACATAAATATGTTGCTTTTTTCCTCCTTTTGTTGCTTTAGTACTTTCTCCTATGACTTTTCTTGCGGTTAAAGGTAATTATTTGTGTAAAAAGTGCAGGTCCTGCAGGCGGTAGGTGAAAATGTCAAAAAGCGCTGAGTGAAGAGAGTCTGTATTGTTCCAGATTTTTCCTGAAGTTCTCTGAAGCCCTGGGAGTGCAGCTACTTCATGATAAGAGCCTGGTTATCAGAGGAGATAGTTGTTGGTCCTTGAATTTCTGTGACTCTCTGCAGCCAAAAAATGAAGTTTGGTTTAACATAAACAAACTGTGTGCTGCATGAGAGGCTGTTAACCTTTATCTACAGTTTTTATAAAAGTCACAGCAAAAATTGACATGTTTTGAGACTGTATTTATTTAAAGAAATTGCAACAGGGAATAAATTTGCATCTGTTTTGAGTGTTTTGAGAAGCCTAACCATTTAATTGCAGTGTTTAAAATAATAATTTAAAATATGCAGTGTTATATTTACAGTTTGCTTGATTCCTGATCAGATTTATAGTTGTATTTCAACCAAGCAGATTATTTCAGTTCAGCTCAGGACGGTCAGATAAGGATAAAATGTACGCAAACAACTGAACTGTGCCGCCCCACTTTTTGGTACCTATCTGAAGGGGTGCAGAGCAGTCTGTTGATTGGTCACAAAAATCAGCAATTCTCAAGAAACAGGAGCCAAAACTAAAAACACGTAACTTGCTGGGTTCAAATAAGCTGTGAATTAAGGCCCTGTTTGAGATGTTCTCACCTGAAAAACAAAGGTTTTTCCTTCGCATATTCAAACTCGATTTCAGACAGAAATGCTGGAAACGAATGAAAACGCTGTAGCGTGCATGCCAGTCCAGTAGATGGCGATGTAGGTTTGCAGAGAAACAGCGATGTTACAACACACGTTCGAATAACAAAAACTTTTCACAAACAGCAATGGTGAGTGGACGCACAAAGACGCAGGAGTTCCTAGTTTGGAAAACAAATCTGTCTGGATAACAAACCAAGCCCGGTAATGTGCTCACAGCCTTCATGTGAAAGAGTACTACACATACAGCATTTCACCATGAAACGCTGAATCCCGTTTACATGCGTTTTCAAAACTGTCCAACCTGGACACTGCTTTCAAAAGTTTGTGGATTCAGGCACTCCAGGCACCGTTCCCATGTAAACAGGAGGCCAAAACACAATGAAAACTTTGAATCCGGCCTCGTGTGAACAGGCCTTAGATTGTTCACTGCTGTTGCTGTGAAGAATGTTGCTGGAAGTCTTCCTTTGGTCTTGTCCACATTCACATTCTTGTGAAAAGACCTTAAAAACTTCCAATCTGAGAACCCAGGTTCGTAACTCAGGTTGGAAAGAAGGTCCTACAACATGCCTTATGTTAAGGAAATGTTCATCTGTATAGTTGTTAATGAGACACATTACCTCCACTTCTCGACTACACCTCCTCTTGTCGTTAGTTTGGGCCAACTCAAAGCCATGGAAATGCTTACATAGACCATGAGTGGATCAGGCCACTACATTATGATACACAGGCATCTGTGGCACAGTTGGATAGTGCGCTTGGTCAGTGATTGGCAGGTTGCAGGTTTAAGCCCAGCTCCAGGTGACACATGGCGATGTGTCCTTGAGCAAGACACTTAACCCCACTGCTCCATCAGTGGTGTGTAAATGGGCATGAAAGGGTGTGAATATGGTAGATATACTGAAGAACTACTAACAGAAACTCTGAACCATCAGTGAAGTGAATGTGAGGGCGAATGGGTGTGAATGAGTAATTATGACCTGCGGTGTAAAGCAGCTTTGAGTAGCCAAAAGAGTAGAAAAACACTATTTGCCCTTTTCCACCAGCAAGCCTTGGCCCTACTCCACTCGATTTGCAGCGTGTTTCCACTAGCCTGGTACCTCCTAAAACAAGCTAGTTTAGTACCTACTCCGCTCTGGTTCCAAGCGAGCTGAGTGGATACTAAAAGATGACATCACCGACTGCCGGCTACTGATTGGTCAGGCAATGTTGTCATTTATGAGTCATGAGTGCGACGACCTAGCATGCTAGCGGTAGCTACCGTTAGCTTCCCCTCATAGATCTTTTCTTTGCAGCTCGATGGCTCTCGTCCTCGGCTTCATTCTGTTGTATAGCTTCCAAAACTCCCAAACTCTCCTGTGCTTCTCAAGGGGTATTTCTTCTTGCCACCGGCTGCCTTCCTCTGCTTTTCTTTTTTACTCGGTTTGTGACAAAAAGCCACAGATTGTTGTGTCGCACTCAAAATGACGTCACAGCAGAGCCGCTCTCTGTTTACAGAGACACTGCACTGCACTTGGGCAGGCGACTGGGCTAATGGCAAAGCAGCACAAGGCGAGTAGAGTAGAGCCGGGTACAGTTGAGTAGAGTAGAGTAGGGCTAGTGGAAAAGGGCCATATATAAGCTCAAGTCCATTATGATATAAGGACAACCCTGTCTTTAAATACTTTGGTCTGTTCCCTTCATCATGAACATGAGCCCGCGCAGACGAAATACACATCTGTGCCTTTTTTTTTTTTTTTTTAACGGTATTGGATCCAAACAAAAGAGCTGAAAGTGTGAAAATTTTTGACCATTTGTAAAACAAAGAAGTGCGAAAACTGTGAAAACAGCGAGAGAAACTTAAGTCAGGGAAAACTTACCCCATTGCCCACGTGTAGGGCAATGGCGACTTTGTCCCAGACGAACCACTCTGGCTTCCTCCCTCTGCGGTACTTCGCCCAGAGATAATCATCATTTTTGTTTGTAACTATTTCAAACCTAAAACATAAACATAGAAATAAAATATTATTAGCAGATTACCTTTCCATCTGTACTTGGACCACAGACATTTGGAAAACCTGAACCAACTTTAACTCCTGCATGGTGGTTTAACATGTCTGCATTCAGTTTAATATCTCTTAATATTCTACACATTATATTCTAACCTATATAAAGCATGACATGTTATAGCTCACATGTTGTTTACTACTATGTTACTCTAGGCATGATCTTATTTACTTCCTAAACACATTAAAGGTGCGAAGAGGAGAATCTGTTACCGGCGACATAAAGACTCTGCTACCCATGAGCACGCGTGGCGACTGTTGTAATGCTGCGTTCCAGTAACCTCGAAACTCAAACATCATCTCCAACTTATCAGCGTTCCAGTTGAAGCCAGAAAAAACATGCAGATCTACCAGGCAATTGTTAGCTGTTGTTAGCACTTCTGCCATCAAAAGACTTTATTCATGTTTTTTCTTTCCTTTTTAATGTAATAGTTTTCTTATTTTTGCACAGGAATCATATAATAATCAGCTGATTCAGATCTTCAGTCCAGTTCTTACCGGTGTGTCTCACACATCGCCTGTGGTCTCCACCGGATGTAAGCGTCCCTTCCATCGCCTTCATCTCTGTAAGCACAGACTGATTGAAAGTCGTGTGGTAAATAAGGATGCCCCGAGAACTGCTCCTCATTGGCTGGGCTGTGGACCAGGATGACATACATCACTTCCTGTTTGTAGAGGACGGTTTCCTTCACTCGCATGACGGGCTCAGCCCCGCCACAAAACTGGGTACACAAAAAAGGGATTTACCATGAAAATCAAACATTTTATCATGTGGTCATTAAGGTATACACACTGTCACAATCAGGGAGACAACAAGTATGTCCATTTTCCATAATTACCTCCACCAAGGAGGTTATGTTATTGCTGGTGTCTGTTTGTTTGTTTCTCTGTTAGCAACATAACAAAAAGTTATGGACTGATTTCGATAAATTTTTCAGGATATGTTCAAGGAACAAATGATTAGATTTTGTGAGTGATCGGGATCACCGACAAATTTCCAGCAGGTTCTACAAAATATCAAAGACAGATCTGGATCCCGGCAAAATTCTGCATTCTCTGATCCAGAGCAAGAAAAAATAAGATATCCTTGGAATTTTTATCATAGCAAAGGAACAAATAAAGGCATATACTTGCAACAAACCCCAAAATATAGCCAAGATACTGTGGAATCTGGAGTTTTCAATCTGATTTGTTGTATCTTCAAAAACTTTGGAGCTAGATCCAGAACAAAACCGCCATGACGAAAAATGTGTTTTTCGTGAATAACTACTGAACTAAAATAGATATCATCGTGAATCCAATTGCTAATGGTATGTTTTCATGGTCAAGGAATCTAAATATTTAGATGAAATAAAGGTAGGATTAATATTTATGGTGAAAATCACAATATCGGTGAGGACTGTGGTTCTGGCGAAGGTCTGCGCTCTCTGAGTGCTTTTCTAGTAAAAATTTGTTTTTTAAATCTGCGCTTCTTGTCACACAACACATCTTTGAGAGGGATTTTACAAACCCTAAACAAAACAGAAGTACCATCAGTCGCCAGCTATGCTATAATCGTATTTATTGTTTCTTTAACGGGGATAATGACTTCTAAATTCCATTTTTGTGTGCACTTTTGAGTGTCTTAAAATGCTTAAAAATGCAAGTACATCAGTTTTGGAGAAAAACCTTGCAGAAATTGCCCCAGTAGTGCCCCCAACCAGGTTTCAAAAGAACGGCAAAAATTCAGAAAATTTGTACATATTTCTGGCTGCATAGAACTTAAAAAAACTTTTGATGTTGTGGTGAAATGTCACCACATAGCAGTTATCAGAAAAAAATATTCTTAGAATTTCAGGAAAAAGATTCCCTTATTGTTCACCTTTGACTGGATTTGAAGAATGACAGAAGAGTAGAGTTGTCTTTAAAGTTTTTACTTGCAAGGAAAGAGTAGCTTACAGAGTATGCAGCTTTCTCTCATTGGAGCTTACATGGCTTACACAGAATATACACACTGTATTGCCAAAAGTATTTGTTCACCCATCCAAATAATCAGAATCAGGTGTTCCAGTCACTTCCATGGCCACAGGTGTATAAAATCATCACCTAGGCATGCAGACTGCTTTAACGAACATTAGTGAAAGAATGGGTCGCTCTCAGGAGCTCAGTGAATTCCAGCGTGGAACTGTGATAGGATGACACCTGAGCAACAAATCCAGTTGTGACATTTCCTCACTCCTAAATATTCCACAGTCAACTGTCAGCTGGATTATAAGAACGTGGAAGTGTTTGGGAACCACAGCAACTCAGCCACCAAGTGGTAGGCCACGTAAACTGACGGAGCGGGGTCAGCGGATGCTGAGGCGCATAGTGAGAAGAGGTCGCCAACTTTCTGCAGAGTCAATCGCTACAGACCTCCAAACTTCATCTGGCCTTCAGATTAGCTCAAGAACAGTGCAGAGAGCTTCATGGATGGGTTTCCATGGCCGAGCAGCTGCATCCAAGCCTCACATCACCAAGTGCAATGCAAAGTGTGGATGCAGTGGTGTAAAGCACGGCGCCACTGGACTCTAGAGCAGTGGAGACACGTTCTCTGGAGTGACCAATCACGCTTCTCCATCTAGCAATCTGATGGACAAGTCTGGGTTTGGAGGTTGCCAGGAGAACGGTACTTGTGGGACTGCATTGTGCCAAATGTAACGTTTGGTGGAGGGGGGATTATGGTGTGGGGTGTTTTTCAGGAGCTGGGCTTGGCCCCTTAGTTCCAGTCAAAGGAACTCTGAATGCTTCAGCACACCAAGACATTTTGGACAATTCCATGCTCCAACTTTGTGTGAACAGTTTGGAGCTGGCCCCTTCCTCCTCCAACATGACTGTGCAACAGAGTACAAAGCAGGTCCATAAAGACATGGATGACAGAGTCTGGTGTGGATGAACTTGACTGTCCTGCACAGAGTCCTGACCTCAACCCCATAGAACACCTTTGGGATGAATTAAAGCGGAGAAATGCTCTTCTGGAAGAATGGTCAAAAATTCCCATAAACACTCCTAAACCTTGTGGACAGCTTTCCCAGAAGAGTTGAAGCTGTTATAGATGCAAAGGGTGGACTGACGTCATATTGTACCCTATGGATTAGGAATGGGATGGCACTTAAGTTCATAAATGAGTCAAGGCAGGTGAGCGAATGCTTTCAGAAATATAGTGTATATACACACCTCAACCGATATGATTGCTTGAGTTACTGCTGAAGGGGAATCGTCTATGAGTAATTGTCCATCTACAGTGTGGGCCCCCCTCCCCTCTGTCCATTTTCTGCACATCTGGTCTCCTCAAATTACTCATGGGGTCATGTAGAGGATGTTTTAGGGGTCAATGCGCGGACACAACACAATATCACTATCCATAAGTAAACCCAATGTGCCCAAGGGGTACATAGTAGATAACATATGAGCTATGTAACATGTCATGTATTACACAGATTATAACATCATGTGAAGAACATCAAGAGCAAAACACTATGTAAAGAATATTAGAATAATAAAGCACTGATAACTAGAAAATGAAATTCTCCTAACAGCAGTAACCATTTTAGATCAAGTCAATTTGGCCTATTTTTGGCCCTGATCCCAGGGGTTTTGTTCAATCAACTTAAAATTCAGTGTTCAGCTAGAGGTCGCCATGAGCATTCATTATACAGGATTTGGACATAACTCTAAAGACCTCATTTATCAAAAAAAAAGAAGAAGAGAAATCTGAAAATGTTTTTCTCAGTGTGCATGCATGACAATATCTGTCCCAAAATTTGTGTCAAGACCTGAGATCATCTATGAAGAAAAAAAATGTAGAAAAATCATGTCTTCTAGTGGTGAAAGGTAAAAAAGAAAAAGAAATGTGGTCCTGCTTGAAGAAACAAGCTCCTGTTTCAAGATGAATTTAAATAATTTCTGATGTCAGGGGTGGGAGAAAAAAATCAATTTGCATATCCAGATTTTTTGTTTGACAATTTTAAAATGGATATTTTCTCCAAATTTAAATGCTTCATTCTAGTCTGTGTTAATAAGACACTTTTAAATGCAGTCCAGGCTTTTGAAGAGAGAGTATAAACAGCTGGTTAAAATATATTGCAGAATAAATCCTAAAAACAGACTCACATGTGATGTTTATTTTTCCTGATATAGTCTGTAGGCATCACCATCGTTCATGTTTTTTGCTGGTGTTAGAAAAGGTAGCTAAAGATTGCAAAAATCGGCAATATCATAGAATCGAAATTTAAATCAAATTGGCCTAAAAAAAATCGTAAAAAATCAAATCCGGAGAAAAGCATATCCTCCAAGCCCTACTGTCAGCTTTGCAGTTTAAAAAAAAAAACAGCAACGTCTCTCACATGAATAAAAACTCTGCCTCTGAAAGGCTAACTTTACAGGTGCAGAAATTTTTCTAATCACTTTTTTTTTTTTTTTTTTTTTTGCATTTTTAAAACCATTAGTCTGGTGAAGTCTGATGCAAAGTCTGGTCACTTTTGATTCAGTGTAACATGAGAAAACAATTTTTAATCCAGTCCATGGTCCAGATAAAGCAGCTGATACTAATACTTTGATTATACAGTGTAATTCTAACTGCTAAACTAAGATATAAGGCATGCACAAGTCTGAAACGTTTACTGACAGTAAAGATAAACATATACATCGGATCCTTGAGGTGCAGGCCTAGGGGTTAAAAGGTCACTGAAATCTAGTGAGTCAAACTGTTGGTGCAGAATTTATGGTTATGGGAATTATGCAGTCCTGTTTGTGAGGTTGTTGTATATCAAAGAGGCCTGGTCTGTCAGAGCTCCAGGTCTCTCTTGAAGAAAAATGGGCAGAGTTCACGTCTGTTCGCGGATGAGTGGGGGGGATAAATTCCAAAGCTCATGTGAATCTTATATCTTGATCTCGCCCCACTTTTCTAAAATGTTCTGCCCATCATAACTCAGCTGTCTCTAACACAAAACCTTAAACAGGAAATCCAATAATATAAAATTGCCCAGAACTTATCTTTAGAAAATCCTGAGATTGTCTCCACGTAATATTCCTAAATTCAAAGGTCTGTGAGCAAAGGCTTTGCCATGGTGACTAACAGTGTTGGGAGTAATGCAATACAAAAGTAATTTGATTACTGTAATGCATTCCTTTTTACGGTAACATAGTAATGTCAGGCATTGGAATACAGTAATATTTAACTAAGTACAAATGTCAGTAATGCAAGTTACAATGCATTTTTAATTTAACTCGAAATGAAGAGGTGTTGTTTTTTGTTTGTGTAAAGATGCTGTGAGGAGTTTCTAAGTAATTACAAAAAAATCTCACTTTTAGATATATGCCTGATCAAAATACACTCTTCAAGATGAGTTTCAAAATAGGTTATCTATAAACGCTATTCCTTAGCTAAGTGGTGGGGTCGGACAGCCGGCTAAAAAACTGCGATACTAAGTTTTCCAAAAGTTGCTTGTTGTCACACATCAAAAACTACCGCTACGTAACTAGAAAGAGATACATCGCTTTGCATCCTGTAAGTTGTTGAATAAAGAAGTTGTAAAGCAATGCAGAGTTCTGAGGAAGGTCCGAGCTGCATTTATTAGCATCACAGCAAACACACACTTTGGCTTGGGTCTTTTGGTGCGTCCCAGTTGTAGTCAGAAGTAGGATTTTCCGAGTTCCGAGTCTGAAACTGCAACTGGAATGTCCTCCAAAGTCGGAATTTCCTACGGGGAACTCGGTGAAACCTCGCCACCCCCGAGTTGACAATGGAAGATGGATGCCCCCAGTGTGAACAGTTATTTAGCTCCTGTAATAATCCATTTATTAGCACTTCTGACTGGGGTGTTTCGCTCTAGATCAGCTGTATACATAGTATTGTTAGACATATATTTACAAAAATGCTGCCATAGTGATAATCACATTCTTCATGTGATATTTGTGAGCAACAACTCAGTGCGTGCTAACAACAGCTAACAATAGCCTGGTAGATCAGTATGTTTTTTACTGACTTCAACTGGAATGCCGATAAGTCGGAAATGATGTCACTCCCAGCTCCGAGGTTACTGGAACGCAGCATTACGACAGTCACTGCGCATGCTCATGGCACGGTATCAGAGTCTTACTGTCGCTGGATATAGATTCTCCTCATAGCACCTTTAAATGTAAATTGGCCAAATACTCTGTGAGATCAGCAGAGGATAAAAGTCCTCTACTCAGCCTCAAGTTACAGTATCTGTAACACAATTCACCAGAATTTGACCTTTTGTCTGTTTTTGCTCTGATGGTTTCTTGTATTGTTCCATGAGCATCAATGTGTCTATTATATTCAACTGTTTTTAGCCTTAAGCTGAACTCAGATAGCCACCACATCACCTTCACTGGATGTGTAATGAGCTTTTTGAGCATAATGAACTACATTTAGAATAACAAATCCATATTTCTTGTATTTTTACCAGAGTAAGTTAAAGGTGCAGTATGTAAAAATTGGCATTTTAGCGACATCTAGTGTTCAGATATTTGAAACGAGCTTGTCTGTTTCTAAGGGTGCTTTCCCACTAGGGGCCCTGTCCCAGATCCGGGTGCGATTGAGCCCAAAGTCCGGTTCGTTTTGGTAGTGTGAATGCAAACAAACTGCGGCCGGGCACCAGGCCCGGGCCCACTTGGGGAGATGGTCTCCAGCGCGATTGCAGAGGACTCGGTCACGGTTCGGTTCGGATGTGAATGCAAGCGCGCCAGGATACGGGACTGCTGCTGTGTGACGTCACGGGTGCACGACTCCCTGAGCTCTGCCTGTACTGTGGTCACGGTCACTGTAAATTCTAACTACAGGCTGTCTGCACTTATTTGGAATGCCTTTTGGTAATTATTAGACTCTAGTCGACGAGTGGTCTGTTATCACTCACCTGACGGAAGATTGCGAGTTGACGTGTAGAAAAAGCGAAATTAAGGCAAGTTTCAGCGTCTCCTGCCTCTTCAGAAACCATCTCATCCGTGCAGAATGGGCCCATTTCATCCTCCGAGCTGCACAATAAATGTGGAAGTGGGGGGAAGGTCGCTGCTTGCGTCTCAAACAATGTAAAAACACTCATAAAAGCATGAAGGACTCCATTGCCGGTGCTCAAACAGGGTCGTTGATGCCGTCTCAAACACGATACAAAAAACACATTAGAAGGAAAAAAAGACGAGGAGAGCGAGACGTAAACATTGGTTGTTTAGTGCGAGAAATGGTTACCATGGTAGCCTCTTCTTCGTTCTCCTCCGTAGTAGGTTTGGTAACCAGTTGCATGCATATCGCCCCCTGCTGTTTCAAACTGAGTAAATACACAAGTGGGCCCTGACACGGTTCGATGTTGCAAGTGTGAATGCAAGCCAGTGGGGGCGAGAAAGCACTATAAGATGAAGACCAAAAAGTATAATAAACAGGGCATCATTTACAACAGTTAGGAGGTGAGGGGTTTTCATTAATATTTGTAACTATTATTTTGATAGATTATAGGTCACTTAAGATGATGATTATGGGTTTAGTAAACTATTGTCGACTCACATTCAGAAATCGCGTTTTGCTCTTTTTGTCCCACCCGTAGACAACATGGCGCATCGCTATGTCGGCCTCCATGAACGCGGCCCACGGTAATGTTAATTTTTAAATCTTTTTCTAACTAAAGAAAAATAAAACAAACGTTTCATGGGGATGATTGTACTCCTATTTTGACAGATTTTACATACAAATAGAAACATTATATCCTATATTTACCATTTCTGTTTGGCAAATGTTGCCAAACTCTATACACTGCACCTTTAAAAGTAATGTGATAATAGAGTAATGTCTTACATTGAAAATACAGTAATATTATAATGTAACTAATTACTTTGAAATGACTGTAACAAGTAATAAATAATGCATTACATTTTTGAAGTAACTTGCCCAACACTGGTGACTTACTATTCATCAAGAAACAGGACGTTCAATTTGAAATTATTCAGCAATGTTTTTGTGACAGATAAGCCAAGTGGAGAAAGAAAAGTTTTATGTTTTCCTTTTAGTGGGTGTGGCAACATGACCCGGTGTCACCCCCTTGGTTGTATTTACGCAGCCCCAGCAGCAGGAGTCGCCAATAACTCTTAAATTCAGTGGACATATGTATCATGCCAGGACACAAAAAAGCCTCTCAGAGACACATGCGTCATTTTCTGCTGCTGCAGCCCATCTGTTTCAACATTTGACCTGCAAAGAGGACTCTTAAACACTTAAAAGAACACTAAAAACAGCACTAAAAGCTGTCATGAAAAAAAAAAACTTTAAAATACATGAAACTGTATTTTTTTTAAAATAAAGCCAAGTTGAAAAGATTGGTCACAAACATTCATTCACCTCTTAAGTACTTACATATGTATGTTTTTTTATGTTTATCCATATCTAATATAAGTATAGATGCTGTTTAATCTAAACTTTTGTATTCCTTCGTGTTGTTGTGTTTTTTATGTAGTTGTGCTGATCCTCTGTTCAACAACAATTATAAGTAACTGTCCCCCAACTTAATCTTGTGCATTACAGTTATGTAAATAGATTAATATTTACTCATAACCCCACACTATGCCTCAGAAGAGGTAAGTGGATGATGAAAATAACTGATATTGATGATTGCTTTTTATGTTTGTTTTGGCTAAATATGTACATTTTAAATGTAAGCAAGCCATTTTGATTATAATAGTCATAATTTGTTGCTATTTAAGTTTATTTAAATGCTAAGTATAAGGTTATATACCCTAAGTGATACCTTGTTAAGCTGTTATTTGGCTTAAGACGTGGTAGTAGTCTAACTTTACCTTAAATGTGTTGTCTTTTGCAGCTTCTCTGTGTTCACCTGGCAGCTAGAGGCTTCAGCCTGCCCTTCACATGGAAGCTATTGCCCAAGAAGACTTACACAGTATTTAAAATACAAAAAGTTAAGTATGAAGACAAGTTTAATAATGGCGCGGCCAGCCATTGTTCAAGAGACTGAGTACAAGAACGAACAACATGAAGAAAGAAGAATGGACTGGTATTAAACAATATTTATTTTTCAGGTCAGCAGAACTTGAGAACTTAAACAGGATCATACAGTAGATAACTGAGTTATCTAGAAAACAGCAACAGGTTGTTAAATAAACAGCAGGGAAGGTGTCCATGCTATTTTTTACATTACAGAGAATGAGCATACATGTTTTTCTCTCTACTATTGGACACACAGTAAGATACAAGGCTGTGAATCTTTACTGGTCTCACAATTGTATCAAAAACATCTTGTTAGCTATTCAGTTAGATTTGATATCATGATGCATCAAGGTATGTTGCAGTCTATTTTGCAACAAGGACAATTTAAAATCCACCAAAACAAGCATATTTGATCCAGTTATAGACTACTAATGTGTTGAGTTGGATAGAAACACCATCATCAACCTCTGTCAGAGCTGATGGATTGCAGTTTTGCCAGCAGAATGTGTGTTATCTTGTCTCTGCAGAGCAGATAGTGAGACCTTAAAGGGCAGATATTTTATTATATGTGACATATTTCACTGATGAAGCTCTGCCCCTGGACAGTCCATGGTTATTGAAACAGACACTACAGCTTGTAAAATAAAGTGATCTCATGGTTTCAGTTGTGGGAGATCATGAAGAGTTTGGCTTCTCTACAGCCACCCACATCCACTCTGCCTGTCGGAGACCCTGGTGACAACATCCACTCTGCATTGTGACTTTACAGTATCTAACAATTGTGTGTATTCATAGTTCAATTAAGTTTTTTCCTCAATGCTTTTTCCAATCACCACTAAGCATTACCTATTTTGGTTGGTTGTTTCCTGTGCTAAGCTGCTGTGCTTTGCTGTCTTATGTCTGTCTGTTGTCAAAGCAGTTTGTAAACTTCTATTTTTAAAAGTGTTGTACAAATAAAGTATACTATTATTATTAAACTCTCAAATCTTGATTTGTGTTGATAATTTATTGACTAGACTTCTTTTGACCTTGCGTTCCAAAGAAGACAGTCAGCCTTTACTTCTCTCTTAGAAGACTGGATGCAACAAAAGGCTTCACATCAGCACTGAAGATAGTCTTGCAATATTTAAATTTAGTTTAACATTTAACTTTATAATTATTTTGTAAGTTGTTATTAATAATTTCTGATTTTCATTTTTCTTGTTTTTCTTTCTAAAATCAAAGTGTCATGTAAAACACCCACTGTCACCTACTGGGTGCCTACCCAGTTGTTGAACACTGGTCTGCTTCTTGTTACATCCTTGGTGAATGCTCTTTTGCATTTGGCCTGTATGGTTAATCTGGAAACAACAGGATTGAATATCATGACAAAATTCATGTACACCATTTTTTTGCTTGGTTTCAATTGAAAATTTCGGATAATTAGTCAAGTATAAATTCTTATGATGCTGTGGGTTGATTTTCCCTTTGGGCGCTTTATATATCTATATATATCTATGTATATATATCTATATATATATATACATACATATATATATAAATAAATATATATATATATGTGTATATATATATATATATATATATATATATATATATATATATATATATATATATATATATATATATATATATATATATGTATATATATATATATATATATATATATATATATATATATATATATATATATATATATATATATATATATATATATATATATGTATATATATATATATATGTGTGTGTGTGTGTGTGTGTGTGTGTATATGTACACACACATATACTATGTTTGAAGCTAGTTACTGAAGCTTAGTTACAACATAAACATTGTTCTTGAAACATCTGAACATGTTTCCTGCTCAGAATGATCTCACAAGCTTCTTTCTTCGTCTGAAATGTTAAAACAAGTCAGTAATTTTCATAATCACCATCACTGATGTTAAAAACGACGAAATGTACTGATGTTACAGTGCTAATTTACCCTAACCCAAGAACGACAATAAAGCCAGCTAATACACTTTACGTTTAAGAGGAAGTATTGGCAATTTATAAAATACTGTCGCAATAATAATGTTCCTACACGTAGTAGGTATAGAATATGTACCACATTGAAATATACTTATATGTACTTGTGAATGTAAAAAACTGAAAATATTGGCAAGTAACTTCCAGAAACCGCAGCTTTACAGTTCATTTAAACGGCCTGCCAAGCCTTGTTTGGAACTATTCGGCTGCTACATGAACCACGTGACCCTCTCGCGTTCTGAACCCTCTATGACGCCACTCGCTCTCTCTCTCGAACGCTCTGACAGCCCTCAGTAATCATCCAATCAGCTGTCAGTCAGGGCCGTAGCCAGGATTTTGAAAATACCGAGGTCATTTTATCGTGGGAGCGGTCAGGCTGTTGGGCCAGCACTGTCCAGTCGGTCATGTTCTAATCTCTGATATTATATTTTCGGCCTAAATGAATGCTTATATGCACAATCAGGAGCGTTTCTTGTCTTGCAACATACAGGCATGAGAATGGGTCTGTGGTGAGAAACGTCAGAAGACTGTAACGCCTCTAGGGGGGTCTGGAGGCATGCTCCCCCGGAAGAGAATTTTGAATATTTCATATTTAAAAGCATCAATCTGATGCATTCTGAGAGAAACATAAAGCAGAATTGCTGGACAGCATGACTGTATAATGAAGTATCTATCTATAAATTGTCACATTCTGCTACAGAAGAAATGGGACTGACTACTTCTGTCATGAAATATGTTAACAGTTAATTTCTACTGAAGGCTTGTTGTTGTTGTTGCTGTACCTCTCCTGCTGTGTTAGCTAACGTTATGCATCAATGACATGATGCCTCTTTCAGCAGACTTTAATTCCTTTAGTGACATATTACCTGTAGCCAGAGGTGAGACCAAGACACTGTTATGCAAGTCACAAGTTAGTCTCCAGACAAGACAGTCAAGTCCAAGCTCATGTCCTGAGTCCTTCAGTTTCAGTTTCAAGTCCTTTGAGTCTATCTTGGCTGTTTCTCTCTGGTCTGTCATGTTGTCCACAGCACTGACTTAAATTGAATTATTTTACTGGTTGAATGTTGGCTGGCAGGTGGATTTCTGTAAAACAGACCCAACAGTTTCAGGGGCTGCATTTACAGCTGCAGGGAATCACTGAAAAGAAATATACTTTTCTAACTCCAACTAAAACCCATTCACATTTTTTTAACTTGATAATATTCTGGGGGCTGTGGGGGGCCTGATGTGGCCTCGAGGCCACCAGTGGATGATCACTGACGTCCAGAACGAGGACAGATTTGTCAAAAAAGGTACATTCTGGGGTGACTGTCCTATTTATGGAAATGTATAAAAGATTTGCCTTAGCTAATATAAGAAGTGGAAGGAAACAGTTATGTTTGACACTTTTAGATAAAGCGGAGTGAGGAGTCGGCTCTTACTGCTCTATTCTGAGAAACAATGATCATCTCAACAGTCAACATCACCCAAATCTCAAAAAGATCAACCACTTAAATTTGTTTAATGAAATATCGTGGCAGTTTGGACCTCAGATTAAAGAAAACACATTTCATGCATAAAAAGAGGGAAAATGTTATAAAGCTTCAGTAATAGTGAGAGCCCTGGGAGTTCACAGATCCATTAATCTTACAGTGTTTCTCATCATGTTAGTTGTTTTCCTGATAACTCACACCAGGTGACTGACGATCCCTCACTGTCCCTGCGTCTTTACGCTCACCGGCTCTCCGATCTTCACGGACTTTCACCGCGCCTTAAAGCATCTATCTCAAATCGAGAGCTGTCCCGCAGCCCCGCGGTCCCCAGCGCAACATTTCACGTAATTTGTAAGAATACAGTTATTTCAAATTATTCATTTATCTGTTCTGGTAGCGGCAGTCAGGAGATTTAAGCCTCTGCCGAGTTTTCAAACATAGATGCTCCACGCAGCTCCGCGATCCAGATGTCAATCAAAGATTGTCTATGAAGAGACGATGAGTCACTCCGTCACCCTCCCTCGGCTCTACCACATAATTTCACAATATATATACAGTATTTTTTTTCCCAGAAAAATATACCGAGGTCATGACCTCGGTGTCCTCAATGGTAGCTACGGGCATGCTGTCAGTATGCAGAGGAGCCCAGACTCTGCGGTGTCAGGTTACAGCAGGAAGCGACACAGCAAAGCTCCGCTGAATCATCTTAGTGACAGTCAGATAATTAATAATTAAGTACAATAACAAGTAAAACAAAGTAAAGTTAAATATAACATCTATATCTGCACAGTCCTTTCTCCTGTTAAGGGGGAGTTTAATCACACAGGCACAGAGATGAGTGTTCACGTTCACTGAGGACAAATGACTTGACTGACAGCCCCCGACTGAACATTAAGCTGTCAATAAAAAAAAGCCGAAAAATAATTTAAAAAGTCAGAAATATTCTGCCCTTAAAGTCGTTTTCATAAATTAGTTTGAAATTTGTTTTTTATTATTTACCTTATAGTTTCAGTTTTGTAAATATTGAATACAGTGAATGAAGTTTTATTCTAGGTTCAAATGTATTGGAGAATAAGACCATCCAGTTAAATGTGATGTTGTTGGTTGTTAAAATCTGGATATTTATTTCATTTTTCAGCTCAGTATAGCACCTTAAACATTAGCTTTTTTTTATTCTGAAATATTTTATTTAGCTTGAGATGTTTAAATTTGAAATATTACATTTCAGTTCAGTAAAACACTTTAACCCTATAAAGTCAATTGTATCATACTTAATCATACTTAATCATAATACCTCTATCTACTCAATTTGATCATCAAATGCCAAAAAAACATCAAAATAAAATCAGATAAATAATAAAAATGTCCTCAAATGGATTATCAGAAAACACCTAATGTGTCAAATGAGATATGAAAAATCTATATGTTGAATTTTATGGACATTTTGATTTTTGTAGGATTTTAGCAGAAAGTGAAATAAAAATTAAATCTCCAAAAAATTAGAATTTTCTGGCTATCATCTACGGTCTTGGACCTTAAAGGGTTAAGAACAAGCACTTTTATTTGAAGATGTTTTATTCTGCTTAATGTTTTAGTTTAAATTTGTAAATTTCATTCAGTGAAGCACTTTAAACGCTCTGTTTTACATTAAATGTATAATTTTGCTTCAAATAAAGACAAGTATTTCTTTATATCTTAGTCTTGTTTAAAAAGCATTTACATTACATAAAATTTATGGAGAGTAATAAAATGGTGACCTTATAGCGTTAAAGGCGACACTGAAAAATTTGGGTGCACCTAAATTTTGTGCTGGTGCACCTTGAAAATTTTTTTAGGTGCACCGTTGCAACCAACTCAAAAAGTTAGTCGAGAGCCCTGACAAGCTTTTAAAATGGCTGCCACATTTTTGCAAATGCCACACAATAGAAGCTATCTTTTGTTTTATTTTTTATTTCAAACCTCCCCTATTTAAGTGATGCTTGTGATGCATTTCTGATTAACCTAATGAAGGCTACAAGTTGAAACGCGCTAGTATAATAAAGGTGTTTCCTGAACTGAAAGCGTTTCCGGAGCTCTTTTCACCTCATCAGACATTTTTGACCGACCCGCCCGTCTGGCACCAACAACCATGACACAGTAAAGTTGGTTTAATCATCAGTTTGTATTACTATGTGCCTACATGCATTGATGTGATGCCATGTGATTGGCCCAATAACTATTTGTGTTCATAAGTGGTTGATAGATATTTTTATTTATGTGTCTTGCACATTTAAGTGCCCAACTCTCATCAGTTAACAAGACACTGGAAATACAGTTGCAGTGTTGCCAAGATATAAATTCAAAATTTTACCAAGTAACATGATCTTTTCGAAGCTCACTTGTAAACAATCCACGCTGCCTTTTCTCCCAAGCTTTGCAAATAAAATCTGCTCAAGAAAAGCTACTTTTCTGAAACAGAACTCGTGTTTTTCGTAGTTGTCAAATAAAAAAAAGTCAACATTAATCAAAGACATTTTCTCAAAAATCAGTCCCTTAGTTCACCATAAATGCGACAGTGAAACATGAAATAAATCTCATTCTCAGTTTCCCCAACGTTACACAACTCCGTCTTCCTCTGGAAAAGCAGCAAACACAAAATGATCTCCGTCTCCTGGTGAGATTATACCTCATGTAAGACTCTGCATCATAACTATTCTTAATAAGACGATATATTCTTGCATGAGCAGCCGAAGGCTTGTTTGTAAGGAGAACATAAAAAGAAAAAATCCTTTGAATCCTCTGAATCTCTTTTTTTTTTTTTTTTTTTTTTTTTTTTTTTTTTCTCTCTTTTGTCTCTGTTTTGTTATTAATTTAATTTTAGTTTTTTTATTTATTTTATTTTAATTATTATTTTTTAATTTGGTCTTTTTTGAAAAGTCCAGTATAAATAAATTGTTGAATTACTATTATTATTATTATTATTATTATTATTATCATTATTATTATTATTATTATTATTATTATTATTAGCTTTTGTTAGTCTTTCTGCCTTTATCTCTTTTTTTGTTTGGTTTGTTTGTTTTGCCCTTTGATCTATTTCTACTCCCCGTTTTGTCTCTTTTTTATGCTTTTATTATTATTATTATTATTATTATCATTATTATTATTCTAATTATTGTTTTAATTTGGTCTGTAAAGTACTTTGTAAATCTAATTTGAAAAGTGCTATATAAATAAAGTTTATTGTTATTTTATTATTATTATTATCATTATTATTATTATTATTATTTGTTTGTCTTTCTACCTTCATCTCTTTTTTGTTTGGTTTGTTTGTTTTGCTTTTTCACCTTTTTCTTTCCCCCCTTTTTTTTGTCTCTGTGTTGTTTTAATTGTTTCTTATTTGGGGGGAATTTTTTTCTCTTATTTTTTAATTTTTGTCTGTAAAGTACTTTGTAACCCTCTTTTGAAAAGTGCTATATAAATAAAGTTTATTATTATTTATTATTATTATTACTATTATTATTATTATTATTTTTATTATTATTATTATCATTAGTCGTAGTAGTAGTAGTAGTAGTAGTTTTGTTCATTGTCAAGTTTTGACTTTTTTTTAATTTTAATTTTTATGTTTAGAATTTTTTCAAACCAACACTATATCTTCTGACGCACGTATTTCTCATTTCACTCACATTTGTTTGTCTGCACTAGTTGGTGAAAAAAATGGAGGGAAAAAAATTTAGTTTTGGTTTGCACCATATATCCACAGATTATTTTTGTCTGTATTCAGTGAACATCTGATGCAGTAGAAGGGTAATAAATACACAAAATAGAATAAACTGTGTTATATCCTTTAAGCCGTGTATCTCAGTTGTGATGGGTGATGATGGGAGCTGTGTTGGACCAGATGTTACCTGCTCCTTGTAGGCCGTCAGCACCTCATCCAGGGACATAATGAAGCGGTATGATCCCAGTCTGGAGCTCCTCTTGAAGGCAGGAGAGGAGGCAAACTTCTTCAGAAACTTAGGCTCTGCATAGACCTCTTCATTGGGGTACTCCTCCATGAGATACCTCCTCTGAGCTGACTGCATCTCCTCCGAGGTCACGGACAGACTCCACCACAGCAGGGAGTCATCGCTGGGCTCTGGGTCCCTGAAACCCCATTGCCTCCAAATTCCAGTGAGACCCTTCAGGCCTGTGTCATGGTGGAGCTGTCTGATGTGAAAGTCAGGACAGGGGTAGCTTGGGATGTTCCAGTTGTAGAGATATCTGTTGGGGACCCGTCGACCTCTCATCTGCCTCAACGTCAGATGCATATTCTCTACAAAGTACTCCCTGTGATTCCTCTTGTTGGTCCGACGATTCATGGCCAAACTGAAGATTATTCCAACAGTGAGATGTCAAAACAATTGAGCTCCTGCAGTCTGCAGCTGCCGTTTATCAGAGTGAAGCTCCACCCATTTCCTCTGTATTAGAGGAGGAAGTAAAAGCAAACAGACTCACTCATATAACCACTCCCTCCTGCTGTTTTATTCAAACTTTATCTTACAGAAGAGATTTCAAATTATGAAGAAGAGATATAATGAAATGTTACACCGGGAGAAGAGATTTCTTGAAATTTACAAAACACTAAACCAGTGAAGTTGGCACGTTGTGTAAATCGTAAATAAAAACAGAATACAATGATTTGCAAATCCCTTTCAACCTATTTTCAATTGAATACACAGCAAAGACAAGATATTTAAAGGATAAGTTTGGTTTCTACAGCTTTCACATTGTTTATAGAATGAAGTAGAACAATATACTCACCCAGAAGGCTTTCCTGATCCAAACAGTGCTTCAGGAGATATTTAGATCCAAAATCGAGCAGCGGACATCCGTATAATGGTAGCACACGGGGCATGTATAGCGCTGCTCCTAAAACTGTATTAATCATCCAAAAACTCATTAGTTTCAGCAATATTTCATCATGGTCCACTCGGGCTACTCCTCCATTACAGTCTGTGTCACTCCAGACATGTTTTTGTGACTGTGCTGACCTCTGAACTGAAGAAGAAAAACGCTTGCCTCTGCACATGCACAGTCCACGTCCTTCTTTCTATGAGCCCCTCATCTGTAAACTCTGGCTCGAAACTGTAAGGAAACCCATCATATTCAAAGTTCTCCTCCACAACATCTTCATCTGATAGATATTCGTCCATTTTGCACAAAACTGGAAGAAGAAAGTCGTCGCGTAGCCGCCGGTCTTCCCCTGAAACAATGAGCCGTACTGCAAATGAGGCAAACGTAAACAAAGTCTTCAGTTCAGAGGTCAGCACAGCCACAAAAACATGTCTGGAGCGACACAGACTGTAATAGAGGAGTAGCCTGAGCAGACCATGATGGAATATTGGTGAAACTAATGAGTTTTTGGATGATGAATGCAGTTTCAGGAGCGGCGCTATACATGCCCCGTGTGCTACCATTATACGGATGTCCGCCGCTCGATTTTGGATCTAAATATCTCCTGAAGCACTGTTTGGATCAGGAAAGCCTTCTGGGTGAGTCTATTGTTCTACTTCATTCTATAAACAATGTGAAAGCTGTAGAAACCAAACCTATCCTTTAACATTTGAACTGGTAAACTTTGTTATTTTTTGTAAATATTAGCTCATTTGGAATTTGATGCCTGCAACATGTTTGAAAAAAGCTGGCACAAGTGGCAAAAAAGACTGAGAAAACTGAGGAATGCTCATCAAACACTTATTTGGAACATCCCACAGGTGAACAGGCTAATTGGGAACAGGTGGGTGCCATGATTGGGTATAAAAGCAGCTTCCCTGAAATGCTCAGTCATTCACAAACAAGGATGGGGCGAGGGTCACCACTTTGTGAACAAATGCCTGAGCAAATAGTCCAACAGTTTAAGAACAACATTTCTCAATGAGCTATTGCAAGGAATTTAGGGATGTCATCATCTACGGTCCGTAATATCATCAAAAGGTTCAGAGAATCTGGAGAAATTACTGCACGTAAGCGGCAAGGCCCAAAACCAACATTGAATGCCCGTGACCTTCGATCCCTCAGGCGGTACTGCATCAAAAACTGGCATCACTGTGTAAAGGATATCACCACATGGGCTCAGGAACACTTCAGAAAACCACTGTCAGTAACTACAGTTCATCTACATCTGTAAGTGCAAGTTAAAACTCTACTATGCAAAGCCAAAGCCATTTATCAACAACACCCAGAAACACCACCGGCTTCACTGGGCTCGAGCTCATCTAAGATGGACTGATGCAAAGTGGAAAAGTGTTCTGTGGTCTGACCAGTCCACATTTCAAATTGTTTTTGGAAACTGTGGTCATCGTGTCCTCTGGACCAAAGAGGAAAAGAACCATCCGGACTGTTATAGGTGCAAAGTTCAAAAGCCAGCATCTGTGATGGTATGAGGGTGTATTAGTGCCCAAGGCATGGGTAACTTACACATCTGTGAAGGCACCATTAATGCTGAAAGGTACATACAGGTTTTGGAGCGACATATGTTGCCATCCAAGCAACGTCTTTTTCATGGACGCCCCTGCCTATTTCAGCAAGACAATGCCAAGCCACATTCTGCACCTTTACGAGCAGCAGAAATTCTTTTGTAGCCTTGGCCAGGTCCGTGCCTTTCCACATTTCTGTGCCTGAGTTCTTCAGGCAGTTTCTTCGACCTCACGCTTCTCATTTCTTCTGACATGCACTGTGAGCTGAAAGGTCTTATAGAGACAGGTGTGAGCTTTTCCTAATCAAGTCCAATCAATACAATTAAACACAGCTTGACTCCAATGAAGGTGTCGACTCATCTCAAGGATGATCAGAAGAAATGGACAATGCCTCAGTTAAACAAACAAGTGTCTCAGTAAAGGGTCTGAATACTTTTGATTAGGGCTGAACGATTTGAGAAAATAATCTAATTGCGTTTTTTTCCCCAATACTGCGATTCACTCTGCAATTCTTTTAATGTTCCTCATCTTATGTATTCTTAAACAAACTTAAGCAGCAGATCTTTTTATAGTAAAACCAATATGACATTAAATTAATCTTAGGTAAAAGATTTGAGAAAAAGTGGAGAAGTGAAGAACAGAAGCAAAATAGGTATGAAATTGCAAAAACTGGGTAAAAATGGTATGAAAGCGGAAAAAGGTTAATAAATAGGTGCAAAAAAGTTATGAAATCACAAAAAAATTGGGAAAAATTGGCAAAAAAAATCCAAAAGTGGCTTAGGAAAATTGATTATGGCAGCAAAATTGGGAATTAAATTTGAAATTAAATTTCAAAAACCATGTAAAAAATCCAAAAATCATTCTGACAGTGGCCAAGAAAAGATGAATGGGGGCAAAATTGACATAAAGTTGTGAAAAAGGTTAAAATGGTCCAAAATGGGGAAAAAGTGTATGAATAGAGGTAAAAAAAAAAAAAAAAGGCATTAAATTGCAAAAAACTACATCACAATGCCAAAATGTTCAACACATTTTGGGCTAAAGATATTGAACCTTCTGCGATTTGAAAATTGCAACAAGCCATATTGCGATTTTATCTAATTTGCAATTAATTGTTCAGCCCTACTTATGACCATGTGATATTTCAGTTTTCCTTTTTTAACAAATCTTCAAAAACTTCTACAATTCTGTTGTTTTTTGTCAGTATGGGGTGCTTTGTGTACATTAATAGGGAAAAAAAAGAACTTCAATGGTTTTAGGTAATTGCTGCAATATAGCAAAATGGGAAAAATTTAAGGGGGTCTGAATACTTTCCATACTCTGTATATGCATGCCATGTAGGAATGCCCCAAGGTTTTTTTTACTTTTATTATTGAGGGAACCTGCTGGGGTTTCACCATCAGAACAGTAGTTTCATATCTAAAAAATCTAACTTCAAATACTGAAAGCTGTGCCCACCTCATTCTGAGATGTTGAAAAACCACAAACTCCTACACTGGCAGCTTCAAATGATGGAAACACCTGCATATGAAAAACTGCTGATGAGATTGAATGGGGGCGAGACAACGGCTAATGAATGATGTAAGAGTTTTCGAGAATATGTGTGTGGAGGAAACGACAGAAACGTGTGAAGGGTGATGAAATACAAAACCCCCTCGGCCTAATTTCCCCACACTGGAACCTCTATTTCTGTACAATTTATGACAGACACTGCCTGTTTGCAACCTTATTTTTGGAATGTTGGTTTTGTATTTTTTTATTTTATTTATTTATTTTTTTTACATATACATGAGTATTTTGTTGTGTGTAAAATAAATCTTAATGTAGTTAAAATTAATACAGTAAAATGTCATGACAAAAGACCATAAAATCTCCAAAAATATAGGGAAAAAAAAGGAAATGTGAAAAAAATAATGAAAAGTTCAGAAGGTCCACTCTTGTTTGTTAAAAACATTTATTATTGCACATTTTGACATACAATAAATAGATCAAACACCACCACAAATAAAAAACTGTGAATGAAGAAAACAAAAGCAACAAAAATCATACATAAATACACCAACAAATAATAGATCAAATGAAACAAGCACATCATATTTTCTAACACAACAAAGTAAAACATGACTGCAATTTAAAAATGCAATGAAAATAGAGATAACTCCTCAACAAATGAACCCAAGAAAACAAACAAAAAAACTGCAGTACACAACAGCAAAGAGTAAAAAATAAGATAAAAAGCACAATGAAATGAAATAAAGAAGTTTAAACAGCAAAAAATAAAATTGAAAAATAAAAAACACAATGACAAAAAAAACAACAAAATGGGTTGTTTGTACATGATAACACAAATAAACAGAATGCAAGGCAAAAAAAACAACAACAGGAAAATGATAACGACAAAACCTTACAACAAATTAATGTAAAACAAAGAAGCTGGAAAAAAAAGAAATGGCAAGGACAAATTAAATATCACCTCACCTAAAAACTGCAACAAATAAGGAATAAGAATCACAATAACAAAACAAAAAACTAGAAATTAAATGAAATAATTTTAAAAAATACATTTTTGTAGTTTTTTTAATACTCCCCAATTATTATTTTTTTATTTTTACTTTGTATTCTTATATGTTGATGCCAGTTATATTAGGTGATATGTTATTTGTGTTGTTATTAATATAATAATTATTATTATGTTTATGTTATTTGGTTTTTTTCTAATTTTTTGAGTCATTTTTTATTTCTCAATTTATTTTATTGTATTACTTACATTTTTTTCTGTTTTTGTTGTACTTTTTAATTTGTAGTTGTGTCATTTTGGGATGGCATTTGTTGTAGAGATGTGTTCAAGTTTTGTAAATTAGCTCAAGCCTTGCTAGCATGAGTATGTGTGTTAGCCGTGCTTGTCAGGATACATGCTCGCCAGATTTGGCAAAAATTCTGACATGTCCGTCTTGATGAGTCGAGGTCCTGAATGCATTGTTGATTATGTCATGCTGTTTGGACCTCCTGATGTTGCTGGTGGGTCCGTGGTCCGTGTTCTTTGCAGCCACTCGTTTTTCGTGTTGATATGGGTAAACGGAAAACGGGAAACCATCCGAATTTCCGATTTCCATTTGGATGAAGGGAAACAAAAAATGGGAAACGACTCGTTTTCCTGTTTTTTTATCAGCCTTTATCTGATATCTATTATGGGTTTATTTTTACACAAGTCGGGATATAAAATACGGACGTAATCCCTTTCATAAAGCTTGCTTTGTCTTCACCCTGAAGCACTTCCTTCTTCTGTGCTGCTGCTTCTTCTCATTGTTCTGCTTCTGAAGCTACACTACGGCGTATTACTGCCCTTCGGTGAAATTATTAGTTTGCGGAGCTTTAAGCCCATTTCAAAGAATCATCCATAACCATAATTGTTTTCTATAAATTGAGTTTCAAATTCTCACTATATATCTATGTTCTTTTAGTGTGTGACCTTCTTTTACTGTAGACATTAATGAAATATTATGCTAGTTCTGTAAATTGTATGTAGTTCCGAATAAATGTATTTGTTATTACCATGTAGTAATAAACAGCCATTTATTTCAATTGTCAAACTACATTCTGAACACATATTACCAGATGAGCAGTTACACATTACAAACAAGGTAAGCCTCGGTTCTTCAATGTTTTATAAATCAGTCTCTATTTGTATACCACCAGTTCATAACAAGTGTTATCTCAAAACAACTTACAATCGGCAGCACAGAAGAAGGAAGTGCTTCTGGGTGAAGGTAAAGCAAGCTTTACGAAAGGAATTACGTCCGCATTTTATATCCCGACTTGTGTAAAAATACACTCGAAATAGATATCAGATAAAGGCTCATTTTCCGTTTTTGGATTTCGATTACCAAACGAAAAACAGGAAACGAGTCGTTTCCCATTTTTCGTTTCCCTTCATCCAAACGGAAATCGGAAAATTGGATGGTTTCCCGCTTTCAGTTTACCCATATCAACACAAAAAACGAATGACTGCAAAGTACACAGACCGTCCATGGGGTCAGAGTCCATCCTTGCAGTGTGATCTGGTCTTTTAAGGAGAGTCTGGTATGGATATGGCGATGGTTGACATCTCCCCCCTCAGATGCAGCTGGCAGTGAAGCGCACGTATTTGTAGGCATAAGGACATGGGTCTCCTCCCATCTCTTCATTGTTTACGAAAATGTAACACCGTCTCTTGTGGTCACACCTGGAGAAGAAATTTTTCATTAACGTCCATGTTTAAAACATCCAAAAGTCATTCTGTCAGCGCTGTGGAGCAGTTCGTTAAAGCTGTGGTCTACGTTTTGAAACTGCAGCCTGCCCCCCTTTCCCTCACCTCTCCATTTAGTGTTCCAAGATCCCACCCCCCAGCTCATAACAACAAGCCCCCTCGGACAGAGCTACGAGCAACTAGCATAATATATCAGCAGCAAACTCAATCAAAAACAGCTCAGCTCAACTGAAAGTATCAAACACAACAGACATCCCCCTTGTAACACACAGCGGTAGCCATTTCAATTGGACCGGCGGCGATGAGGGTCTGGTGCCGCCAGAGCGGAGTCGATTGTGGGGTAGAATTTATCTCTCTGTCCTCACCAGCTCAGCTTACAATGCTAACGATTAACAGGCTAACATCTATTGACAAAGCCAGTACAGGCACAGACTAACCAGAGTTATGCAGCAGACATCTCCCACTGTGGTAAACAAAGCCATTACCTGATCAACCAGGGGCGAAACGGCCGATGCTGAAGGTCTGACGGCCGGCTGAGGCCGTTCGTTAGCCCGCTAACAGGCCTCTACTGGCTGTTCGGAGCTCCGTTGGGCCCAGGGGGAGAGAGAAGCGGCTTCCCGGTTTCGGCGCTAGGCTTTTCCAGCTCCATGATAGTTCAGTAGCTAATGCTGCTAGCTGCTCACCGGAGGTAGAGGGGAGGAGGCGGGACCATGGGCATGACGCTGCGCAGAGCGTTCGAACGCTCTGATGCTGCGTAGCGAGGGAGACAGGGGATTGGATGGACTCACGGGACCAATCAAACCGCGCATGCCCGGGCGGTACAATTGGTCAGCTAGTATGCAGCTTTGCAGCGGATGAATGGATTTTTTTCATTCTTTTTGGTCTTTATACTGTGTAGATAGGACCATAGGACCATAACAGCTTTATAAACTGTGTTATTAAGATGTACAAAGCTTCCAAATCCTAGACCATAGCTTTAAACAAGTGTGGGCATCGTTTATATCAGGCAGAGAAATAGCTGAACCAACATCATCACCAAGAATATTTTTACTGCCTCAACCATCTGCTCGACAGGATCTTAGGACATTATCATTTCTGAACAAGTGTTGGCAGGGACATGTAATCCCTGAATAACAAGCAATCAATTATTTCTATGTTATTACAGGAAAGTAGAGATAAAAGTTTCCTCTGGAAGTGTGCCCAACAAAAGTTAGATCAGTTCAAACGACTGAGGCTTTTATTTTAAAATGTGTATGCTTGTGTCAACACATCGTAACTAATGCTGAATTCCAGTTGTACTGGAAAGTTAGGATTTTTGAGTTCAACTTGAATATAATTTCCTCATAGGGATGTAACGGTATGAAAACTTAATATCATGGTTATTATGACCAAAATTATACAGGCTATCATTATTATCGCGGTATTGTTGCAGTGTGCTCAAAATGTTCAGAGAGTACTAAAACACGGTCTTGAAATAATTTAACCCCTTTATTATTATAATTTTAACAGTTCTTTTGTCTTTGCCCTGTAAATCTGTTTAAACTTTTTTAATTACAAATAAAAGTAAACAATTCTGGCAGCTATTTCTCATTATTGTGTTGTAAATGCTTAAACTGTGTGTAATTACAAGAATAGAAAAAAACAAATTTGTACCTTAAACAGGATTCTCTTCATAAAACAGTTGTTAATGAACATACTCAAAGTTTTGAGACAACAAAAAATAAATTAGCTGTTAGCCCCCTTCATGACTCTCCTCTGGGTTCCCCTTTCATGGCAGATGACATCTGCTTCTATAATATTTACAAATTACTATTAATTAAAATCCATAAAACACGAACTATGATGAAAAAGACGATCTATTGCGCTGAAATACCGCAAATAAACGGCGAAAGAACGGCAGGAACACCGCAGTCGTGTTTTGCTTTATTGTTTGGAGCTGGAAGATAATCAGGGGGATTCACACAGACAGAAGAGCCCCAACAAGCAACTTCACGTTTAGAAACAAGCTCAAAAAACATGACCCACAGTCATGACTCACGAGGTTTGAGGCCCTTACCCCCAAATTCCACTGCACGCGAAAGCGCCGTGCAGCGAAGCGGAGTGCCACGATCTTGCTCCGACAGGCAAGCCCCACCGAAAGCGGCGCGCCCAGAAGCACCACAGGCTCTCATGAGAACAGCGATGTCACACGGTGTTACGGCTGCGGTCGCATCCCTCCTCTATGTGTAACATAACCTTTTTGTGAGTCTGAGTATGAGCGTGTGTGTGAGTGCAGCTGCGTCACTGGTGCGTCCCCTTAGGTGCGTCCTGCGAGGAGAAGAGGCTGATTGGCTGAAGAGCAGGAGCGCTGGCCAATTGGGGAGATGGTGGCAGTATAAGAACCTGGACTGCCTTCGCTCGACAGATCATTTCTACCTAAGAGATCTCTGTTAGGCTGTGCTCCACTTGAGCTCTGTGTTGTGCGGCACGCGCTGCTATTTGGGGCCAGGGTTAGACCCGAATATTTATACACATTCACTCATAGAATTTATGTTGTTAGATTCATTAGGTTAGGAGTGCTGTTCATTTGTAATTTCTGTTTGGTTAGACAATGGTAGCTGGTTTATTTTACTATTTTTTGTAACAAAGCTGGATAACGTTAATTTTAGATAAGACTCCTTTAGTTATATTTTGTTGTTGATTTGAACAGCACTCTCCGGCCCTTTTCTGTTGACTCACGTTGCTTTGTACTTATTTCAATCTAATTCAATCTAATTTCTCACAATAAATGTCACCTAAATCACGATGATCTGGTCTTATGTTGCTTCCCTTTCCCCTTGATGACCCGGGTTGTAACATACGGTTATAAAACATGTTATAGACCGAGAAAAGAAATAAACAACAACTTGCTTCGCTTCTCTAAGGTCCCTCTGCCGGTCCCAACCATAAAGCTTCGTGAATTATTCAACTTCTATCCATCTATATCCGTGTAGAAAGATGTATGGTGTCATGTACACTATTTTATATTTCTGTACCTCTACGATTTACTTTTCTTCGTCCATGGTGCCGTGTTGTCTCTGTGACCCTCTAACCGACTGCTGACCTGATGCTCGTGCCTCCAGTTTTTACATAATGACAAATAATTGAGGAACATTATGTGCAAAAGTTTGTGCATTGTGTTTTATTTTGAAACTTCCGGTTACTCCACACAGTGACTTCCAGCCTGGTGCTTTCTTAACGACAGTGAATTTATGAGGTATGGAAGCGGCCGCGCAGAAAATAGACCCAAAGCATATCTCTGGCGCCTTGGCGCGCCGGCGCTTCAGCAAAGCCGCGCGGCGCGTTCGCGTGCATTGGAATTTGGGGGTTAGATGTTATAACGAGCCAACTTGGTAACGCTGCTTGTGTTTATGTGAACAGCTGGGAAGGCAGCTTCAGTGTCAGATCTGTCTGTGGGAAAAGTAACGTTGTGCCGCATTAAAACAGGAACTACGTTTCGTTACCAAATTTTCAGTAGTAGTGCGTTACTTTACTTTTTACCCGAAAAATTTGTTACGTTACCGTAACGCCTTACACACAACACTGACTGTTTTGTCGAGGGAAAACACACGGCATGGAATTACATTTTTAACAGTGTAGCATGATCAAAACTGAATCAAACTTTAGGAACTCCAAAAGGGACAAGAACACTACATTCCTCTCTGACTCTGTGCCTTCCTGCATCATGACAGTAAATCTCCTAGAAACATCTAGCGCCATCGAGCCTGTCGTTAATGACTGCAAGGTACCCCCAAGCAGACATCGGTGTGGATGTTTACTCTTCTTCCTAAACAGCGATTGGCTGAGACCAAATAGTATGTTCGAAGAGAGTCCGTTTCCAAGTCATAAACAATTCTTAGCTGACACCTAAGTTGCCCTTTGACCTCTCTGGCCATTTCGGACCCCTTGTCTGCTCTTCTTTATCTGTTCCACGTGTTTTTATTGATCAAGCTGCTAAAGCTGAAACTTTCAAAATCTAAATGAATCAAGGGACACTTCTAACAATGTGATGTTTAATCCTGTCATGACAAATGCTTTCTAATGATGTGACTTGTGTGTTTTTAGCTCTAAAAATGCCTAAGATACAAAAAGTTTGTTTATCTGTGAAAGTCTTCTGACAGACTGAGAAGAGATCTTTCTCCTCCAGGAATGTGCCTGTACTCTGCAATATTTCATCACTCTGATTACTGAAGAATGCTATAATAGGATTTCTACACTTTATTTTCGTTGCAAACCATCTTAAGGGCATGTTGACTGATATATCTAAAGTTAACCACCTCTATTTTGTTTAATTGACTGTTTAATAGGATTTGAATTGTTTAAGTCTTTCTTATACTTTAGATATATAGTATTTGGTATCCAATTGATCACCACGAGATTTCCTATCCAGTTGGAGTGCTTATATTGGATGTTTAATCAAAATACAACTTAATTCTGGTCAAGTATTAGTTGATAAAGTGTTGTTAACTCATCCAAAAGCCCTCCCCCTGCAAGTAGCTTAAAAACCAGAGAGACATGTGGTCTTCTTCTCTTCTCTTGTCCTCTTGTCGTCTCTTCCTCTCTCTCCTTTCTTCCTCCTCGTCGTCGTCACCACTTTTTGATTTTGGCTCACATATTTTTCCTTAATTCTTTTGTCTAAGTTTTTGTGACATGCCCGCCAATAAAAGCCAGTAAGCTATAAAAGACTTCAAAGATTTACTTCATAGTAAATGGACTTTTTCTTATTAATTTCAGAATAGTATTAGTCTTGCCAAGGAATTCTTGATTTTTGGAATTAGTCACAAATCAATTTTTTTATACGATCAAGACACCAACGCCCAAGCTCCAGCTTCACCTTAAACAGAACCTGCCAGTCCAATCTAAGACGATACTTGTCTCCAGGGAAAGCTGGGACCAACCTGCTCACATCAGAACATCCTCCACTGGATCCATCGCGCTGGATAAAGTGTGGACTTCACCCTTTGGGACAACACCCAGAACCAGAACAGTCCAAAGCATCCAGTAGCTCAGGACCAGTCTGAGATCATCCGATCATAAGCTTCACAAAGTAAGGCGCAGTTCTTCTTCCAGATGGGCTTGAGCATGTCTTGGTTCGATTCTCTAATAATTTCCCTTTTATTTGACCTTTCGAAAGTAGATTAATTCAAAAAATTAATCCTCTATAACCACTCCATATGCTTAAATGTTCCTTGAGGGTTCATATCTTCTTTCCTGATTGACAGCATAATTAATTTAGTATATCTCTGACATTTTGTTCCTTCTTAAGTGTTTATTTTATTTTATTTTGTCTTATATATTCATTTTAATAAATCACCCTTATATATTTAAAGTTCTGTCTGTTGGTATTCTATTTGGAAGATTGACATCACTGCATGAGAGTTCTGTCTTTAGATTTGAGATTGATTAAACAACTGAAGTTTGACTTAATTGATTTATCTAATTTAAATGAAATGATTAATAAATCAATTAATTAAGTTAATTTTGCCTTTTTTTGTATAAAAAGGATGGTGCCCCTTTTATTAACGAGAGCAAACCTGGTTATTAAATGAATATTAATTACTTTAATTAATATCCAGTAATATCCAGAAAATAATCGCTACAACAGACAAATGTAGATAGTGAACTATTTCAAAAAATAAATATAGAAACTGTGATGGTGAAGTCTCACATTTTACGCAGGATCGCAGTGACGTCACGGCTGCAGTCAGTGCGTAGATTCCTCGTGTCCACGTTGTGGTTCCAGCAGATGTTTTTATCCTGACGACCGTAGACTGCCTACTCAATCCTGATCCTCTGCCTATCAGCTGGAGAGAGAGAAAGAGGAGAGAGTAACTATGATACAAATTACCCTTTTCCATTAGCCTACTCTACTCGACTATACCCGGCTCTACTCTACTCGCCTTGTGCTGCTTTTCCATTAGCCCCAGTCGCCTGCCCAACGGGGTGCAGTGTCGCTGTAAACAGCTGAGCGGCACTGCGGTGACGTCATTTTGAGTGTGACACAACGATCTGTGGCTTTTTGTCACAACCCGAGTAAAAAAGGAAAGCAGAAGAAGGCTGCAGGTGGTAAGAAGAAATACCCCTTAAGAAGCACAGGAGAGTTTTGGAAGCTATACAACAGAATGAAGCCGAGGACGAGAGCAATCCAGCTGCAAAGAAAAGACGTATGAGGGTAAGCTAATGGTAGCTACCGCTAGCATGCTAGGTCGTCGCGCTCAAGACTCATCGATGATGACATTGTCTGACCAATCAGTAGCCGGCAGTCAGTGACGTCATCTTTTAGTATCGACTCAGCTCGCTTGGAACCAGAGCGGAGTAGGTACTAAAACTAGCTTGTTTTAGGAGGTACCAGGCTAGTGGAAACATGCTACAAATCGAGTAGGCCCAAGTAGAGTAGGGCCAAGGTGTGCTAGTGGAAAAGGGACATAAGGGTGACTAGGTGAGAAAGCCTGATGGAGCAGAGGGACTTACGACAGGTGAACTGGCCCAGTGTTCCCTCACAGATCACACTCTCAAACTCCGAGGAAAACCTTGAGGAAGACAGGGGCTGGAGTGGATCGGGACTCTTAACTGAAATCTAGAACTCCTGCAGGGACAGACTCGGGGTACAAACATGACGGAATATCCAAACTTCACGATGAATTTTATCTTCAGATTGTTGTCATGTGGTTTGGTTTTGAAGGCAATCTTTGGTCTACTGTTGAAGGGGACGTTGGTCTTTGGATGGATCTTTGGATGGTTTGTTCGATGGCTGCAGACCAGGAGCTTTGGTAGTTTGCTGGAGTGACTCAGTTGGACTGATGGGCTGTTACCATAAGGGTTTTTCGGTGTGTTGTCGATGTGGCCGTGAAAGAGATAGTTGGCATTCTAGCATTTGGTCTTTTTTTTGACCGGTGTCATAGGAACACTGCTTAGTTTACTGACGACTTTGTTTCTTCCGGTAAACGTCTGCCTCTGGACGGACGGACATTTCTCTTTTTTCTTCACTAGAACTTTTATGTTGTGGCTGAAAGGACACTTGGATGTTACTTTAGGAAGATAGCTTGTTTGTGAAACTCTTAAAAAGTTGTTGTCCATTGAATCTATTGTGTTGTAGTTGACTTGACACCTTTTCTTGTGATTGGTAGAACCCTTTAGCTTGCTGCTGGTTGTAACTATTGGTTCATCGGTGTTGGTAACTTTCCAGTTGCTAAGGGCGGCCGGTTTGGCAGTATCGTCATAGCTGGGTTTCACGTGACGTCACATTGTCGCATAGCGACAGCGTGCAATTCAGATGGAGGGCAGGAAGTAAAGTAACGTTAGAACTTGCGGTGATAAGCAATCAAGATGCCAATGTTTTGTGTTGTTTACAGGTGCTTTAAGTATATCACAAATTAACGTCCTTGTGTTCTTTGACTGTTGGGCCAACGTCGCCGTTCAGATTTGTTGCGTGTTTGTTTCCATGGTTTGTGTACATCATAGCCGCGACTGCTAGCTGCTAGCACCTTAACACATAAAAAGAAGAAAGACTCACCCTTGCGAAGACCAAACAATAACAATCCTGTAGTAGTTTGGTACCGAGGTTGTGGACCCACCCGTTGATGAAAAAGTTGTATGCCTCCATACTTTTGTAGGCTTTCATCTGCTGTTTGGTGTGGTACGACGTTTGAAGAACCAGATAGTTTGCGATGTCGATAGCCTCAATTGCCGGTAAATCTTTTGTCTCTGCCGAAAACTCGCTCATCTTCATGTGATATGGATCACACCCACCGTATCTGTTGATTAACTGCTTATATCTATTTCTTGAAACTGGATCTAGATCAGCACAATACGAACTTTCGCCAGTCTTCTTCATAGACTCCATGTTTACTTCCTGACCTCCATCTAAAACCACGCCCTCTTCATACGTCATAATAATCACGTGACTGAAACCCTCCTATTCAGACTCCGTTTTGCTCTGAACGGAAGCAGAGGGTTGTTGCTAAGAGACACTTTTGTTTGTTTGTTGATCAAAGATGCTGGTTTGGTTTCATCATGACTGTGGACAGAGACAGATCAAAATCAAGGTGGGAGTATGACACATTTTATTTTGCATGTTGTGTGATTTGTTGTGTGTTTTTTCAGCATATTAATAATATGTATTTTCTGAATGTGTGTTTGCCTCTATGTCTTTTATTTGTTGTTGTGTTTAATTTATTCTATTTTGTGTAGTTGGTGATCAATTCTTTTTTTTGGTGGAATATAGCCACTTTTATTTGGGACTTTTATTGGTTTTACTTGGCAGTATGCATATTTATACTGTACTGTACTGTACCTGTTCTTATCGCTTTTACAGTCCTGCTCAGTATTATTGGCACCCCTTCATTATTTTCATCTCTTTAACAATATCTTCAGAAATAAATTGAAATGTTCCAAATTTATGTCACCAGGATCTTTTAATTGAAGGTCCAAAATATTTAACACAAAATTTTTTTTTACAAGTTACCTATTGTAATTTCACAGAGGGAACTGAAAAAAAAGCATGTGCATTAATAATGGCACCCCTCTTCAGTATTTTGTTGCACACCCTTTGGCACTGATGACAGCCTCCAGATGTTTCTTGTAGCCAACTATAAGCTTCTTGCACTTCTCAGCTGGTATTTTCTCACTCTTCTTTTGCAAATTGTTCAAGCACTTGAACAATTGCATGTTTCTTTTCCCCAATGGCAGATTTCAGCCATACCAAAGATTTTCAATCAGATTGAGATCAGCACTCATTGCTGTCCATTTTACAACAGTCCATTTTTTTCCTTTTCAACCATTCCTGTGTGCTTTGGGTATTTGTCTTGCTGGAGGCCCCACGATCTTCAACTCAAACCAAGTTTTCTTACACTGGGTTGGACATTTCGCTCCAAAATGTATTGATAATTCTCTGATTTCATGATTCCTGTGATATGGCCAAGGTACCCGATGCAGCAAAGCAGCCCCAAACCATTATGGAACCTCCACCATGCTTAATTGTTGGTAGGGTGTTCTTTTCCTTGTAGGCTTCAAGTGGTTGCAATTAAGACTGCCTTATCTAAATATGACTGCATGATCATAGTAGCTAATGAAGTATAATTTAAAAACCTTAATATGTGAACATTACTTCTGCCAAGTTTGAGTCAGATAAAGTGATGCAGAGCAGAGTTAGAGAGGTTTGTAAAGAAACTGTACTGTTACATTGTGTACTTAAACTTCATGGGTGCCAATAACAATAAGTAGGACTGTATTTGTTTTTATTACTTTTATTGTTTTATTGTTTTTATCATGTCTGCCTTTTCTACTGTAGAGCACTTTGGTAAGCTATTGGCTGTTTAAATGTGCTATATAAGTAAAGCTGACATTGACATTGTTTTACATCTGTTGTTTTAGTTAACTTCGCCAAGGAGGTTATGTTGTGCTGGCGTCTGTTTGCTAGTTCATCTGTTAGCACAATAACTCAAAAAGTTATGGACAGATTTCAATTAAATTTTCAGGAAATGTCCGGATTGGGACAAGGCACAAATGATACGAATTTGGGAGTGACCCAGATCACAGTCTGGATCCAGGAATTTTTTACAGGATTCTTTAACATTGCGAGATAAGACCATTTTTGGCATTTGTGCATTTCACTCCACCAAAAATAATCAAGGCAATTTGGAAAAATACAGGACAAGTTTCCAACAAGTTCTAGAAGATATCAAAGACTGATCTGGATCCCGCAAAATTCTGGATTCTCTGATCCAGAACAAGAAAAATTTAGTTATCCTTGGAATTTTCGTCAAAGCAAGGGAACAAATAAAGGCATATACTTACAACAAATGCCACAATAAAGCCAAGATACTGTGGACTCTGGAGTGTTCAATCTGATTTGTTGTATCTTCAAAAATTTTGGAGCTAGATCCAGGAGAAAACTGCCGTCACAAAAAATGGGAATAACTACTGAACTAAAATAGATATCATTACAAATCCAATTGGTAATGGTATGTTTTTATGGTCAAAGAATCTAAATATTTTGTTGAAATAAAGGTAGGACTAATATTTATGGTGAAAATCACAATGTGGGTGAGGACTGTGGTGCTCCAAGAGCTTTTCTAGTTTTGTTTTGAGTTTTATGTCAAGTTGTCTTTTTAATGGTTGTTGTTCATTTTGGATGTTGTTGTATTTTTTTTTTGTATTTTTCTTTGTGTTTTCCTCCACATTAGAAATTAGTTACGTTGTCCAACTGCGGTTATCTCTTAATAATGTTTTTTTATTTGTGATTGTTTTTATTTGTAGTTGTGTGGTTCTGATTTTTAACAGTCAGATCAGCATCTTTACTTCAAAAACAAGAACAGGTGATGATGAAGAGAAGTTGATCTTATTACATGTTCTCTGATGATCATGGTGAGCGTTCACAGCTGGATTCACCTCCAGGAGCAGAAAAAAAAAAATTAAATCGTCATCAAGTCATTAATGATGGTAAAAATAAAAATAAATGAAACTCAATGATGATTAGTTTTTATTCTGCTGTTACAAATACAGAACAAGGAAATAAATAAATACTCACCAGTCACTAACAGCAGGATGAACACAACTGAATTTAAAAAAGGAAAACAGCCCACATTTCAGTTCAACAAACTTTATAAAACATAAAAAACTATAAATCCACACGCTGCCATCCCTCTCTTTAGAGTCTGTGTCCAGTTCAGGATGATTTCCCCAAGCAAAAGTCTGGAGCTTCAAAATGTCTGACAACTCAGTCAAATCTTTGAAAGCTACTTTCTTTTTCTGAGGGCCTCGTCGTGTGGCTCCACCTGAAGATGATGTTGCATTTTCTGACTGTCAAGTTTCAGTTCTGTCTTTACTGTAGAAGCCAAATGAGCAAAAGAATGCTGCGCCCACGCAGTGTGATGTGTGTGGGTGAACATTTGCCAGATTAACTTTACATCACTTCGTTTACACCAAACGTAAACTGTAACATATTGTGATAACTTAGATTTAAAGTATTTCCCTACAATGTTCTTAAAAAATAAAACACAATTCTTGTTGTTAACTTATATAATCAACTAAAAACAAATCCTAGAGCAGAGAAACAACAAGCCCATCATCATCCTCAAACTGGAAACTCTTCTTTTCCAGGACATTAAAAATGTTCAAATCATGCACAAAGTTAAAAATAATCAATAACCAAACAGTACTGAACAGGCTGAGAGTAAACACAATCTCAGAGGTAGACATGCATGAAGCCTCCAACTTCCAGTCAGTTCAAAATAATGTATTTTCAGGAAGAAAATTTGACAGAGTCCACCATGACAACATAAAAATAAAATTAAATAGAGCTATACTTGGTCAGAATTGTTTCTACTAAAACTCACTTCAATGTGTTTCTCAAAGTACAAATAAAACTGTAAATAAATTATACTTTAATATCCAAAAAATACTCAGTAATGTGTACTTTAATGTAACAAAAACTGTATTAAATTATGTTTGTTGTGCTGTAGATAAATTATGACTACTTGCGTTTAAGCTTGTTAATAATGTATATAAAACTGCTGCTTGACAGCCAAATATTTGCCATTGTTGTTAAAGGTGCTATGAGCAGAATCTATTTCTGGCGACATAAAGACTCTGCGACCCATTAGCACGCAAGGTGACTGTTGTAAAGACGTGACCCAGACCGAAGTGTGCATTTGTTGTGATGCTAATGATGATGCATTCCAGTTGTAGTCAGAAGTAGGAATTTCTGAGTTCCTAGTAGGAAACTACAACTGGAACATCCCCCAAAGTCAGAATTTCCTACTGTGAACTCGGTGAAACCTCGCCACCCCCGAGTTAACAATGGAAGATGGATGCCCCCAGTGTGAACAGTTATTTAGCTCCTGTAATAATCAATTTATTTGCACTTCTGACTGGGGTGTGTTGCTCTAGATCAGCTGTATACATAGTATTGTTAGACTTATATTTACAAAAATGCTGCCATAGTGATAATCCCATTCTTCATGTGATATTTGTGAAAAACAACACAGGGCGTGCTAACAACAGCTAACAATAGCCTGGTAGATCGGCATGTTTTTTTCCAACTACAACTGGAACGCCGATAAGTCGGAGATGATGTCACTCCCAGTTCCGAAGTTAATGGAATGCAGCATCATGCAGCTCGGTCCTTCCTCAGAACTCTGCATTGCTTTACAACTTCTTTTTTCAACAACTTACAGGATGCAAAGTGACGAGGTAATGTATCTCTTTCTAGTTACGTAGTGGTAGTTTTTGATGTGTGACAACAAGCAATTTTTGGAAAACTTATTATAGTAGTTTTGTAGCCTGGTGCTCTAAGTTGTGTCTGAATAATATAAATTTGTTCTAGTTTTAATTGTCTTGTTCCTGAAGTTGAGTATCCAGGCCAGTCCAGCCCTGTCCAACCTGACCGTGAAGCTAAGGAATAGCATTTATAGATAACCTATTTTGTGTCAAATACAGTATCACCTTTTTGAGGTTTTTTTTAATTGCTACTTTATTTACGAACATTTTTGCCTTTTCTGATGGATTTTGTCCAAAATTTTTGTGTTTTCATGTCATCACATTATCGAAAAATTAACTGTTAAAACCTTAAATCACACACCAAGAAAATAGCTGGTGTTTGGCTTGTTTGTAGTTTTTTCTGTTCCCTGAAATTTTGACAGAATCATATCAATGATTTGATTTTATTCTATTTTAAAAAAGATAAAACATCCCTGAATTAATTGATGACCTCTGCCAAACAGCTGGTAGTTAAAGGGTTAAACTGAGTCAGTGAGACTAAGAAGCTTAGCCTTGTAAATAAAAGTAAAGTCATTCAGAAACAGTTTAAAACCTTCATCTCACATCAGACTAACAGCGAACACCACCTGCAGATAAAATGAGCAGTCAGTCTTCACTTTGAGCTGGGCACACATTGTGTGGTAACAAGTCGATCTTTCAGTCATGGGGGGATTTCCATTCACTTAGTGCAGCTCGAATGTTTGACACACAAACGTTTATGATTTATGAGCCCACACTGCAGGACCTGATGGTCGGAAATGACCTGAGTGCTCTCAGTGTTTGTGTGAATTTGCAAGGAAAATTTAAGAGAGTCAAAGTTTCATTTGTCCTATAAGTGATCACAATGTCTGATTTCATTACTTAATTTTCAGTAATTTTTTATTATTATTATTATTACTTTTGCAGGTTCAAGTTATTTCAGAGACCATATAGATTTTCTTTCTTTAACAGAAGGATACCAAACATTTTTGCCACCTGTGTATTTACTAAAAACAAGGTTTTTATACATCTTTTGAATTGTTTGGTATTTTTACTCAGTTTGAAGTTAGCTTCAATATTATTTAAATTACCCCACAATGCCAAATGCACATACTTTTAGGATTTGTTTGAGCAAAGTGCTTTCTCTTGTTTAGTGTCCCTCTATAGTAAATCTCTGTCTGTGAAGACTTTCTGCATGTTCCCTGGGAGTAAATTATTTGATCAACAAATTACTAAAAAAACATCTGAATACAATCAGATAAATGAAAAAAATGTCCTCAAATGGATTATCAGTTGCCAAAAACACCTAATGTATCAAATGAGATACAAAAAATATTATTAATATTATTATTTTGTTCAAAGTGATTTTTTAGGATTTCTGTAGAAAGTGAAATAAACATATCAGCACCAAAAAAATCTGAATTTGCTGGCTTTAATTTGTGTTTTCAGGCATTAAAGGGTTAAAAATATATTGTGTAATATGCATTTTATTGTCATTATAAATCTGAGGCTTTATCACAAGTGTTTCATCATCAAAAGACACAATACGCCAGATAAACTTTTGTCTCAGTTAAGACATGCACAGCTATAAAATCATAAAAAGTAATCACTTTTCCTTGGCTTAAAGCTAGGGTTGGCAATCTGATTTAGATAAACTTTTTGTAATACTGGTTAAAATGGTCTTTATGACCCGATCATAATCAACTCATAATGTGTTCTTAAAACAGAGCGAAAAATATCCGCTATCTACAGCAGGAGTAAAACAGGGAAAACACCAACCAATAATCTTGCCGGGATACCTTTTTTTACACCAATCAAATCCCATCGCCATTCGGTGTGCCTGCTGCGCGTGCATTTTCCTGGCGTGCACAGACAGTGTGTGTAGCGTGTAGGGAACAGACTCCGCTGGAGAATGCTTACCTTTCAAGTTCTGTCTTTGAAAATAAGGGAAGTCCGCTGTGAGCCGTCCCACAACCCCAACCAAGCTCCAGTATCCCTCACATTTAAGACAGATGTACAAGAAATCTAAAATAAACTCTTTGTTTTTCTAAGTTTGTTCCGCTGTTGGCTCTAATCTCGCGAGAACTGCCATCCATGCTACTGCAGGTGGCAGTTCTCGCGAGACTTCTTCTTCGGTGGTTGGCATCCATCATTTTGGAGCATTACCGCCCTCTTCAGGCTAGAGACAGAGCTCAGTTTGGAGAGGCAGAGGAATGTTTTTATTATTATATCGTCACACGGGAGATTTACAGGAGAATACTGATACAGGAGGACAGGAGAAAAGAGGAGAAAATACGGAAAATATGGTAGTTTCATGGCCAAAACGGGAGATTTGACAGCTATGTGGAGAATGGTAGAGGAACTACCTATACCCCGATCAACATCGGCTGTGAGTACTAACTAACTTTACATGTTTGTTTGGTGTTTGCTTACCGCTGACTGAGACATGACTTATATTAGTGTAGTGTGAAACAAACACGTTGTGCTGAGGGTTGAATCAGTCTTCTGGATACAGCGGCTGAGCGCGTGCATGTGAGCGGGGGGTGGGGCTAGGCGGAGCCCTGAGGAGATGCTACTTTCAAATTCATGCCAGTTTTCCAAAATCGCCAACCCCAGCTTTAAATCCTCACAAACAAAAAACAGAAGCAGCAGCTCTGAAACAAACAAACATCACCAGCCATCAACATCAACCAGAAAAGCTTGGTGAACCTTTTCCTGCTTGTTTTATGAGACCTGAGAAAAGGGAGGATGCATCACTCCCACATTCTTGCTGCCTGCCTTCTCAGAAACAACATAAATTTGAAGGACAAGCGCATAGTTTCTCCCACAGTGAGAATGAAAACAGAATATAGAATCTAACCCTTATCCCCCTCCTGTTGAGAAGGTGATTTTGGTATCCCTTTTTAATGTTTAGTAGGAAATGACCCCTTTTTATGTAGTATTACATGATGGCCTCTCAGACTGAATCATTATTTGGGAGTACTAACTATTAAGAAAAGTATTTTAACTGCAGGAGTACATTACCTGCACACGTCTCCAATCATGTGTGCATCAGATGTACATATATCAGCAAAGAGCTACATGATACCCATCCAAATCATCAGAATTAGGTGTTCCAGTCACTTCCATGGCCACAGGTGTATAAAATCATCACCTAGGCATGCAGACTGCTTTTACAAACATTAGTGAAAGAATGGGTCGCTCTCAGGAGCTCAGTGAATTCCAGCGTGGAACTGTGATAGGATGCCACCTGAGCAACAAATCCAGTCGTGACATTTCCTCACTCCTAAATATTCCACAGTCAACTGTCAGCTGGATTATAAGAACGTGGAAGTGTTTGGGAACCACAGCAATTCAGCCACCAAGTGGTAGGCCACATAAACTGATGGAGCGGGGTCAGCGGATGCTGAGGTGCAAAGTGAGAAGAGGTCGCCAACTTTCTGCAGAGTCAATCTCTACAGACCTCCAAACTTCATGAGGCCTTCAGATTAGCTCAAGAACAGTGCAGAGAGCTTCATGGATGGGTTTCCATGGCCGAGCAGCTGCATCCAAGCCTCACATCACCAAGTGCAATGCAAAGTGTCGATGCAGTGGTGTAAAGCACGGCGCCACCGTGCTCTAGAGCAGTGGAGACGCTGCTTCTGGACTGACCAATCACGCTTCTCTATCTGACAATCTGATGGACCAGTCTGGGTTGCCAGGAGAACAATACTTGTGGGACTGCATTGTGCCAAGTGTAAAGTTTGGTGGAGGGGGGATTATGGTGTGGAGGTGTTTTTCAGGAGCTGCTTCAGCACACCAAGACCTTTTGGACAATTCCATGCTCAAAATCGCAATTTTAGACAATGATCGCCAAAGCAGCAATTTTTTGCAGCGCTCCTGACTGACTCAGGATCTGAATTTTGCACTGAAGTTTGATTTGAAAAAAAATCGTGAATTGCAATATCTGCCAGAAAAATTAAAATGCGATCTTTTCCTAAAATCATTCAGCCCTACATGTGAATACCCCAAAGCTTGATTTGAAGAAAATCGTGAATCGAATTGAAATCGCAGTATCTGCCAGAAAAATCGCAATTCAATTTTTTCCTAAAATCGTTCAGCCCTAACTGACGGTCAAGATCAGACCCTCCAGGAGTTTGCAGGATTGTCTTGTGATTGCCGTGGTCTGATTGAAACAAACTTTTTCCAGTATTCCTCGGCCCTCAGTCAAATATCGTCATTATGTGTCCGTCAGATGATGGAGTAAGTGGCTGCGACTGGCACAGAATGAAGTACATAAAAGCCGCCACTTAGAAAAACAAACTCTGCAGCTGTAATCTCCATAAAGATAGCTTTGTTCTTTAATTTAATGAAGAAATGTTTTATTAAATAAAGAACAAAGTGCCTCTGCAGACTGAGCCGAAACATTCTGTCTTAAAGCCTTGACAAATGAATCCTTCTGATTAGACACTGAGTTAGGAGGATCCACCTGCACTGCAATGTTATAAATCTGGATTGTTGTATAATCGTGAAATCCTGGAGGGAGTGAAGGTGATTGTGAAAGTAGACACACACACTATTTTGTTTACCTCCGGGTCGATGTAGTGTCTCCTGATCACGTGCCACAGTCTGCAGGTTATGAGCATGTGCAGCAGTGAGCTGGCGATGAACACGATGAAGGCATTTTTATGAACACCTGCAGACAAACGCACACATCTTATTAGCCAGTCCAAAAAATAAGAAAAGTATCAGTCCAACAACTGAGCCCTGGGCAACTCCACAAAGCAGAGAAGCACCTTGTTGTTAGGATATACATTAAAACACCAGTTATTTAACCCTTCCAATCCCAAGCAGTTTCTGGTCGCTTTTTGCTTCTCTCACATTTTTTCTCACTGTGGTCTTATATTTTCTCTGCAGTATTAAGTACAGCTGCTCTATAGATTCAGAACAATCGTGGATATTTAATGATGTAACTTAATTATGTCTATAAGCAGTGTAACAAAATTTACAAGCTAAAAATCATTAGAAAAAAGAAACAAACTTTTTTTTTCCAAATATTTATGGATATTAATTATATACAGTCTGCATGGCAGAGGCAATGTGCAAAGCAGTCTTTCCTTTGTGAAAATGGCAGTTTACAGGGAAAAATGTTCCCTTTAAGAGGTCTTTAAGACACTGACAGCAGGTGTCGCTGGCCAACACTTATTAGTGCCGAATGGCCCTGAGCAGGAATATGACCCTGCTAGACTCTGCCATGGGACAAAAATTCCAAGATTTTTTGAACAGTGAATTGAGAAAATAAGTGAATCATTCAGGTCTTGCTGAATGTGGAAAGAAGCGTAGATTTTTTTTGCTTTTACAGAATCTAGGCCCCATCCACAGAGAAAACGCTCAACAGTTTCAAAAACGACTGTCATAAAGAGGAAGGCGTCTCAGAAAATGTGTGCGTCTACATGAATGCACTCGATTCGCATGAAAACGCTGTAAAACACATGTCAGACCTCTAGGGGCGCTGTAACGATATGACAGAAACAAACGGAAACAGACGAAAAAACAGTGGGCATGCGAACTTGCGGCAAAAGTTGTAAACAGAGATTGTGATAAAGTGATCATAAAGTGCCGTAATGTGTCCTTGATAGTTGTTTGTTCAACTCGGTGGTGATTGAGAAGGAGGAGATTTTGCTGTTACAGGGATAGTAGAGTCACGAGCTTCATCAGTACATATGCTACACCGTACGCCACCATTGCTGTTGCTGCGTGTGGCGCATGCGTGTCAATGACTATATGAAACTATGATGTAAGCGTATCTGAAAGTTGCAGAGAGCCAGTAATCACGGAGCTGCGCATATGGTATTTCAAAATCTTTCCACTCTGGAACCCCCCAAAATGCCGTCTTCATATGGATGATACGCAGATTCGGCAAAAAAACGTATGCGTTTAGACCTTGATTTGTCTTCACGTGGATGGGGCCTTCGTTCGAGCAAATGGTTAATTTTCTGCAAATTTTCAAAGAAGACATGAGAATTAAAACGATGACGAAATCTCATTAAATTTGTCTGTTTTCTTCAATATATTGCCGATGATACTTGTTATACATTCAGGTACCCTCAGAAACTTGAAAAAGTAATGATTACATCAGTTGTTTTCTGTTTCTGGATTGGACAACTGGTTTGTAGATACAAGTCTTTAAAAAAAAGTGGTATTTTGATCCTGCCAGCAGGATTGGGTAAGTAAGGGTTAAATATGAGTTAAACCATTATAAGGCTGTTTTAGAGATGATGTAAATTAGACTAGCATGATCGTCTGTGTCAAAGTCGCACTCACTGTAAGTCTCGGTGGACGCCACGTATGTGAGCAGCGGCAGGCCGGTGTTTTCAGCCAGGCTAAAGATGAATGCCAGCCAGCTCAGCACAAGCTCTGGCAGCTTCTCGAAGCGGCGGCAGTAAAAGCTGAGGTAGGCGAAGGCCATCAGGTAGCGCAGCGCCGAGTGCAGGCCAAAACTCTTAAACGGGAGCCGGATGAGGGGCCTGTCCAGGCTGCTGTAGGGCCCCTGAAGCATCCTGAACGACCACACAGAGAGAAACATGGATCAGAGTGATTATTTCATACTAACTGGGCTGTGGGACGTCTATGCCTTTGCTCTGCATCACTTTATCAGATTCAAACTTTGCAGAAGTCATGTTCACATATCAAGGTTTGTAAATTATACTGCATTAGCTACTATGATCATTTGGGGTGTAACAAAATGGTCAACTCACAAAACGATATGAAATACTCACGATACGAAATAAAGATAAAGGAAAATCCCCAACCGTAGGAAGTTGTGCAAAAATCTAATTTTCTTTATTTTCTTCCTAATGCAGACATACAAAAAATATTGCTGCATTAGTACAAAACAAGTACTCTTTGAAAAAAACACAATTGTAGTTTTTTCCCCTTATTTAGACTACAGTGCAAATACAAACATAAAATCTCAATAAAAAGTGCTCTGTTGTTGTAACAATCAGGATAAGTACATTCTTGAATGAAAAGGAAAACAAACAGCAGTCCTCAGAGCTGCAGTTTAGACCTATAAATGTCTGAACTGTGAACTATAATATTTAGCCTATAACAGTGCATATACTTCTGATCTTCAAGTATGATCAAATTCTGTCAACTCAACAGTAGATGTAAATATCAAATATTGTTTTTTATGCAGACTTACACAAACATAGTGGAGCAGTTCTACTGTTTATGTGTTCAATGTGGATTTTAATGTTTCCTATGAATTGATTGTCAGTGAATGGAGCAGGAAGGCGGGGCGAGCGGGTCAGAGTTCAGAAGGGGAGAGTTAGTGTGTGTGTGTTAGTGAGGAGGGAGAGAGCCGTGCAGGAGGTCTAGACATTACTACTCACTGTTTGTTCGTGAATTAAAATTGTAGTTGGCGCGGTCACAGCCCACAGTGACTGTTAAATAGAAGCAGGTATTTGCAAGTCGGAGTCACCTTTATTTTTACGTCCGATGGACGTCACAGCACAGCCGCTGCCTATCTGCAGGTGGTTGTCCTCCCCGCAGTATACGGCAAACTGTAGCGGCATATTTTGCACACGGTTGTTTTGTCCGCAATCTTCTCACCGTTCTCTCGTCTTTTACACGGGAAGCCAAAATAGGTCCACACAACCAATTTATTTGATGAAGGAGCGTCAGCTAATTCCTTCGCTTCGTCCTCCTCCATATTGCAGCTGGTGTTTTGCTACGGGAGGCGAGGAGGGTTTATTTCGTCCTTTTATTTCGAGCGTCTTTGATTTTTATTTCGTCATTTTTTATTTCGTTTCACCCTTAATGATCATGCAGTCATATTGAGAATAGGCAGTTTTAATTGCAACCACTTGAAGCCTACAAGGCTTAATTGCTGGTAAGAACACCCTACCAACAATTAAGTATGGTGGAGGTTCCATAATGGTTTGGGGCTGCTTTGCTGCATTGGGTACTGGAGGCCTTGACCTTATCACAGGAATCATGAAATCAGAGAATCATCAAGAAATTTTAGAGCGAAATGTCCAACCCAGTGTAAGAACACTTGGTTTGAGTTGAGGTTGGGGGCCATCCGGCAAGACAAAGACCCAAAGCACACATCCAAAAGCACGCAGGAATGGTTGTAAAGGAAAAATGGGCTGTTTTAAAATGGCCAGCAATGATTACTGATCTCAATCTGATTGAAAATCTTTGGTATGAGCTAAAATCTGCCATTGGGGAAAAGAAGCCTGCAAATGTTCAAGAGCTTGAACATTTTGCATAGGAAGAGTGGGAGAAAATACCAGCTGAGAAGAGCAAGAAGCTTATAGATGGCTACAAGAAACATTTGGAGGCTGTCATCAGTGCCAAAGGGTGTGCAACAAAATACTGAAGAGGGGTGTCAATATTGCTGCACATGCTTTTTTCAGTTCTGTCTTTGAAATTACAATATATAACTTGTAAAAATGTTTTTTTTTTGCTAAAGTGTTTTGGACCTTCAATTAAAAGACCCTGGTGACATAAATTTGGTACATTTCAATTTATTTCTGAAGATACTGTTAAAGTAATGAAAATAATGAAGGAGTGCCAATAATTCTGAGCAGGACTGTATAGGCTTTCTTTGCAAGGCTGAAAATTAATGCAGAAAAAAAAAATCTCTTAAGTTTAGTTTTTTTTGTTTCAGAGCTTTTTCGTCCCTGCACATTGTTTTTTCTAAAAAAAAAAAAAAAAAAAAAGTGCTTTGCTGACATGTTCTTTGTCGTCTCAAAGTGTCTTCTCCTTGTTGCCTTCAATGAACGAGTAAATCCATAAAGAAGGAAACTTTTTTCATATTTTCTCGTCTTTCTCTCTATTTCTCGTCTTTTTGGTGTCTGTGTCTCCGTTCCTCTTGGATCTGTTTTCCCAGGACAAATCAGATCCGAACAAATCTTTCCATTTTGTTTTTTAAACCTTTTTCCTTCTGGCTGCAAATTTGTGTGTTAAATTGAAGGAAAGGAACTAGGGCTGAACGATATGGACAAATTATCATATCACGATATTCATGCCTCCGGATATCAATATGACTACAGGTTCAGTGAAAACCAAGCATTTAAAAAAAAAAATGTAAACATCATAATACAAAAGAATGTGGAAAGTGCAGTTTCATTTATAAGAAATATATACCATTTATATTGTTGCTTTTTGAGATTAATATCTTGAATAGGGCTGAACAATTAATTGCAAATAAGATTTAATCACAATATGACATGTTGCAATTTAAAATCGCAAACAGTGCAATATTTTTAACCCAAAATATGTTGAACATTTTGACATTGTGATGTAGTTTCTTGCAATTTCATGCCTATTTTAACCTTTTTTAACCCCGTTTTTACAACTTTATGCCTATCTTGCTCCCATTCATCTTTGTTTTTTTGGCCACTATCAGACCAAGTTTGGAATTTTTACATGGTTTTTGAAATTTAAGCCCAATTTTGCTGCTATAATCAATTTTCCTTAGTCACTTTTGAATTTCTTTTGCCTTTTTTGGCAAATTCATACATATTTTAACCAGTTTTTACAACTTTATGCCAATCCTGCTCCCATTCATCTTTTTTTTTGGCCACTGTCAGACCATGTTGGTCCATGTTTTTTTTGCCTTTTTTTGCATTTTCATACCTATTTTGCACCTATTAACTTTTTTCTGCTTTGCATTTTTTTTTAACCCAGTATTTACAGTTTCATACCTATTTTGCTTCTGTTCTTCACTTCTCCACTTTTTCTCAAATCTTTTATCCTTAGATTGATTCAATGTCATTTTGGTTATGCTATAAAAAGATCTACTGCTTATGTTTGTTTAATAATACATAAGATGAGGAACATTAAAACAATCGCAGGGTAAATCGCAATTGCAATATTGGAGAAAAATATCGCAATTAGATTATTTTCTCAAATCGTTCAGCCCTAATCTTGAATGCTCATATCTCGATATAGATAAAATAACCAGATAAGTTAAGCCCTAAAGGGAACTGAGCACAGTATCTGTAAAAACTTCAATCAAGTTAGCTCAGATATTTTTAAATGCTGCTTTCTGTTTGAACAACCTTTATTTTTGAGAAAGTTAACATGAAGAATACAGTTGTCTAAGATTGTGTGTGGTGTTTTAATTTTTTAAAGGAATAATAACTAGTTTAACAATAGATTTTTAGCAGCAGCCCAATTTATTTTTGTATTTTTTTTTCATCAAATAGTACACATATTAGGCAACCCAACTTGAATTCTAGGCCAGTGATTCCCAACGAGGGGTACGTGAGAACATTGCAGGGGGCACGTGGAAAAAGTTATTTTCAACTTGGAAGTACTGAGTCAAGCCTGTCAATAGAATTGTATGTTTGCGCTACAACTAGTTTTCCCGGGGAAACAATAACCAGAGCTAAAATGAAAACAGCTGCTAACCTGCTCCAGTTGCTCTTGATTCAGGAGAGGGTTAAGGGAAGCCCACAAAAAAATTATTTTGAGTGTTTTGTTCCAGATTTTTTAAGGTTAAATGCCTGTTAAAAGGGGTCTTATTCAACATAAACATTACAACAGTTAAAAAAACAAAGGTAGGTTGATATTTAGATTTTGTCTCTATTTATTTAGATTACATATTTATTACCAAGACAAATTTTACATATTAGTATTATTATTATTACTTTGAGTTAAAAGAAGAGCATTTCTTAGAACTAAATGTTCAAGTTAAGAAAATACATAATATTTTCATTTATCAGTTGTGTTACGTCTGCTTTGGAAGAATCATGAGCATGTATGAATTAAGGGGTACTCATGGTATGACATAAAGTCTCAGGGGGTACACAAGACAACAGAGGTTGGGAACCACTGTTCTAGGCAACTCACATGGGCCCCAGGGTTGAAAAACACTAATTTAAACATTTTTTCTGCCACAACGAGTGTACATCTGCAATAACAGAACTGTGTCTATCTAAAAAAAAAGCTCGATACAGAGAAAATGAACTTGGTAACATGAAAACAGTGTGAAACAGATCATCTTCCTGCAGAATCAATCATTTATATCAACAACATTCTCCGACCAAACATATCAAATATTACACACCGCGGCCGTTCTCTATCATCAGTGCAAGTTTTATGCACTGCGCTACGTTTTTTTGCGAGCGGTAGCTTTTTATATGATATTGGGGACACGGAACACATTGGAAAGGCTACAGTGCGCAAGGTGGCATTGGCCTTAAAGCAGCTGCTCCCCATAATTGTGGTGTTCCCCGGGCACAAAACCCTGAGGAACATTACAGAAGAATTCCACAGGATTGCAGGTACATCATGTCATGTAATCACTGGATGTCAATTACAATATATCTTAATTAACATTATTTTTTCTATATTATACAGTATTTAATATTAGCCCATATTAGTGATGTTCAACCTCACATTAAGATCAGTATGTATCCATCTTTTTGCAGGGCTCCCGAATGTAATAGGCTGCATAGATGGTACTCAAATACCTATCACTGCTCCATCAGTTAATGAAGGGGACTATGTTAATAGGAAATCATTCCACAGCATAAATGTTCAGGTACTGTAACTTCATATCTTAAGGTGATAAGACTATAACTCATATGACAATGCTACTTTGACCCTTGTGTACTTTTGGGGCTGAAAACAGCCACTTTGAGTAATATTTTCTCAGTTATTTCACTCTAAGGGCTCTAATTTCGTGGCGCAGCGCAGGGGGCGCAAGCCTGGCGCACCCCGTGCAGTGTTAATTTCGTCCAGCGCACTGCCGTGCGCTGCCAATTTGACAATTTGGTAGACCGTCTGCGCAGAGGTGGGTGTGACGGCGCACCAAGGGGAGGTGATGACGCACCAGGGGGAGGTGTCGGCAGATTCATGTTGGCGCAGTGACAATTTCATGCCAAAAACAGTGCAGAAAGTGCGCTGAAAGCTCGCCAGCTTCAACCTGGTCTAACCTCGGCGCAGGGCGGAGCACACCCTCTGCAGCTGTAATTTGGTGACAAGTGCACATGTGCGCATGCCTCAGAGGCAGGTTTCCAGAGTGTCAGGCACATTTTAATGCATTAAACAATCACAGCAATTACTATTTATTGTAACCGTCTGAACCAGCATATACATTTGTATCTATATTAACCTTCCCGTCACATCTGATGTTGGATTAAAGCCGTTTGTCATCATGAAAACTTAACCTGACGGTAGCTGGAAGTTTGATGCACATCTTACAAGTCAACAATAAACACCCTTAACATCTGATACTGAGTAAATATCTGGCTTCTCTCATTTCATTAAATTAAAAGAAAAAAGGAGAAAAAAGAGAGAAAATAAATGTATGTTACTCTGGATGTACCTGTTATTTCCCATGTTCCTCTATTTTAGTCTTTATTGTTAACGTGATCTAAAAAGATGGAGTACATTATTGTAAGGAGGATGAGGAGGAGACACCGGGAGAGTATACAGTTTATCACTAAAGGCTCTGCTATTTGGTGATGACAAACCGGGAGTGCAGGTGGATCACAAGTATTATGAATGGATAAGACAGCGGGTGTGAAACTGTCTCTTATTTTTTTTACTATTAATGACAAAGGAACAGATTACATCTGTCTCAGGAGCTGGCCCACACGGTGACGCGCATCCTGGCCTCCGATGCGCGCCCCGCTGTACATTCTCCTGCTGAAGTGACAGCGGCTCTGACCGTCCCCGCTGCTGGGTCTTTCCAGCACACTGTGCCTGCTGTGGCGGGGATCATTCAGACCAATCAGACGCTGTGCCTCGGCCGCACCGCATTTAAAGGCGAGGAGAGGCAGTCATTTGATTGGTGAAGACAGCGTTCGGCTGTGTCAAACCCATTCACGCCTCCGTCTCCTCCTCTCTCGATATGCGCTGAGGAGGCGTGGATGCGATGGTCTGCGCCATGAGTGCGCCTCTCTTGGCACTGCAGGATACTTGCAAAGTGCACTGGTCACACCCTATCCGCGCGGCGAAGGCCGGCGCATGGCAGGTGCGCCTGCGCTTGTGCCTAGTCTACGAAATTAGAGCCCTAAATGTTCATGTATTGCAGCAAATTGAATTTTGGGCATAAAGCTTATTTTTACATTCATTATGTAAGTACGATTTCAAAGGACTTCTTTCACAATACATGTAATTTTGCCCACAGCCCAATTTTTTGTTTATTGTGTGGTATTTGTAGTACACCCAGAGACTCCCAAGAATATACCTTTAGAAAATCCAAAAGTCATCCAGGGTCTGTACTATGACCTATTTTATGATCATTGCCATAGGTGTGAGCCAGGGTGCACACTTTACCCCAAAACTTACTCAAACACAAATAATAAATCATCAAATTGGGTCAAATCACCTTCACTGAAGTCTGGTGCATCTTTTGAAATCAAATGGACAGCTAAGTATTACAACTGAAAGAAGTTATTGAATTTTAACTGGAAAAAAAATAGTTTTTTTAAATGATTTTTTTCAACAAATTCAATTCTTTAGAGATGTGTCTGACCAACTTACAGTTGCTGTACAACAACAATACTTACAAATTATTTGGTCACATATATATTCTCAAAATGGGAAAAAAATCATCAAATTCTGAGACCGGTAAAGTTGTTCAATTAACAGGTTGGGTTACTGTGGAAGAATCAGGATACTGTTCCATGTCTTGTATATCAGGGAACCTTTAAAGATTTGTTCAGAATTCATCCTTTAAGTATGATTTCTTTTAGAATTTGAATGCTAGATTCAAAACAGACATTTCACATGAAATGTTATTCATTTTAATATTGAACAGCCACAAAGGGCCTGTATATTATGCCTTTGTGATGAGATGATAATGAGCCATTGATACAAGTAAAAACCGATGCAGTTTTGGATTGTTGTAATCAGATTGTATATATCTACAATGACAGCAATACATAAACATTACTTCTGTCAATTTCTGTTTCTAGTACTTATATATACATGTAATCTGTTTTATGGCCTTCGTGTCTTTTTGCATAGCAACGGCTTGGACAATTTTAATTTGTAGACTGGAACTATAGTGAGGGAAAGGGGATCTGAGAAATCCATAAGATGTATGATTGGCTGGTTATTTCATAGAATGGAGTCTTTGAATTTGCTTGTGTATGGTTGGAGGGGTTTCTGATTTTGAAAATGTTTATAATATCCCAAATTATAGATTACAGATGCAACATGTGCACACATGCCAGAGGTTCTCTTTTCAGCAGGACAGAGACAATAATATGCCTGCACAGGGTCATCTGATGCATTCTTGTCACATTGAATCCAAACATTGTATTTTATTTGAGATCTGGCGAGAATGAATCTGTCCCTAATGAGATCAGCATCATGCTGGTAAACCCAAATCTCATAGTCACCATCGTTTTGTTGATGTTCGGCAATGGAGCCAGGGACTGTTTGATTTGGTATGTACGCATGTTATGGTCTCAAGGTATTCCAGATCCACATGAGGGAACGAGATATCAGATGCTTCAAGCTTCTGCCATTCACTACGAGCTCTACGTGACATATTTGGGTCTTCTGCAACTGGTTTTGCCAAAACATTGTCTTTTTTTAAAAGTGAAAGCATACGCTGAGCCATCTTAGTATCTCGTTCCTCTCGATCTGGATCTGAAACATATATTGGTCCTCTGAAGGCATTGAGAAGCCCCTCCAACCATACACAAGCAAATTCAAAGACTCCATTCTATGAAATAACCAGCCAATCATACATCTTATGGATTTCTCAGATCCCCTTTCCCTCACTATAGTTCCAGTCTACAAATTAAAATTGTCCAAGCCGTTGCTATGGAAAAAGACACGAAGGCCATAAAACAGATTACATGTATATATAAGTACTAGAAACAGAAATTGACAGAAGTAATGTTTATGTATTGCTGTCATTGTAGATATATACAATCTGATTACAACAATCCAAAACTGCATCGGTTTTTACTTGTATCAATGGCTCATTATTATCTCATCACAAAGGCATAATATACAGGCCCTTTGTGGCTGTTCAATATTAAAATGAATAACATTTCATGTGAAATGTCTGTTTTGAATCTAGCATTCAAATTCTAAAAGAAATCATACTTAAAGGATGAATTCTGAACAAATCTTTAAAGGTTCCCTGATATACAAGACATGGAACAGTATCCTGATTCTTCCACAGTAGCCCAACCTGTTAATTGAACAACTTTACCGGTCTCAGAATTTGATGATTTTTTTCCCACTTTGAGAATATATATGTGACCAAATAATTTGTAAGTATTTTAGTTGTACAGCAACTGTAAGTTGGTCAGACACATCTCTAAAGAATTGAATTTGTTGAAAAAATCATAAAAAAAACTAATTTTTTTCCAGTTAAAATATATATATATATATATATATATATATATATATATATATATATATATATGTATATACATAAAACTTAAACTAGATGATAATGAATTTGACAAACATACAAAAACTGTTTTTTTATGAATAAGAGTAGATATATAAACATACTCATATAACTGTAAATGGTTAAGTGTTTACAATAGTAATGATAGTAATAGTAACTTTTTGATTCACTTATAGTGATTTGCAGGTTTTTTTCTGGAACTTAAACATTGACAGAAACAATTTTTTTTAACATTAAATGTTTCTGAACACATTGACCTCTGCTAAATAGTTGATCTGATAGCTGGAGGTTAATGATGTCAAAGATGTAAACAATAAACTGTCAGTTTAACTACTTAAGTACTGGTTAGCTCAAACTTACAATGCTTGTTTATTTTCTGTTTGTATTTTAACTTGTATAGAGTTATCTTTACATTGTGTGACGGGCAAGTTTGATATTCCAAGTGGAAATGGTTTAAAAAAAATGACTCGTCACCAAAATGTTTTGCTATCTACAAATAAACAACAACACAAACCGAGGCATCTTCAGCCAGTAGGAGGAGGAGGACATGCTGTTGGCGCCCGATTATGTGTAGCAAAGCGCGATGAAAATTCATTGTAATTACAATGGAAGATGATACGATATATATATACATATATACTTTTTATACTTTATTCCAAATATTAAAAATGTAACAAAAACAGGGTTTTATCACTTAAAGAACATAGCCAGAGTCCGCCCGTTTCTCTCCCGGGCTAACACAGAGACGCTAATGCATGCTTTTATCTCCAGTCGTATTGACTATTGTAACGCCCTGCTTTCTGGTCTTCCAAAAAGAAACATCTCAAGTTTACAACTGTTACAGAATTAAGCAGCACGTGCGCTGACGAAGACCAGAAGGCGGGCACACATTACACCGGTTTTAAAATCACTGCAATGGCTCCCTGTGTGTTTTAGGATTGATTTTAAGGTCCTTTTAATGGTTTTTAAATGTCTTAGGGGTCTTGGACCTTCTTATCTTTCAGAATTGCTTTTACCATATGCACCCTCACGGACTCTGAGATCCTCTGGCACTGGCCTCTTGATAATTCCTAAAGCTCGAACACGGACTTACGGTGAGGCATCTTTCCAGCATTATGGCCCCCGTCTGTGAAACAGCCTGCCAGAGGACCTCAGGGCTGCAGAGAATGTTCATATTTTTAAAAGTAGGCTCAAGACCCACCTTTTTAATTTTGCTTTTCACTAATCCTATATTTTTATCTGTTATTTTCATCTATATTTTTATTTTATTTATTTATATAATCTCGCCTTTTTAATTGTTATTCTTATTCTATTACTATTTATTTAATTTACTAGTGTTTTATTTATTTATTTTATGATTCTTAGCCTATGTAGTTTTATGTTTTTATTTCATATCTCCAGTGTTTCCTCAGCAGGGAGCTGCCTGCACTGGGGGCCGCTGTTGGCTCTGGCTGGGATGTCTCTGTCTTTGGTGGGCGTCGTCTTGGACAGGTGGGGGGTCTGCAGCAGTGCTTTACTGCAGTGGACCCCTCCTTGGCCCTGCAGCGCGCAGCGCCCAGGTGGAGACATCTTGGCCCTTGGCTGTGGGCGCCGCCCAGTGCAGTCGGCCTCCTGGCGTTTCCTGACCTGGCTCCTCTGTACTCAGCCACATGATTTTAAATCACACATTTTAAATCATGTTATGTGTGTGCGTGTGTTTGTGTGTGTGTGTGTGTGTGTGGGGGGGGGGAGGGGTTGGGGTGGAGTTTGAATGGGTGGGGTGAAGGGGGGTGGGAACTGTTTTTAACATGTATAGCACTTTGTGCTGCATTCTTAATGTATGAAAAGTGCTTTATAAATAAAATTTGATTTGATTTGATTATATATATATATAGATATATATAGATATATATAGATATATATATATATATAGATATATATATATATACATATATATATATATATGTATATATACATGGAGAGATAGATAGATAGATAGATAGATAGATAGATAGAGATATTGATATTAGCTGTGTTTGACAAACTATTCAAAAGGCTTTGAAAATTTGCGGCGGAATAGTAGCGGTATTTGGCGGAAATACGCTGGAAGCCGGTCACAATTAGACGTAGAAGAAGAAGAGGTCGACATCATGTCGTCATTTCCGGTAAATACAGCGCTCGGCAGTATGCGATTTGGGACAGCACTACACCCCCAAAATTTGCACTAAGCCAGTGAGTATGCAGAATGTTTAGTAGACTCAATTTGAAAATTTTAAGTATACAGTATGGAAGTATGCAATTTGAGACACACTATCAGTCCTTCTCATAGTCACACCTTATGACAGTGTTCTACATTGATTACATTTTTGGTTGTATAGTTTTAACTGTTCAGATTAATCACTCACTCTTCCAAAGTGCTTTCCCCTCTGGTCCAGCATTGCTGTGAAGGCCTGTCGGGACATCCCGGGGGGCTGTGGTCTTCATAGCCTCTAAAGATTCGAACAGGTCCTGCTGGAACAGTGTCTCTTCCTGCAGAGTTGTTGGTCAGTATAGCCACTCCTTATGAAATCAGCCACATCAGGAGTCCACTGACTCTGACAATGACCACATGTAATTTGTGGCACATGAAGATCATAACGGCCTGGAAGCAGTACGAACATAAAATATAAATACATTTAATTGGTAAAGTAATATGTAAAGGTATTATAAGAAGACTTAGATTTAGTTTATACACCATTTATACAAATCAGAATGACAGGTCTACCAGCAGCCAGAGTGAAATCAGAGCTACCACAGCAGTGGGATTTTGACTGGCAGCAAACTCTGCAGGGACTAGGATGGATAAGAAAATTATCCTGAACATTTGACTTTCAGGACAGTATTATGGATCAAAATGCAAATAGATTGCAAGGTGTGCAATGACAGGTAAGGCCAATTACGCTGACATGAAACAACTTTTTGCAGCTTGTTACAAAAGGAAAACTCTCATGATTCTCATGTTCCATGATCAATCTACAAATCTCTGTCTGCTATAACCTGATTTACTGTTTTCAGGGTTCTTGTACACATAAATTGATGCTAGTGAGTGACATGTAAACTCTGCATGCACAGCTATCCACTGGTAACAATCACTGTGTTTTAACCTGTAGTAGAGATATAGCCCCCTGTAACAGCACAACTTTATGAGATCACAGCAACAATTGACCACCCAAGTCAAATCTGATTTTCTGAGATATGTTCACGAGAATGAAGACGAACATGCGGAAATAATAGCTTTGGCTGTTGCACAGAGGCATTAAGAGAAACACTTACCTGCTCACAGATGCTGTATTTCCCATCTGTCACAGTCCCTGAGTCTGATGGAATAATATATTTGTAAAAACATCAATAATTGTTTGCCTGTTGTGTAGAATGTGTTGCTTGTGGATGGCACGTCAAATGCTGCAAAAAAACACTCAACAGGCATATAATCACTGCAACAAATGACAGCTCTGTTAGACTTGCAGTGACTGTAGCGTCTCTCTGTGGTGCTCTGGGCTGCCAGTGGACTGTCAACATTTTGTTTTCTTGACTGTTGCCAGTGTTGCTGAACCTCCCTCTGCCTTTTATTCCAGCTTGATAATATTGGCTGTTGGCTCTCTGGATTGCCTTCCTCCTGAAATAGGTCCTCTAGCTTTCACAGAGAAAAATCTTCAGATATATACAAAGGATTGTCATTTAGTGCAATCAGAAGTATTAGTGCATCACAGAGTCATGAGGACACTTCTGATGCTGCTATGAAAATAACAGTGGGTACAGAAAGTATTCAGAGCCCTTTAAATTTTTCACATTTTATTATATTGCAGCCATGACCTAAAATCATTTAAATTATTTTTTTCCTCATTAATGTACACAAAGCACTCCATGTTGACAAAACACAGCATTGTAGAAATTTTTGAAGATGTATTAAAAAAGAAAAACTGAAATATCACATGGTCATAAGTATGTTGTTTTAAAAAAGAACGAGAGCTTTAAAGATTTGGTATAATCGATGGTTAAAGTCCGTTGAACTCTCGCAATACTTAATCCAGTTATATTAATTCATAAAGACTTTGTTAAAATGATGTTTTGTAATTACAAAGTGGTAAAATTTACAGTTTAGCCCATGTATATTTGAACCTAGGTGTAATATTAAGATTTACATACATTTATGCAACAGGACACTTACCAGCAGAACTTTCTTTACTTTCGTTAATTTCCAGTCTCCATCGGTCCATCTACATCCTTTTCCACCACTTAACATCACCATGCTTCACAACGCCCTGAGCTTGCTCATTTTCTTTCTCTACTTTTATAATTAGACTGAGGAAGATGTTAAACTTTGGGATAATAAGGATTAATTTCTTTACGTTAATCCTAACGTAAAGAAATTAACGTTACCTTGACTTATAGTTACCTGCTGTTGACCGGACGCTCCAGTGTCTCCGCTCAGACATCCTTCAGGGATAGCATGGCCACCTCCAAAACGTCCACCTCCTGGCACAGTAAACTAAATGATCGAACATGTGTTATGTTATTCACCACGTATAACATGGTCCAGGTCAGCCTCCTGACAGGAGATGGACTTAGTGATCGAGGGCACTGCATTACAGCAGCCACACCGACACCAGGTAGCGTTGCGAACCTAATCCTCCCCCCAGATAAGCACTGGCTCCACACTGTCCTCCTCTCTCCGTATCGCTGCTCGAGCGAAATTGACTCGAGAGCGTAGGCAATCGGGTTTGGATATTCAATTGGTCTTTCGGCTTCATCTTCCATTGTCGCACTCTTTTCAAGTGAATCACGGCTCGTTAGGTGTTTGTGTCGAGTAGCTGGTAAATAACTCTCAGCTGAAGAACAAACCAACCTCCCTACGTATACAGTGACGTCACACCAAAATGGCAGGTCGCTGACACGCAAAGTAGGCAAGATTACCAAACTACATTGGCAATATCTGTGGTTTTAACTGCTTTTAAAAAACAAATGTTAGGCTGGATGTTTTTCGTGTTTATTTGAGAAATTCCAGTGCTAAAAATTGCATGCTTCATTTCCACTTTAAGACAGTGATTAAAAAGACAGGTTGGGTTTGGAACTACGCCGTCTTATTGATGAGGTACTGACCCAAAATTTGAGTTCATAGAGTAACAAATTTGTGACTTCATAAACTTGAAAATTTCAAGCTTTCATTATTATTTTTTTATTTCTTCAAGTGACCCTAATAGGCTGCCATCCTGACCCCATCGCACCGCTGTCTACTGAGCCAGCCAGGCTAAAAACAGCAGAGGTGACCAATATCGTTGGTGCTTGCACCCCCTGGTGGTCTGAAACTGTATCTCCACAGAGGCTCACAAACAAGTCTGCACACAGATACAAATCGCTGCATGAATGTTTTCCTCTTCCACAGCTGGAGTGTAGCAAAAGTCACGTGTGAGAATACGTCCAATGTAGTGGCCAGATATTCACAGACCAAACACCTACATGGTGATGAATGTATTTACTGACCTGTCTACTCATACAGATCAGATTACGCAGCTGCAGATTTATTTTACATATATGTGCATCTGACTACACACAGTTTATTTTACACACCCACAAATTTTGTTTTCACATTTAAGGACGTAGTTACACACACACAGATTTCTTCACAACTTTGTGGATCTGGTAACACACACAGATCGAAATACACATTTGTAAATAGTTTGGCTACAATACTGGCCCCATAGATTAATCCACTAAAATCAGACTTTTACACCAACAGGCTCAGTTTTTACTGAACAGAGTCCCTGAAATAAAAGTCCATCATGGATCAATGATCAGTAACTCACCTTAACCTCTTGAACTGGTTCACAGTAATTCACGGTTGATCCACGTTGACACTCCTGAACAACTGGGTGAAATATCTCCAACAGCTGGTTGGTCTGCTCACGGTCGGTTTGATTTGACTGATTTAAATACCCCGTTAGTGGACTTGAAAGTAGCACAGTTCATAATATCAAATGTTGAAAAATTTCGAGATATCCCAGCCCTAATTGCAACGTAACTGGCAACTGAGTCGGTCTTGCCGCTGGAGTTTTGAACAGATGCATAAAATGATCGCAGCACCTGGTTGAGGTTTTCTGCGGAATAACTGTCAAAGTTTGTTGACATTTTCTTTTCAATTAGCCGGTCTTTAAACACACTCATGGCCCATGCCGTGTTCTGTTTTGTATTAACTTCATGTTTGTCTTCCTCAATTTTGTCAATTTCGGTGTCATCTAATTCCTTGTGTCTTTTCACCTCTCTTTCTTTCTCTTCGCTGGTTTCCTTTCTTCTTCTTTTCTTTACTGGGGATTGGTCAGCCATCAACCATGAATCCAATGTTTCGTCTTCTCCAAATGTATTAAAATTGATTTTGGAAAAATATTCCATTTTTGATGGAGCAACAGAAAACAACAGAAAATTAATGATGTCTTGCTGCAGGTACAAACGTCTTTCGGCGGATTGATACGATATGACGTGATTCGCCCGAGTCGATCAGAAGCGTCCTTAACAACGGTCTGCTACTCAGAAATAACAGACCGTAGAATGTTGCAATTGACCAATCAGGATCGAGCATTTGACAATGCCGTGTAATAAAGATTGATAATACTTCATTTTCTCTATTATATAAAAGTGCTCCTAATATTGTCCACTCAATTCAAATACATGAGGGGGGCTGTCCTCTGGATGTGTGTGGCTGGTCTTTTTTTCCTCTACACTGCTCCCTAACAGGTCAAAACAACATAGAACTGTGTATAAAACTAGTAATAAGTAATCTATTTTAGAAAGAATTTTATAAATGTGTTGGCAGTAACAGCAACGAGTAGGCTAGTTCCCTCTGATGCCCTTTTGTATTGATTAAAAGAATACAATGAATGAATAAATATATATAATATAATGAATGGATGAATAGTAACTGGTCTACATGACTGCATAGATTTTAAATGAAATAGGCTAACTCAAATTTGCTGTCATCTGAGATCAGTTTTGTCTCACATAATGCACTCACATACTCATTCCTGTTACCCATTTTCATTCTTGTTACCAAATGTTTTTTTTTTGGATTATTTAATTGTTACTTCAAAAATAAAGAAAATAAACTGTATTTTTATTTATATTGGTTCCAACAGCTGTCTGATTGCTTAATGAACTACATGCTCAATTTCTGGATTAAATTTATTTTTTATGTCCCATAAAGGAAAAGTTTTGATTTGCATTCTCAGAAAAATACAACTCTGGTAAAAAAAAAAGTCCTTTTTGTCATAAATATTAGTATTTTCATCATGTAACCTACCATTTCTTCTAAATTAACTCTTTTTTAAGGGAAAACATTGTATGTGATTGATATTCTTATAAACATGGTTTTAAAATGGCATTTGAGTTTTGGTAACAGCAGAGAAAAAATTGCAATGATAATAAACTTTTAAAAGTTGCAATAAATTAAATAAAGTAGCCTGAGATTGACCAGTCACACAGTTTTGTTTCTCTTTTTTTTCTTAAATTTAAAGTAAATGAGAAATAACAAGTGACGGATCCACTACAGCCAGGTTTCATAAAAGGAGGGCATATCATATGTCACGTATTAAGATATAATAGGCTTATTATTGGGGGGGACAGATCCGTATTTTTCCAATATTTGGGGGGACACGTCCCCCCCAAAGTATATGGCGGTTACGCCGCAGCACATTTATTACTTCCTCTTGTAAGCTAAGATTATTTCAGTTTCTATTTATTTGTAAAACAGTTAGGATCACACAATGCTTAAAGTGTGTAGTTTTTAGCAACATCTAAAGGTGAGGTTTGAGATTGCAGCACTCCAGCGCTCCCCCCTCCCTGTTGGAGAACTTCCGGAGCTACGGTGGCCTTCCAAGGACAAAAAGTGTTTTTTCAACATGGCGTCGTCAACAAGTGCTTCCAGCGTATCGCAAAACTCAAGTGATGAGGCGCAGATGAATTTTTTTACTTGGTTAGGGTTACAGAGCAATTTTAAGTGTTTTACTGTTGCAGCCACGGACACAGGCGGACACTTATAGATGCTTTACTCGTGCGACTTTATTTCAGCACTTTCACAAGAACAGTTTCTCCTGTATCCTCCCTGCAGTGTCTTCATTTAGCTGCTAAGTATATGCTACTGTGCTCCCGCTCTCAGCGTCTCTCTCCATAACAACAACAGTCTTCTTCTGCAGCTTTTCTGTTCTGTTTCTGTTTAACCTGGACGCAGGCGCCACCCGCTGGTGTAATCATGCAACCAAGTCTACACTTACAAAATATAACACTGCAGGTATGCATGTAAATAACACTGACAAAATCGAACCAAACACAAAAAAAACAGCTTAGTGGTGGGGTTTCTAATAAACAAATAAACAAAGGTCAAATGTAACAATACAAACTGACTGACCTCTAACATTACTGTTTTGGTAATACATGCTAACATTAGCAACGTAATGCATGCTCGGCTCCACTCTCTCTTTCTCCTTCCCGTGCGCCGCCTCAAGCTGCGAGAGCCACGCTGCTGGAGATCAGCAATCTCCAGCAGCGAGATTGAAGCAACATTCACCAAAAACCATTATTTCTTCTGTCTCTGCGTACTGGTGGTCTGTGCGCTCTGTCTGTATGTCGGCCCAGTGTTCCAGCTGCCAACAGGTTTCAGATCACGGCGTGGTTAGAGCGAGAGGAAGAGGTAGGGGTGCTACTGCAGGCAGGGCCAGGCGAGGGAGAGGATCAAACGCAGCCATCGCAGCAGCAAGAGAGAAGGAGGAGAGGCTGGAGACCCTCCAATGGGACCGGAGGGAAGCAACGGAGGTTTGTCACATAAATGTCTCAAAATATAGTTAGAAACTAAGGCCTATATAACTTATAAAACCTAATGTTTTTTTTTTTTTTCCCCCAGAGGCTTCTACAAGACATGAGCCTGGAGGAGCACAGGCAACTTACCCGCAAGCTCCTTCAGCAGCAACCGGGGTTAATTTTTGATGCCTTGATGATGCATCAGCTCAGGCATGGTGTCCCACCGTTTGCTGGAGTGCCAGGGGTACCATGGTGTACTTGTGGTAACTGTAGGGACATGCCTACGGACCGGGAGAGGAAATGCTGTGGTCAGGACCCTCAAAATTGTGTGAGCCTAATACCGCACTTCTCCCAGTACTGCCTTGAAGAAGGCTTTTTACGCATTCATCGACAGTATCGGGAGGACATAACGGTGTTAGGCCAAACCAGGGAGCCTGGGGATGACAACCGGGAGTGCCGTTATGCTGCATATAGACCAGCGATACTCAACCCGCGGCTCGCGAGCCGCATGCAGCTCTTTTAAGACTAGTCGCGGCTTTTTTAAGTCCCACTTAAAAAAAAATCTTTAGAAAACGAAAAACAAAAGTCAGCAGAATCCGTGTATGGTTCGTTCTTTCATTTTTGTTTCAAAACAAAATTAAAAAAATGAAAAAACTGACTTGTTTTTTTGTTTTTCTGCTTAAACCTGCATGAGTTTTTTTTTTTTTAAGATATGAAACTGATCAGCGCACATTTGATGAATCAAAGTGCTTCTGTGGTGGTGAAAGAGTTTTAAGGCTGACGTGAAGAGGGTCTAAATAACACAAAGAAACCTGGTGTTTTCACAACTGATGTCACATTAAGTGAGCCAACACTGAAGTTATTATGGGTATATTTTATTTCTGATAATTCTAAATGCTTCTTTACTGATGAGAGAGCCCTGCGGAAGAGAAAGGCGCAAAGCCGTTACGCATGAAATGAGTCAGAGCGCGCGGAACAGGTGAAAAGCGCGAGAAAAAACCTTAGTTTTATCATCTGCTCTGATGTGTCTTGGTTTATCTGAGAGCAGATCAGACAGCAGCAGACTGTGTACTGTCTGATGCTGTCTCATAGAAACACGGGAGTGCGCAAATGCGCGCGGATGAGGAGTGCAGTGATCTGTTACTTATTGTACATAATGCTTTTCATTCCTTAGTAACATAATACTATTATCCATATTTTCAAATGCATAATGGTTTCAGGGAGGAAAGGAGCGTTTTTGGATTGTGGCTCTTGCAAAAACAAATTTTTGTCAATGTGGCTCCTGATTAGGACAAGGTTGAGTACCGCTGATATAGACATTTTATCCATTGGCAGCATGGCTCTTTAGGCCAGGGAAACCGTCTTGTCATCCCCAGTTGCTGTGTTTGGACGATCAGAGACAAGTTCCCTGATCCCCAAGAACAGTACACTGGTTTCACACCTGGCCTCTGAGTTTCCTTCCCAACCCTCTGGAATGTTCACACAGTACCTCAAGTACTCACACGCCTGTCTGTTCATCATCAAGGCATCAAAACTGTTTATTGTTTTTTTTCACATTTTTTATATGTTATTATTTGTTCTACAGATTTTATATTTATTTACAGGATAATTATATTTGTTCAATCCAAAATAAAATCATCCTTTATTTGTTTTCTATACTTTTACTATTTTATTTTTTTGACAGATACTCTATTCATGTGCTTACACGATAATTGTTGTACTGTTTTAAATTAAATTAGGAAGTTAAAAAAAAGGATATTCATCAAATGTATGCGGTGTAATTATTGCAATGATTTACTTATACAATAACTGACAGTACTTCTCTACAGTGTCAGTATATTGTCAATACCACATCGGGTTATAGTTATTTATATTTTCAATATAGGGGACAGTTGTATTTTACAAATGCTATATAATAATGTGTGTATTATAAAGCAACATAAAACAATCCTGAAGCTGGAACACCAATAAGTCTTAGAAGAAGATGTGATAGTAGATTACGCTAACCTTCAGGTAGAGTTGAACGATTTTAGGAAAAGATCTAATTTCGATTTTTCTGGCAGACATTGCAATTCACGATTTCTTTTTCAAATCAAACTTCATTGCAAAATTCACTTTGTTTACAGTACAGACAACAGTAAGGAAATAAATGATGAAAAACATTCAACACATTATTCACCTTCAATAGTGATGATAAATAATCTGCTTTCATTAACTTCTACTCCTAAACAGAGGCTTTATGTTGTTGACCTGCTTACAAGCACTTTTAACATACAGATTGTCTACAAATTTGTAAAACAGTATGTGTATAATACTTGACACCACAGATCCTGAGTCAGTCAGGAGCGCTGCAAAAAAATTGCTGCTTTGGCGATCACAAAATTACACTGCCTAAAATTGGGATTTCGATCTGAAAATGACAAATCGCTCAGCCCTACCTTCAGGTTATGTTAACTGTAATTTGGTAGTGTGAACCACAAATTTCAATGTAAAAAAACAACACTAAGAATAATTACATTTGCACATAACAATCTTATTTAATGAGCAGAAGCATATATGTTATACAATGACTTCAGGCCTGCCAGGGCAGGAACAATACCCATGATTTATTGGTCCTGGTGTTCATCATCTTCTTCAGGAGCTTCGTGGAGGGCAGCAGCTGCCTGGAAAACTGACTCTGTTGAAGACAGTAGAGAAGTCGTGCACATCCAATGATTAAGTGTTGGACCCAAAATAATTCAAAAGTGAAAAATACATTAGAGTCTGCACACTTCAGCTCCCTTTGTGTTCAATTATTTAGCACATCCAAACAGTGACATTTCAAGTTTGAAGCTCTTCAAACTAAATCAGATGAAGAGTGTAAAGAACATGTTTTGAGCTTGATGTTGATGCAGTCTGAAGAGCAGCAAGCTCAAAACTTTACTGTTTGGATGTGCTAAATAAATGCGCACAAAGGGAGCTGAATCGTGCAGACTCTCTGTTGAAGACAGTACCATTACACAAGAAGTCAATTTATTATTGCATATTTTTTTCCTTTTGGACACAATGCTCTTTAACCAAGAATAGGAGTTACTGGCCAAGTTAATAGGCTGCATTGGCAAACAGATGTGTATGACTTAACTAGACCTCTCCTGACTTGTGTCTGCAATATATCTGATATGGCGGGTGCAGGTGTGGGGGGCACCAAACCAAGCCGTCTGGGGTCATCTGGTCGAAGGCTCCTCTGTCGGGGCATTCCCGCTCCACTTGTGAGTCTCCCATTGACAATTTTTGCTTGCAGCTCTGGGATGTATGCATATGTTTTCTCAACTTTCAAAGCGTACACGCTGTATCTTCTGGCATTTTTCTTGTACAGCCTTTTGAAACTGTAATTAAACGAATATAATCAACTCAATATCAGTTATTCATTATACCAACTGGCAACCCTGGATGAAGATGCAAATAATCACTTGCATACAAAAGATTCATTATAGAAAATTGTGTGACAATATTGTAAATGATATTTACAGTTCTTTTCCTCCTGCTGTTTTCACTGTTGGCCTGTTTCAGTGGAAATTGAAGTCCAGAGCTGCTAGTAAAACTCTTGCTTCGTAAACAGTAGGTCTGAAAGCGTAGCATTTGCTGGCATACATCAGAATATGATTCTGGAATGCCTCTAGGTCTGCAGTTGATCTGATAAAGAATAAATAAATAAATACATATACACACATATATACGCACAAATAGTCATAATGTACATACTTTTGAAATATGTTTACCACTTTACCTGAAAAGCAAATATTTGTGTACGTCCTACTGCCAACGCTTATTGAAGACAATGTCCACTAAGGCTTTGTGGCATTTGGAGTCTATCTGGATCCACTCCTCTCCAGAAGTCACTTCCATGGGCCCATGTTGGCAGCTTCCCATAGTCCAGGTGTGAATGTTACAGGCATGATGGATAATGCCAACCCACAGAGCCTGAAAAAAAAACATTTAAAAGTCACATAGAAATAAATGTACTTATTAGAAATCACTTATAAATAAATGTACTCACCAGAAACTGCTCAGTTGTGTACGCTGTTTAACAGCACCACCAAAAATGGTTGACAATGGGCCTCATGCAAGAACCGTTCGTACGAACAAATATGTTCGTAAGTGTTGGGTACGAATGATTTAGGAGAATTTGTCGCATTCAGCATTTTTTTCGTATTTAGAATTTTCTTTCAAGTACGAACACAAATCACGAGTGGTCCAGACTTGTCTTAAAAATCTCAACAAATTAGTCCTATCTTTTCAAATCAAGTGCCTTACATACTGATTATACATTTAACTTATTTCAAGCGTTTTTAATAAAATATAGCATAAGATGAAATAAATGTGAGGATCTCAAACCTGAGAATACATTAAAATCTATTAATTGAAGGTTTATTAGACTGGCCAATACAAAACGTTAAATGAGAGAGTAACCAGCTGCTTCATGGCTGAGCTTCTTTTGGATGCCCTGGCACACCAGGCACTTGGAAGAGAGTGTGTGCTTGGTGCCATCTTTATGAATGAACACTGCTGTTTTATGGTGTGGGAAACGTATCCTTATATGGTATTCTTGGGGTGTTACTTATGCAATTATGCTATCCTTGTGCATGCGCGCTTAAGTACGCACAGGTGGCATTCATCATGTTTCCGCGGGTCATTTAGACATTTTTCTAAAGACAGAAATGTTTGTTGAATCTGGAGCACGTTTGTATGAACACAACATAAGAAAAAAGGTAAGAAAAATTTAGGATGAGAATACGAAAATGTTCTTGCATGAGGCCCAATGTCTTTTAGCCAGTTGAGTAGAGTAGACTGTCCTTTTATCTTGGCTGCCTTGAGGGGAGAAACAAAACATACATTAATAATTTATGAAATGGCTATTTAACCTTATTCCATTGGGGGGATGAGAGTATGCAGATTTTCGTCCTAATGGAAAACAAAATCAGATTCTTTCATTGATTAACACACTTTTAGCCAGAGACAAGTAGCTATTCAGTGAAATCAACTTTTGTTGTCTGACTAATGAAAACCTAAGTACTCCGCCCATCATGGCACATGGTGAAATACCCCTGATCTAATACAAAGGCACTATAGTACGAGGATATAGGCAATACCGTGACCTACTTATTAAACTTACAGCAGCTATTTTTTTGGCCAGGTTCTTGGCACCATGCCACATATCTAGACTGTGATGAATTCAGAAGTGTCACATCTCAGTCTCAGCCTCAGCCTCTATCTCCAGTCTGCCTCTCCACTGCTTCAGTGTGATCAGCCCCAACTCACCTCACCTGTGCTCCTGTTCGCACCTGCACCTCATCTGCTGCAATCAGGCCACCTACATAAACCCCAGCTCCACACACAGTCAGTGTCAGACTGTCTTCGCACTCATGCTGAGCACTCCAGACCTGTCTCTCGGATTGATCACCCATTGCCGACAAGTTTCATCCCAGACTCTGCCTCATACGCCTGACCCTCGGCTTGACTTCAAGGTATCCACTAGCTTCTGTCCTTCACTCAACCTCTCCTGAGTCCCCGGCAATCGATCCTGCTTCCGTCTCTGACGCCGAGTTCTGCCTGTCCTGATCTGTGGTGGTCTGCCTGGTAACTGATCCCTGCCTGTCTTCGACGCTGAGTTTCCGCCTGAGTCCCACTCCGTGCTGGTCTGCCTGGTTACTGAACCTCCGCCTGTCTTCGACAACGGGAGTTTGCCTGAGTCACCTCTCCGAGTGTTCCTGAACGCCTCTGCTCGTCAGTGAGTGAGTCAAGCCACTACCGCTCTCCTCTTAAGACTGTGCGAGCCCCTGTCTGAGCATCTCCAGCGTGGCCGAGTGGAGAGGGCGCTCGTCTACAGATTCAGCTGCGCGGGTTCGATCCCCGCTCAAGCTGCAGCTTCTCTCCTGTAAAGACTGCGTGAGCCTTTACCCAAACGTCTCCTGTGTGGCTCAACTGGGAGAGCACTTGCCCGTCATTCCCAAGTGTGTGGGTTCAATCCCTGCTCTGAACTGTGCCTTGAATATCTGTCAATAAAGACTGTTCTTTGTTTGCATCTAACTACTTGCTTCTGGGTCCTAACTACAAACGTGTCAGGAAGTCCTTGTATCTGCCTTTGTCTGGGTCTGAAAAGTGTGGAATAAATTATTTTTACTTCAATATTTCAATAATCCTTTCACCCCATGTATTCTTAAATTATATCAGATGAGTACCTACTCATAAGGGCTCCAATCTGGCCATGAGCATCTGTACAGATCTCCACTAACTTTATCCTTGAAGTCAGTTTATCAATAGTCTGAATAAAACCCTCCTTCTCCATGATGGCAGAGTTCCATGATGTCTGCCGCTTGTCTATGGTGGCCACATGTATTATGTCCTTACTGTCATTTCTCCACGATAGTGTAGCTGCAGTATTGAGCACAATGGCCTGGAGAGTCATTTCTTCCATCCGCTGATTAAAGGTGCTATGACGAGAATCTATTTGTGGCGACATAAAGACTCTGCTACCCATAAGCACGCGCGGCAACTGTCGTAATGCTGCCTTCCAGCATTGCAGTCTCCACTAAACGGATAACAATGAAGTTTAAAGTAAATATAACACCACAGAGCGGCAGGGGTCACTGCTGCTTCTGACGACTCTATATAAAGATATAAGAGTGGAAATAGGGCTAGAAAATCTCTGCGACCCACTGGATATTTACATTATGACGTGCATCATAACAATTAACACATACAGTCAGATGATAACACATGTCTGTAAACACTGGCAGATGATTAAATTAAACGCAGCCTGTCCTCTTCCCACTCGGTGCAACAGGTTGGTACAGAGCAGTCTCTGTTAATTTTCGTGTAAATTATTAAATTGATAACTTGAGAAATTCATATTTATTCCGTAAGGTAGTTTCAGTATTTCACTGTTGATAAATGAAGGTTGTCAAGCATGTAAACCCACTCAGGGATTACGACCAATAGTTGCTTTATGGACGGAATTCTGTGCGCAGAACCTGGTGTGTGATTAAATCAGCTCTAACCGAGGCGTTTATTGATGTTATTCTTCTTGGTAAACTTTCAGAATCACTTCTCTAGTAATTATTTTAGCCCTAATGCGCACGTGTTTGTGTGTATACGCGCATTGGGGCGGGACCCAGCTGTGTGCGATTCAGAAAACAGAAGGATTGTAAGCGTGCGACCATGTAGACAGTAATGACATGCAGCCGATTAAAAAAGATAATTATTATTTACCATTTTATCAGGGGGGTGCCCCTCTAATGAAATGGTCGGAGAAACACTGTTGTTTTCACATAAAAAACAAATATCTCATTTTTCAGGTGTGGCAGCTTTTATTTTGTCGTGGCGTTGCGTCACGATCAATTACATGTAGGGGAAACCCTGTGTTATACATCTCATGAGTGATGCTTATGTTACTTCTGTCGTTTTGAGCTGAGCAGTAAGTAGTTTGTGCCTATTAAAAAGCTCTATTAAGCTGGTACATGAAACCCATCAGAGTGAGTGGTCTTATTACGCCGCCATCTTTGACGTTTCTTTTCTTGCTTGCTGATGCCTTTTCTTTTTCTCTTTTTTTCTATGATGAAGCGTCTCAGAGGCTTTGATTGTAATGACTTTAGGTGTTTTAAATTTGTTTTTACTAAAGCTCTTTGTGTGTAGTAGTCTTCTCACCTTTCTCACCCCATACCCATTTTCATGCCTGCATGTTGCAGTTCAGCAGCAGAAAAAAACAAGGAAAGCATATAGAGACATTTTTTATCCCTGAATCAGATTCCAGACTTTCCTTTAAGGTTCGGGTTCAACCCCGATGCCCTCAGTCCCAAGAAACGCTCCTGAACAGCACACACACATGCACTAAAATAACACACACACACACACAGGCACTAAAATAACACACACACACATGCACTAAAATAACACACACACACCTGAACAGTAAATTGCTGAAGTCAGTAAATATATTTGTTTGAATGAATTTCTGCCTCATTTGTCAGACATCCATCCCCACCTCAACCAAATCCCTGCTGCTGCTGGTAAAGTCTCACTCTGAACTCTCTTCCAAACTTGAGAGCCCTGCTTTCTTCATGTGTTTCAGTCCCGTGTGGCCTGATTAGTTGATGCTGATCACCTGAGCTTCAAATCAATCAAACCAGTGAGCAGGAGGACAGAAGACAGCTCGTGAAGAAGAGACATTCTCCAGAGTGAGACATGTTTTAGCCGTGATCAGGGGCGTCACTAGACCTGATACTGTACTGGGGCACACCTGGGGCACAAAGAATTCATGAGAGCGTGCAAAGTGCGCGAGAAAAAAAACCATATTCAGCACTTATTTATCATCAAAAAACAAATAGATCTTTAAACTATTCAATCATATCAGACTATGTTTTTGTCAAGATCTTTGATTAACCACCTGAAATGTACTGCGGTAATGCATTTGGCCCAGGGCTGTAGCCAGGATTTTGAAAATACTGAGGTCATTTTATCGTGGGAGCGGTCTGGCTGTCGGGTCAGCACTGTCCAGTCGGTCATGTTCTAATCTCTGATATTATATTTTCGGCCTAAATGAATGCTTATATGCACAATCAGGAGCGTTTCTTGAGACTGAGGGCATTGGGAGCTGAGCCTGAACCCTCAGAAAAAGATCTCTTTGTATGCTTGCCTTGTTTTTTTCTCTGCTGCTGAACTGCAACATACAGGCATGAAAATGGGTCTGTGGTGAGAAAAGTCAGAAGACTCTAACACCCCTAGGGGGGTCCGGGGGCATGCTCCCCCGGAAGAAAATTTTGAATATTTCATATTTAAAAGCATCAATCTGATGCATTCTGAGAGAAACATGAAGCAGAATTACAGGACAGTATGACTGTATAATAAAGTATCTTTCAAACATGGTCACATTCTGCTACATCAGAAATGAGACTGAACTTCTCTCATGAAATATGTTTACAGTAAATTTCTACTGGAGGCTTATATCTGTGTTACCTCTCCTGCTGTGTTAGCTAACGTTACGCATCAATAACACGATGCCTCTTTCAGCAAACTTTAATTCTTCTAGTAATATATTACCTGTAGCCAGAGGTGGGACCAAGTCATCATTATACAAGTCACAAGTTAGTCTCCAGACAAGACAGTCAAGTCCAAACTCATGTCCTGAGTCCTTTAGTTTCAGTTTCAAGTCCTTTGAGCCTATCTTGGCTGTTTCTCTCTGATCTGTCATGTTGTCCAGCTCTGACTTAAATTTTATTATTTTCCTGGTTGAATGTTGGCTGGCAGGTGGATTTCTGTAAAACAGACCCAACAGTTTCAGGGGCTGCATTTACAGCTGCAGGGAATCACTGAAAAGAAATATACTTTCTGACTAAAACTTAAACCCATTCACATTTTGAACTTGATCATATTCTGGGGGCTGTGGAGGGCCTGATGTGGAGGGCCTGGTGTGGAGGGTCTGATGTGGAGGGCCTGATGTGGCCTCAAGGCCACCAGTGGATGATCACTGATGTCCAGTATGAGGACAGATTTGTCAAACAAGGTACATTCTGGGGTGACTGTCCTTTTTATGGAAATGTATAAAAGATTTGCCTTAGCTAATATAAGAAGTGGAAGGAAACAGTTATGTTTGACACTTTCAGATAAAACAGAGTGAGGAGTCGACTCTTACTGCTCTGAGAAACAATGATCATCTCAACAGTCAACATGACCCCAATCTCAAAAAGATCAACCAGTTTAATTTGTTAAATGAAATAGCGTGGCAGTTTGGACCTCAGATTAAAGAAAACACATTTTATGAGCAAAAAGTGGAAAAATGTTAGAAACCTTCAGCTATAGTGAGAGCCCTGGGAGATCACAGATCCATTAATCTTACAGTGTTTCTCATCATAACATTCATGTTAGTTGTTTTCCAGACATCTCAAGTCAAAGGTTCATCATAGGAAAATCCTCATGTCTGTGCCAAGATGAGAAGCATACATCAAGATCCTGAGAGAACAGCTAAAGTGTGCTTCTTACAGCACAACAGAGTAAAATAAAATATAGCTTTGTTTGTCTGCTTAAGGCCTCTGAACACTGAAGACAAACTTGCCACATTTTTACCTGATTTATACACCGTCCACTGAATACAGCTCTGAGACCCAGTTTTGGGCCTCGACCCACAGGTTGAGAATCGCTGCACTAGTAGACTTCATTTGGAGTTTGATCCTTTCCAGATTGCTCTTATATCATGGAGAATAAGTGATGCAGAAAACCTCAGGATGAATTTAGAAACATTTAGAAAAATAATGTGAAAAAAAAGAGCTGGACTGTTCAGGAGTGCTGAGTTTTAATTAACCAAAAGGCGGACTCATACTTTTTTAAAATTCTCTAAAAACCGTGTAAAGTGGGCCAACGAGACACCGTTTTAATTATAACAACACACCAGGTGACTGACGATCCCTCACTGTCCCTGCGTCTTTACGCTCACCGGCTCTCCGATCTTCGAGGAGTTTCACCACGCCTAAAGTCTATAATCTCAGTTGAGGGCTGTCCCGCAGCTCTGCGGTCCCCAGCGCAACATTTCACGTAATTTGTAAGAATACAATGATTTTAAATTATTCATTTATCTGTTCTGGTAGTGGCAGTCAGGAGATTTAAGCCTCTGCCGAGTTTTCAAACATAGATGCTTCACGCAGCTCCTCTCTGATGCAACACACGTGTTGCATTTACTGAAGATGGGATACTAAAGCTTCTTCAGTGGCTCAGTCAATAAACGGTTCTGTTACATTTCTGAAGTGGAAATATCCGGGGTTACTGAAAAAACAGCGCGACCCAGATGCCTCTCTCTCTCTCCCGCTCCCTTTCGCTCTCTCGACTTCGAGTTGACACAGACAGCTGAAGTCGCTACACGTGAATAAATTACCATATTAATTAGCCATGTGCGCATTGTTTATGTGGAGTGAATACAGTAGCAATGAATTACCATACGTGCGCTGTGCTATGTGGACTTAAAACTCTGAAGTGATTTTTTTTTATTGGTGAAATTTTTACTGGGGCACGTGCCCCGGTGAAATCTGTCTGGCGACGCGGCTGTCTCATACTGTAAATTTCATCCGCAGTAGATTTTGTCGTGGCCGCGAGTCACTTCATCAAGCTTCGCTCGTTCCCATTGACGTGAAGCATTATGGGATATGACTCTACTGCGCCTGCTCTATGGGCCAATGATGCGGAAGTAAACTCAGAAGCCAGAAGCTTTTTCGGCGTGTTAAAATAATACATCCATGCGTGGGACGCGTGGTTTAGCGGAAATTGAGAACGCGTGCGCGCTCCCGCGGTCACGGGAACACTTCTAACGGACCTGAGCGCGCTCACCAGCAGCTCCGTGACTGACGGAGACTGTTGAGCCTCGGGGCCCGGCTCTGTGTGAGCTCTGTGGACGCGGACAGGAGAGAGCAGAGGGAGGCTGACAGACTGCAGGTGAGTCTTTCTCTCTTCTTCACTTCTGTCTCTCAGCACAGTTAGTCTGTGGAAAATGGCGCAGACAGAGGAGATCTGCGTCACTCTCTACTTTACTTCCACTTTGACTGTCAGGGAGCGGCTCACAGAGACTTTGGTAAAGTTAGAAAGATATTCACAGATTCAGACTTTAGGGGTCAATAACTCATCGATGAAACACCGCAGGGACAAACCAGACCCTCTTTTTAATCTCTGTCAGAAAAACTGTTTTCAGAGAGACAGCAGCTCAGATGTCCTGACGTCATTTCCGGTGACTGTCTGTTCATCTGTCTGCAGGGACAGCTGCCTCTGTCTCTGCTGATGGCCTGGCTCTGTTTATGGAAACTGAATATAAAGAGTAAAGAAAATTACCATGAACAGACTTTAGGAGGTCAGGTGGAGCAGCATCAGGAGCGGTGACAGTGACTTTGGGTTCATCATGTGAGGGAGGACCTTAGAATGTGTTTGTTGGTTTTATCATTTCTACACTTCACCCTGGGGTACTGCATTAAAACACATCATTCAGTCCTGTTTTGGTTTAGAAAACCACAACTTTAGCTGCTGTGGAAACATTACAGATAAATAATTATTTCATTTTTTACTCAGATCTCTTCATCAGTCTCAGCCCTGGTGGCACACTCCACAATCCCTCTTTTTCCACTCCATCATAATGACAGACAGCCTCCAAATATTCCATCATTCATCATAAAATTCAGTCTGCTGACTCTTAGCCATCTCCATATTGTATTAAATTAATGCATTCATTAGTTTGTGACAAAATCTTAGGCCATGCAAAAATTGTACAGAATCTTAAATTTGATAATATCAATTTTAGGCCATAAAAAGCTTAAGTTTGTCCACTTTTGTTAATCTAGGTCCTGAATTTTATTTTGTCAGGTCTTAACTGATGTATGTCAATTCATTGCTCCCATTATTGCCGCCTTTTTTTATTTATGTACTTGTTAAACTAACCACAATGACATTAAAACAGAAAAAAGTCTGAAAAACTAAATTAAAGTAAAACCCAATTTAATTTTTTAAATTTATTTTTTGAGCATTTTGGGCCTTTACTGAAAGGAGAAAGACAGTGGATAGGCTTGTGAAAGGGGGTGAGAGAGTAGGGGAAGTAGGGATGTAACCATATGAAAATTTAGTATCACGGTTATTGTGACCAAAATTATCACGGTTATCATTATCATCACGGTATTGTTGCAGTGTGCTCAAAATGTTCAAAAAGTACTTCAACACACAATTGAATCACTTAACCCCTTCAATATTATAATCATAATGGTTCTTTTTTGTCTTTTTTGTCGATAATGTGTCAAGAAATGTCCTTTAAGCACATTTTTATCCGTCTTTCATGAAAGATAAAATTAAACAATCCTGGAAAGTACTTGTCATTATTATGTTATAAACAGTGTGATTACAAGAAAATAAAACAACTGATATGAACTTTAAACAGGATTCTCTTTATAAACAGTTGTAAATGAACATGATCAAAGTTTTGAGATGACAAAAAATGAGCTTAAACTATTTTAAATACACTCACACATTTTATTCTGCCTGCAGCATTAGTGTCCATGTTACAGCTCCTTATATTAGACCATGTCCAGGACTTTTTTTTTTTTTAAATGACGATAGTCCCTGAAGCAATTTACCCCCTTCATGATTCTCCTCTGGTCTCCCCTCTCCCCCGCAGATCACCTCCGTTTTTTCTCCTCTAAATATTTCCAAATTACGATCGATGAAATCCATAAAACACGAATTTTGACGAAAAAAGACGATCTATGCCAAAATACGGCGAAAACAAAGGCAAGAACACAGCCTAGAATTATAGTAATTCTGTTATTTATAAGATTCATACATTTTTGAAGAGAATTACTGATATGTCACCTGTAATTCTCTCAGGTATGGCTCACTGAATGCTCTCTCTCTCTCTCTCTCTCTCTCTCTCTCTCTCTCTCTCTCTCTCTCTCTCTCTCTCTCTCTCTCTCCCTACGGCTCTCTCTCTCCCCCTATGGCTCTCTCCATATTTAATTGAAGAGTTCCTGCTGTTGAAATCACGTCACGTCTTTTTCTTTTGCTGCAGCTTCATGTTTAGACAGGGATGCTGTCTTCTATCAGTTTCTCCTCAGCATCCTTGTAAAAATCCAAAATTTCAAGAAAACTCTGCTGTGGCTCGAACTTTTGCTCTCAGGCTCAGAAGACAAACAATGCAAACTGTGCATGCATGCGTCAGTTTAGACTGCTTAGTCGAGGACAGATACATAGTTCAGGCTTTCCAGGCAAACAGCAGCAACACCATGCGTTATTGACACAGGGTGGTGATCAAACACGGTAAGACGGTAATTTTAAAAAGACACAGTAATGATTACTGTGGGAAATACTGTGGGTTACCGGTAAAATGGCAGTTTAGCATTTTACCGGTAACCGTTACATCCCTAAGGGAAAGACACTCTGCAAACTGTTCACAGGCCGAACCTGAACCTGGACCTGCAGAAGCATGTACATGGGGTGCCTGGTTGCTAACCACTCTGCCAAACCAGCACCCCAAACCCAATTAAATTTTATAAAATTTAATAACCATGACACTTTCTTACTCACTTCATTATGTAAATACCATTTGTTCTTGATTGTTTATTGGCTGTTCTGTGTAAATAAATTTGGTTAGTTTGAAAGCAATTATGTGACTGTAATTTTCCTTACTTTCTCTGACTTTGTGTAGATCTTAAATTTCATTTGAAAGGGTCTTAAAAAGGTCTTTAAAAGCCTTAAATTTGTTAAACTCTGTTTTGTAACAAAAACTATTTGATTTAAATGAAAAGACATTTTCTCTAATCTCAGTGCTGTAGAATAAAGCTGAGCAGTTTGATGATCAGGGTGAGTTTGGTGCCACTGCAGTCATCAACAGTACAGTTATTACAGTCATCATGGTCATTATCTATGAATAAACACATTTAACCCTTGTGGGTTGCTTTAATTTTCTACCCTTCAAGGTAATCAGAGGACATTAATGTCCTCTTCGAAAAGCTGCTATAAAAACAGAACAGATTAATATTTTTTGCTCAAATCATTCTGTCAACTTCAGTTCTAATAAAAATATCAAATATTAAAGTATTTATTTTATTTAACTAAACTGAGTTTTTAAGTGACCTTTGAACCCTGAAAATGTGAAAGCATTTTTTCATGTTGCTGCCAGAGAAAGTCAAACACACACAACCAGACTGACCGACACAGACGTGTGTTACCAACTGTTGCTTTAATCCAGCTCTCTCACACACACCTTCACTGCTCAGTGTTAGACTGACCTTCTTTAGGATCAGTGAAGACTGGATTATTATGGGATGGGCTCCTGTCATCATACAGCAGCACTTTAATCACCACACTGACAGATTTTTAACAAAGACAGCAGCAGATGTGACGTACTGAAAAGTCCTTGTTTCATGTTTTTAAGATGAAGCCTCTGCACTGAGAGGTCAGTGATACTATGAACATCCAGGTTTAAGACACTTGCTGATTGGTCAGACCATCTAGAGCTTGTTGGAGCTTGTCACACACATCCAGACGCTCTTCAGCAGTCACACACATTTTATGTCTTTGCAGCTCGTGTTTTTGGTAATTGTTGTGGTTTCAGAGTTTGACAGCCCAGCGTTCAGTTTGATCCTGTTACATCTGGACATGAAATCAGAGTTTAGGCTCAGAAAAGCCACAGCTGTGACAAACTAAACAGCTTTAAGATCTTTGATTGGAGAAGTTTTGATTTTCAAATCTCATTAATATAGGGTTGGGAGATATGGACTTTTAATGCAATTTCTGATGTTTTTTTTCACAAAACAATTCATGAATAAAATCGTTTTTCATCCCTTTGAAAGAAATTACTTTCATTGTCAACACAGAGACTGTATAAAACAAGTTTTGCCCCAGTGTTATAAACATACAGTCCTACTCATCATTATTGGCACCCATGAAGTTTAAGTACACAATGTTGAATATCTTCTTGAAGAAAAAATGAATGAAGTCAAATATTTGTTTCTATGGAGAACTTGTGTTTGACACAAAAGAGCAATTGATAAACAGGGATTTTAAACAATTACACATGAGAGGAAAAAAGTTGAAAAGCAAAATTTGCTGTGTCACTGGTATTGGCACCCTTGCTGCAAATCAGTATGGAACCACATTGTGACTCATCTGTGGCAAATCAAAATGAGAATTACTTGTTACAAATTGTTTGTGCTCATTTTTTCTTTTTTTAACCCCCCCCTTTCCAAATTATACAAGGCCATCTCCAAAGACCTTGGTATTCCTGTATCAACAGTGCATAATGTTATTAAGAAGTTTGCCAAGCATGGAACTGTCAAGAACCTCCCTGTGGAGGGAAGAGAAAAATTGATAACAGAAGTCTTTGAAGGTTGGTTCAAGTGGTGGAAAAAACACCACGTCTAACTTCCAAAGACCTGGAGACCAACCTGGAACAGTCTGGAGTCATGGTCTCATCGAGTACCACAAGACACACACTAAACCAAACAGAGCTTTATGGGCGACGGCCAAGGAAGACACCACTGCTGAAGAAAAAACACAAAAAGGAAAGACTAATATTTGCCAAAGAGTACCTGGACAAACCACAATCTTTCAGGGAAAATGTTCTGTGGACAGATGAAACAAAAATAGAGCTGTTTGGCAATGCACACCAACAGTTTGTTTACAGGCGGCGCAATGAAGCCTCCAAGGAAAAGAACACCCTACCAACAATTAAGCATGGTGGAGGTTCCATAATGGTTTGGGGCTGCTTTGCTGCATTGGGTACTGGAGGCCTTGACTGTATCACAGGAATCATGAAATCTGAGAATTATCAAGAAATTTTAGGCAGAAACGTCCTACCCAGTGTAAGAAAACTTGGTTTGAGTCAAAGATCGTGGGTCTTCCATCAAGATAAAGACTCCAAAGCACACATCCAAAAGCACTCAGGAATGGTTGAAAAGAAAAAAATGGACTTTTTTAAAATGGCCAGCAATGAGTCCTGATCTCAATCCGATTGAAAATCTTTGGTATGGCTGAAATCTGCCAATGGGGAAAAGAAACCTGCAAATGTTCAAGAGTTTGAACATTTTGCATAGGAAGAGGGGGAGGAAATACCAGCTGAGAAGTACAAGAAGCTTATAGATGGCTACAAGAAACATTTGGAGGCTGTCATCAGTGCCAAAGGGTGTGCAACAAAATACTGAAGAGGGGTGTCATTATTGCTGCACATGCTTTTTTCAGTTTCCTCTTTGAAATTACAAGTTGTAACTTGTAAAACTATTTATTGCTGAAGTATTTTGGGCCTCCAATTAAAAGATCCTGATGACATAAATTTGGTACATTTCAATTTATTTCTGCATATATTGTTAAAGTAATGCAAATAATGAAGGGGTGCCAGTAATACTGAGCAGGACTGTATGTTCGTGAACTATACTGCATTCACCTCTTATCCTTAAAGTGCATGCTGTTTGTCATCAAATGTTAACTTTGTAGTTTGGACGTAGGAAGGCTCATCTACATAAATGCTAAAGCTGCACTATTTTCACAAAAAAATGAAATAAACTTTAACACTCAAAATTTGACAGGGTCTGCAATCATAAAGACATTTTTGATTTTCAGTTTTCATATTTTCAAGCAGTGGCACAGTTTACAGATGGAGTGAGGACAAGTCAAGGGAAAATCTGATTTATGGATTTTTAATGAAGGGAGGAAATCAGAAAAAAAGTCCAAAATAAGTGAGAATTATTAAACACAAAAATTTAAATAAAATCCCCATAGAAAGAATTACTCAGTTTGAAACAAAAATGTTTACACAAACAAGAAGATCTCTACTTTAGGAAATAAACCTCTTAACTTAGAGGAAAAGATGTCTTTAAAACATCTGTCTTCTGGGTCAGTGGTTCAGGTCTGGTCCAATTCAGGACCCACCATCACCCCTTACTGACAAGCTATGACCTAAATGGGGGATAATTTTCAATGTCTCAAATGTTCTTCATGAAAAAATGCTACAGTTTGGGCCTGAGATAATCCAGGATATCACAGTATGCCAACACAAAATAAGTTTAATGATAAATCAAAACGAGCAGCAGGTGGCGATGCTGAAGAGGGAAATATTCCCTTTACACTCAATTATCTTATTTTAATTACAACCACAAAGAGCTTCTGAGAACATGAGGTTGAAGAGTTCAAGTCTAACTGTAGCTGTGATCAGCCTGCATCAGTGGACATAGTAGGCAGAGAAAATCCCCTTTGTTCTTGGTATGATACTTCCCTGTTTGTGGCTGGTTCTTCGTCACAGACTCTTACAGTCTGTGTCTCACTGAGGGAGAGGAGAGAACTTCTACTGTATCTAATGAACTTAGGGGCCAAATGGAGCTCATACAACCCCACTTCAAAAATACTGAACTATCCCTGTAAAGGACTGAAAACAACATTTGTGGATTCTGCCAGAGTTTATTTAAGAGGAGGACAGAGAGCAGGAGGAGGAGCAGGAGGAGGAGCAGCGACTCAGAGACTGAAGACATTATGAAGGAAAATGTAAAAGATACAGAACAGATAAATAAAGTCAGTGGTCATCTTCTTTTACTTTGTTTACTGACTGAGGTGTGTTTCATACAGCCCTACTTCAAAAATACTGAACTGTCCCTTTAAGTCAAAAATCTGAATCACTGATGAAGTCGGAGCTGAAATTCACTCTGAGACCAACAGGAGAAAAGATCATTAGCTAAGATTATTTTTTAAAATTTGTTTTCTTATGTATACTTTCACTCTTTTTCTTATTTATTTTTGTTTTTCATGCAGGTCACTTTTCTGCTACATGAGGTCTTTTTAACCAGATCTCATGAGCAGGTATTACTGATCAGCATTGTCCAAAAAGAATCCTGATCAGTGCTTCCTTATTATCTCCTGAAGTGTTTTAGAAATAACAAAGTAAAGGTGAGAGGCTGTGTGTGGTGGAGACTGAACGTCTGAGTCCAGCTCTTCAGTTCTTGTTATTAAAGAGCTGGACCCTGACAGATCAGACAGCAGCTGATTTTATTTATTTATTTATTCATTTAGTAAGAATCCTGTCAGAGAATTATGATCTCATGTCCCACAGAGAAAATGATCATCAGCAACATTTAACAAGAGCTGTGCAGCCTTAGTGAGTTCTTCATCTGAGAGATTTGTATTTATTCTAGGCCGAGTCATTCTTCAGATCATTTTAACAATCCAGCTCCAAAAATTCAACAGTTTATGGTTCAAGGCTTCTTCTTCTCTTTATTAAGGGAAGGATTGTAGAAGAAGTGATGTCTCTAAAATCCTCTTCAGTTCTACACACAGACCAGAGTCAGAACAAACTGTCAGAGGTTCAGTCTGACCTGAGGAGCTGAGATGTGACCTTTGACCTCTCCATCCAGAACATTCCTCTGTTAGAGTCTCATCTGCTCCTCTTCTCTGTCCACTGGCTGGTTTACCTGCATGAACCTCAGATACTGTCCTCTAGACCTCAGAACCAGAAGATGGAGGATGAAGACTGCAAAGACAAGGACGGAGCAAAGTCCCCCCAGTCCAGAGCTGACTCTAGGAAGAGGGACTGGTCTACAGCCTTCAATCTGGACTTCAGTAATGGATCAGGACTAAAGTGCCCCCCTCCACCTGTTCTTCAGTAATGGACCAGGACCCTCAGATTCACGGTAAGAGAACTTCTTTAAACCATTAGTGTTAAGATCCTGAACTTCATGTTCAAAGATCAGGAGTTTTCACTGCACCAGAATATTTAGAGGATATTAGGGATGTCAGCATCTACATGTGCAAATGGATTAGAGGATGACATTTTTTCGGGAATTCCCGTGGGTCACGTGATTCCCGCGGGAATCCCGCGGGACGGGAGTCATTTTTTAATCAATCCCGTGATCGGGACGGGACGGGAAAAAAAAGCAACGGGAGCGGGCGGGAGCGGGAGCGACCATTATAGATGATCATTTTCAGCCTTGTTAAACAACCAGATGAACAGATGCGTCCATTTTTGTAGTCATCTCTCAGTGAGAGCCAACACTCTTGACCACGCTAGCAGCACAGAAAAACTACAAAGTGGTTTGATTCCTGTCACCACTGGAAGTGAAAGAGACTGAGCTGCCGGCGATGGGCGACACACACAGCCAAACAACATGAGCTGCATCTCAAAGCTTCAAAGTTTCATCCTCGCTTCCTCCATGCCAATGACGCGTCGAAATGAAGAGAGGAGAGAAGAAACGAGATTTGTTTCAAGAGAAAGCGACGTCTTTGAGTGATGACGGCGTCACAGCTGGATATACCGCCCGAGCGCACGGGAGAAACTGAATTAAGGAAGGAATAATGTAAACTCCAGGGCGCTCGACCGCGGTACATTCATATTCACTTTTACATCAATTTAACATGAATATGTTCATGAATGAAAAAGAAAAATGTCACATCCTCCCAGGCCCAGAATGATAGGAGTTTTTAATTGTTTTATTGCGGCCACTTTGTGTTCACAAATAATGTTTTTATTCTGCTACAAACACTTAAACCCCCCTCTCTGAGCATTTATATAGGCTAAAAAAAAATGTAAAGGCCTGAAATAACTGTACAATTCACTACTTTCTGTCCTTATTTTAGCTTGGTTTGATAAGGAGATACAAACGTCATAAAACATGCTTTTTGTTAATGTGCATCGTTTCTGTGAGGGCTGATAGGTGTCAACGAGCATCTCTGTCACCTACTGACTTTTTAGTATTATTGTTATTATTATTTATTATTGTACATGTTTGCTGTTTGTAACTGTATATATGGTCTGGGTTTAGGCCCTTTGGGATAAGTAAAGTTGTCTGATCTAATCTCATCTAAAATGTGTTTTCCTGAACAGACCTGTCTACTGTAGCAGCCTCACAGTTACAGACATAAACACAAACAACACAGATAAATCAGAACAGACAACAGATGGAAAACCTGGAAAGAACTGCTCCATTATAGAGCTCAATATTTTGTGATTTCAATATGTCCAGCTTAAATTTTTTTTACATGATGAGTCAAATACTTCTTTGCACAGTGAAGAAAATCAAACAGCAGAGATATAAGAGACACTACTGACATTAAACTGCTCACATTTTGAGGGAACGTTAGGCCGACAGATCGGCTGCTTTATGTGAAGTGTGGATAAAGCCTTTCTTGTGCCATGGTGTTTGCATTTCACACGTTTATTCAAATGGGAACGGGACAGGAATGGGAGTGAATTTGAGTGGGAGGGGGACGGGAGTGGGAGTCATTCTACGGGAGTGGGACGGGACAGGATTGATTTTTTAACTCTGGCCCGGGATTGGGACGGGACGGGATTTTTTTCTGTGGGAGTGGGATGGGACAGGAGTGAAAATCCACTCCTGTGTCATGCTCTAAAATGGATACATGGATATTAAATCATTACCATTTAGAAAAATCAGTAACCGTGTACATGTGATTTCTCATTGATATAGTATGTTTAGGGGTGACAATGTTGCCTGAAGCTTTAGATAATAACATTTACCAACTTTAGACCTAAATGTTCCCACTAATGCAGTTATCTGCATGTATAACAGATGAATGGGGCGCAATGTTACATTAATATAAAGAACTGCGCCACAGTCAGTGCAGCGACACTTCAGGTTGGCCCAGAGGTGCGATAGCAGCAAACAACAAGCGGAGCAGTTTTTCAAACAAACTAAGAGTGGAAATACTGTTTGGAGTAGGCTATGTCAGGACAGACTGACTTATAACAATAGCACAGTTTCCATGCCGGACCACCCTAAACACCAAACAAGTTGGAGGGAGAGACTGCTGCTGCTGTTGTGTTGCTGTGTTCATGATCTTCTCCATACGCAAATGTCGTGCAGCTGAAAACAAAAACTGTTAATGGCTTGTTATTTTAGCCTAGATTGTTGCGTGTTGTTGTACATTATATTGTTGGTTGGTGTTCAGTCAGCTTTTCATGACCTGATCAAATAGTCCCGTCTGAAGAGGACGAAGAAAACATTTTTTTTCACCAGTTTTGGTGAATAATTCTCAGAGTCCCCCTTTACTTTTTAACTTTGTGCATATAACGATGAACATTTTTCCTCTCACATCAGCTTACTTTGGCTTCTTTTGAGTTGCCTTTTTCACCAATTCCAGATTACTTTTACTATGAGACATAAATGAAAGTTCAGATGCTGCTCCTGTTGTGAGAGAGGGATGCAGTTTGGACTCAAAGTTTAAAAAATATATTGGACAAAGTGAGCAATAATTAAAATAATTATTAAGAAAGTTCAAAGCTTTTCAACTTTCCCTTGTACATTTTCTTGTCTGTCAAACTGATACATGATTCTGTTGTCAACTCATTTTACTTTCTGTCATAAGTAGGCCTAAGTCTTAAAATTAATTTATTAATCAATCAACCAATCAATCAAACTTTCTTTATAAAGCACTTTTCATCCATAAAGTACAAGTACATGAGCAGATAAGAATCAGGGGAAAATACAACAATAAAATTAAGTTAAATAGAAATAAAAATAAAAATGTAATAATAATGATAAGTAGAAAATATATAAAGACAGCCACTCCTGCGCACTCCTGCATCCAAGCATTAACGTTCTACCAGGAGCAAACACACAGGAACACCAGTCAGGACTATTGAATAACAGAGGACAGAGGAAAATAGAGACATGGGTTGCCTACTTTTTAACTTCTGTTTTCTGGAGTAACGATTTAACTACTGGAATGGCATTTAAAGTAATAGGATTAGGAGAAGGTATTTTAAGGAGACAGAACCCTCTAGTGGTTGCAAAGCGCAACTGCATTAGATAAAAATCATAAATCTTTGATATTCTCCATAGTTTCCATGAAGCTGGGTGTTAACATAGACCAGGTTCAGAAAATGTCCCTCATCCAGAGGTCCAGAGCCTCGTGATCTCTGACTGATGATCTAACAAAATCTAACAAAGTCAAATTTATGACACTAAATAACAGACAATTGCCCAAGTCATTTGATCCAAGTCTCAATCAAGTCCCAAGTTTTTTTCTGTTGTGGACATGTTGAGTCGAGTCGAGTCACACGTTATGACAGGTCGAGTCCCTTATCATTGTTCCCCAGTCCACCCAAAAAGCACTCAGATTTTTATCTTGAAGAGAGAAACCTTATCTTCCCACAGTCAATGTAAAAAAAAAACAGCACTAGACTAGTCTGCCTGGATTAAATTAGCATTATCCTTTAAGATGTCTGATTATTTAGACCTAAGTAGATTGGAAAGGTTACATTAAAGAAATGACATGTTTCATATAAAAAATATGTTTATTTAAACAATTTTTCCACATTTATTTGCAACAAATAGGGGCTCAACTTGCAATTCAGATTTTTTTCCAAGTGATTTTTTAAGAGGTATCAACCTTAACAAAGGCAAACAAAGTAACCGTAAGACTGAGCAGTTTTTTCTGTAAACAGTCTACAGCAAAAAAAAAACAAAAAAACTGATTTATGAATGCAAAGTGCTTCTGTAAACAGGCTACAGCAAAATCTTATTGGAACAACACTTAACCTTCACATTAATGTGAAAATGAAACATTCATCATTTATGCAAAGAAAATAACTTTGGGCACAGAAGACATAGCGGTTGAAACCTGCATCCTGTGCTACCTGTCCACTGATCATCACTGAAGCAGAAGTGGGTGTGTGGTAGGAACCTATGTGTGTAGTACTGTGTTGTATGTGGGACAATAATAGGGACAAGTGTACTGTGAATGGAGCATCAAGAGCATCATATATCTCCTGTCTGGCTCTTCATATAAAGTCTGAGTGCGTGCAGTTTACTGAATCGTGTTGGCACAAGTCAGGTCTGGAGACATTTTCTCCCTGAGTCAAGTTCTGGGTTTTTACCTCCCGAGTCAGAGTTGAGTTGCAAGTCGTCTCATTAGCGTCTCAAGTTGACTCAAGTCCGAGTCCCTATGACTCGAGTCCAATTGTCTGCTAAATAAGCTCAAACACAGACATATCTGTCCATCCATCAGGACAGAAACACACTCAGCCCTCAGTTCAGTTTGTACCTCAGGTTTTGTGATCACTGTTTTGATTCAGTTTGGCTCTGACAATAATTTCTTTATATTTTTTTATTTTTCTTACTAAAATCATTTTACACTCAACAAAAATATAAACGCAACACTTCTGTTTTTGCTCCCATTTTTCATGAGATGGACTCCAAGATCTAAAATTCATTCCAGATAAACAATATTACCATTTCTTTCAAATGTTGTTCACAAATCTGTCTAAATGTTTGATAGTGAGCACTTCTGCTTTGCTGAGATAATCCATCCCACCTCACAGGTGTGCCACATCAAGATGCTGATCTGACATCATGATTAGTGCACAGGTGTGCCTTAGACTGTCCACAATAAAAGGCCACTCTGAAATGTGCAGTTTTGTCTCACAGCAAAATGCCACAGATGTTGCAAGCATTGAGGGAGCGTGCAATTGGCATGCTGACAGCAGGAATGTCAACCAGATCTGTTGCTCGTGCATTGAATGTTCATTTCTCCACCATAAGCCGTCTCCAAAGGCGTTTCAGAGAATATGGCAGTACATCCAACCGGCCTCACAACAACATTCCTCAGGCCACAATTGACAATCTGATAAACTCTATGCGAAGAAGATGTGTTGCACTGCATGAGGCAAATGGTGGTCACACCAGATACTGACTGGTTCTGAGTCCCCAGACCCCCAATAAAGCAAAAAAAAAAATGCACATTTCAGGGTGGCCTTTTATTGTGGACAGTCTAAGGTACACCTGTGCACTAATCATGGTGTCCGATGAGCATCTTGATGTGGCACACCTGTGAGGCGGGATGGATTATCTCAGCAAAGCAGAAGTGCTCACTATCACACATTTAAACAGATTTGTGAACAATGTTTGAGAGAAATGATAATATTGTGTATCTGGAATAAATTTTAGATCTTTAAGTCCATCTCATGAAAAATGGGAGCAAAAACAAATGTGTTGCGTTTATATTTTTGTATATTGGTCCTCTGAAGGCATTGAGACATGCAGTTACTATGCGCACTAATTTGCCAATGACCTCAACGAAATAATTTGAGGTAAGTTGTTCCTTAAACAACATCCACTTCTTTAAACGCCCGTGGTAGGACTCTACTATCCATCTTGTTTTGGTACAGCAATGATCACTATTGGCTGTTGAGGAATCCAATGGGAATTTACCAATTGGTAAAAATGACGGCATTCTAGCATCATACCCCAACTTAGCAAGAAGATCTAAGGCATCCCTGAAACCGCGATCTACAATCATATTGTCATTTGCTTCTGACCAAGATTTCAATATTTCAATTTTTTCCATGATGAGCCGAGTTATTGCTGCATCATTTACGTTACCATGGTAGGGGCCAATAGTGTCTAAAACATATCCATCAGCCAGTACAACTGACATGAATTTTAGGTAATTTTGTTTTTTCTGTCCTCCATAAGATGCCCTTTGAAACTGATGATCACTGCATTTGTTGAGGTAGATATATGTACCATCTAAGATAGGAGTGACCTGGTCACCATAAAAAGCTTTAGTAAAGACAGTGTTGTGAGTTATGGCATCGTGGCGTGAAATATGATTTGTGCCAAGGTATTTGGGAACAACTATTGTGTTCAAAATATCTGCAATTGTATGAAAATATCTTGACAGTGTAGCTTGGGAAAGATTAGTAAGCATGGTCATTTTGACACCCCTGCATGGAACAGTATCCTGATTCTTCCACAGTAACCCAACCTGTTAATTGAACAACTTTACCGCTCTCAGAATTTGATGATTTTTTTCCCACTTTGAGAATATATATGTGGCCAAATAAGTTGTAAGTATTGTAGTTGTACAGCAACTGTAAGTTGGTCAGACCCATCTCTAAAGAATTGAATTTGTTGAAAAAATCATTAAAAAAAACTATTTTTATTCCAGTTAAAATTCAATAACTTCTTTCAATTGTAATACTTAACTTTACATTTGATTTCCAAAGATGCACCAGACTTCAGTGAAGGTGATTTGACCCAATTTGATGATTTATTATTTGTGTTTGAGTAAGTTTTGGGGTAAAGTGTGCACCCTGGCTCACACCTATGGCAATGATCATAAAATAGGTCATAGTACAGGCCCTGGATGACTTTTGGATTTTCTAAAGGTATATTCTTGGGAGTCTCTGGGTGTACTACAAATACCACACAATAAACAAAAAATTGGGCTGTGGGCAAAATTACATGTATTGTGAAAGAGGTCCTTTGGCAAGAATGTTTTTGATTTTATCGAAAAACAATTTGGAAGTGGGAGCGGGATTAATTAAAAAGTACAGAAATTTTGGCAATATATCCATTTTTTATTTTATTATTACTGCCGATCATTTAAATTGGCATTACTGTCATGCGGTTTAATGTATTTGTTATGTTTTCTGTAAGTGGGCCATAATTTTAACATAAATTAGTTTTAATTACAGGTTTAATTTTAACACCTAAATAGGTAAAACTTTTTTTACATTGTAAATGGTGTCTTTAGAGTTGGTGTCAGCCGTTCACTTTCATTTAGACATAATAATGATGACTTGGAAAAAGTTATCTTATAGCTAGAGAACTCTCCAAATTTTTGAATTAATGCAATAAGATTTTGAATACTATCCTTACGCTTGGTCAGAAAAAGGATGACTTCATTAGCGTACAAAGATATCCTATGTTCTTGCTCACCTATATGAATGCCAGCGAGGCCATCATGGAGTCTAACAGCCATGACAAGAGGTTCAATAGCTAGAATGAATAGCATCGTTGAAAGTGGGCAGCCTTGTCAGGTTGAACGCTGCAACTCAAATGGTTTTGAGACAACACTATTGGTCAGAATCTCTGCCACTGTATAAAGAACATGAATCCATCAAAGGAATCCCTCTCCAAATCCAAATCGTTCCATGAACATTCTCAATACAGTTTTCAACAGTTAAAAAAATAAACACATTTCTTGTTCTTTTATCTGTTGAACATTTGTTGCATCGTTTTCAATGTTGGAAGAACAGTTGAACAACTTTAAACTTGAAACAGCTGTAATCACTTTTCTTTTTAATCCAGCCAACTTCAACAACTTGAACATATGTAATCTAATTATTGAAATCAGATTACATATGTTATCAAACACTTATGACAAAGTCTGATGTTCTTTTCACAGCTGTTTCGAGCAGATGAGGATCATTATTTGTCTGTTATTTTAATTTCTGATGTCTGTGTCTGTGTTGTCTCTGATTCTCTCTGGTTTTGTTTTTAATTCTATAAAATTCTAGATATTTCATGAAATCAAAGTAGTATGATCTTCTGCTTATACCTGGACAGTTATTCAAGTGTAACCAGCTGAGGACCCTGATGAGGTTTAATCAGTCAGGATGAGTTGAGTGTGGCCTAAAACCAGAACAAGTCATGACTGAGACACAACAAATGGTAAAATAATAATGATACATTTTATTTAAGGACTCCTCTCATGACACTCAAGGTCACCTTACAGAAAGTAAAACAGACATATAGAGATCAGAGGGAGTAGGAGAGTTTGAACAGATGGGTTTTGAGTCTGGTTTTAAAGAGGGGTGAGGAGTCTGTGTTGTGGAGGTCAGGGGGGAGAGAGTTCCATAACTGTGGTCTGAGCAGCTGAATGCTCGACCCTCCATGGTGACGAGGTGAGCAGAGGGGACAGACAGATGGACAGAGGAAGAGCATCAGAGGGTTTGGGCAGGTACAGAGATGTGAATGAGGTCAGAGAGGTATGGAGGGGCGAGGCTGTGGATGGCTTTGGAGGTGTGGAGCAGGATTTTGTGTTGGATGTGGTCTGTGATGGGGGGCCAGTGGAGCTGCTGCAGGATGGTGTGATGTGATGAGTGGATGGAGTTCTTGAAATGATGAGAGCAGCTGAGTTCTGGACTAGCTGAAGTTTATGGAGGATCTTCTGGGGGAGACCAAACAGAAGGGAGTTGCTGTAGTCAAGTCAGGAGGACTAAACTGTGGACCAGAATGTGGATGGTGTGAGGGGTGAGGGAGGGGCGGAGATGGTTGATATTTCTGAGGTGGAGGTAAACTGACAGGTTTATGTTGCTGATATGTGAGGTGAAGGAGTGACACCCAGACTGTTTACCTGAGGGGAGGGGAGATGGAGGAGTGGTCAAATGGAATAGTGAGACTGTAGATTTGTTGGGAGTGGATCAGGAGCCAGTTAATAACATTTCTGTCTTATCTGTGTTTGATTTGAGGAAGTTGTGAGTGAACCAGGACTTTATTTCAAGGAGACAGTTGGTGAGGGAGGAAGGTGGGAGGAGGCAGTCAGGCTCAGTGGAGATGTGGAGCTGGGTGTCAGGTAGCAGTGGAGCTGAATGTTGTGTTTACAGAGGATGTGGTCAAGAGGAAAGATGTAAATGATGAAGAGCAGGGGCCCCAGGACAGAGCCCAGGGGTACTCCTGTGGTGACTGGGAGATGATAGAAAGTGATTGATTTGAGCTGAATGAACAGAGTTCAGACAGAGAGATAAGATTTAAACCAGGTGAAGAGTGTCTGTGTGATGCTCATAGTGTGAAGTCTGTCCAGGAGGATGGTGTGGGAGATGGTGTCAAAGGTCACACTCTGATCAAGCAGGATGAGGATGATTACAGACCAGAATCAGCAGCTAGAAGGAGATCATTGGGGATTTTCAGTAAGGCTGTTTCAGTGGAATAGAGAGGGAGGAAACCAGGTTAAAAGTGTTCATAGAGATTATTGTGAAACAGATGAGAATGGAGTTAAAAAGCAACGGTTTCTTCAAGAACTTTGAAGAGAAATGGAAGAGAGATGGGACATATAATGTCAAATTTGGACCATTCTGTGTTTTAAGGGACAGGTGACTACTCTGAGCTGGGCTCCAGGGCTCATCTGGACAGTTTTGAGCTCTAAGGATTTCTTGTTCTTTCTTGATGTTGATGCCTCAGATTCAGTGCAGTAATAATGAAAATGCTCGTTTGCAGCGATCATTCTGTTTATTGCTCACACTGCTGGAACCTGCTAGCTAAAAAATAAAGGTATGCTTTTTCATGATGCACATTAATGTTTACTGAGTCATCCATAAACCTGGATTCAGAGCCAAAATCACAAAGTTTGCCATGATTCGATTTCAATTTGATTTGATTCAGACCCTCACCTATTTACTCACTGAACACAATCAGCTTCATTTCACCTAAAGCAAGAAAAAAATACAGAACAAATTTGATGTTTTGACAGTTTTATTATTGAAATGTGAAAAGGTGTTCTGACCTTTGGGTATGATAGTTTATAGAGGATTTTCTGTATGATCTAAACTTGTTTTAAAATTAAAATTGAGCTCATTATTAGTCAGGTTTTTTTTTGCACCCAAAATTACCTTATGGGTCTTATTGTTACTTTGTGATGTTAGTATATTATACCAAGTCATGATGCAAAACAATAATAAAAATTACTGAAGTATCATTTTATTTGTATTTTCTGATCTCCAACATTTGACCATGCTTTATCCAACTAAAAATGTATAATTTTGATTTTAATGAAATCAAAACATTTCTCATTTCCTTAGTGGAAGAACTATTAAGTAAGTCAACATTGATGATTTTGTTTTACCGTGATGCCTGATAACCACAGTCTGTATGTCAATGTGATCAGACGTTGCTTCACTGTTTCATGGACGGTGTGGAGGAAGAAGAAGAAAAAGCTCCTTCTGTTTTCCTAGAAGCAATCCCTCATCATGGTCTCACTGTCCTTCCTCCTCAGGGCTCTGGTCCAGGACCTGACAGATCCAGGTCTTATCAGCGGTCAGTCCAGCACTGCAGAAGGTAAGACTGATGTCTTTGTGAGCAGGAACAGAACTTCTCCATCTTTCTACATCAGTGTCATGTGATGGAGATCATCCTGTCATTAATACATAAATCTAACATTTTAATCTAACCTGACTCTTGCTGTCAGTTTATTCTGTCTTAGCAGTTCAACTTTATTTCAGGGGAATCTCTGTGTTACTCTGTGTTCTTAATGATTAATGAGGAAAATGGGACATTTGATTTAGTTCATTGAATCAAACCAGTCTGATATATTTGTGCTTGTTTGTCAGATAAAGGTCTGCAGAAGGTTCTAGATGATCATAAGATCAGTCTGAGGAGAAGATGTGAACATGTGACTGAAGGAAGTGATGAAACAGGAAGTAGAACCCTCCTGAACAGGATCTACACTGAGCTCTACATCACAGAGGGACAGAGTGAAGAGGTCAACAGTCAACATGAGGTCAGACAGCTTGAGACAGCCTCCAAGATGGAGACCCTCCATGAGACTCCAATCAGGTGCCATGAAATCTTTGAAGTCTCAGCTGATCAACAGAAAGCCATCAGAGTGGTTCTGACAAACGGCGTGGCTGGTGTTGGAAAAACCTTCTCAGTGCTGAAGTTCACTCTGGACTGGGCTGAGGGCTCAGAAAACCAAGACCTCAGTCTGGTGGCTCTGCTGTCATTCAGGGAGCTGAACCTGATCAGAGATGAGTCCTACAGTCTTCTGGAGCTGCTCCATGTTTTCCATCCAACACTGCAGGAGGTCAGAGCAGAGACTCTGGCTGTCTGTAAACTGTTGTTCATCTTTGACGGCCTGGATGAATGCAGGCTCTCTCTGGACTTTAACAAGGAGGAGGTTGTGTCTGAGGTCACACAGAGGTCATCGTTAAATGTTCTGTTAACCAGCCTCATCAAGGGGACCTGCTCCCTCAGCTCTCATCTGGATCACCTCTCGACCTGCAGCAGCCCATCAGATCCCTCCTTCATGTGTTGACAGGGTCACAGAAGTCTGAGGCTTCACTGAGAGCAGAAGGAGGAGTACTTCAGGAGGAGGTTCACTGATGAAGATCTTTGCAGCAGAATCATCTCACACATCAAGACCTCCAGGAGCCTCCACATCATGTGTCTGATCCCGGTCTTCTGCTGGATCACCGCCACAGTCCTGGAGCACATGATGAGCACGGAGCAGAGAGGAGAGCTGCCCAAGACCCTGACTGACATGTACTCACACTTCCTGATGGTCCAGACAAAGAGGAAGAAGAACAAGTATGCTGAGGGACATCCTCAGGAACTCACCCAGTCTGACAGAGAAGTTCTTCTGAAGCTGGGGAGGCTGGCCTTTGAGCATCTGGAGAACGGAAACATCATGTTCTACAAAGAAGACCTGGAGCGGTGTGGTCTGGATGTCACAGAGGCCTCAGTGTACTCTGGAGTTTGTACTGAGATCTTCAAAAGAGAGAGTGTGATCTTCCAGAAAACAGTCTACTGCTTTGTTCATCTGAGCGTTCAGGAGTTTCTGGCTGCAGTCTACATGTTCAACTGCTTCACCAACAAGGAGAAAAGAAGTGTGGTGGAGGATTTTGTTGAAGACCACAAACACAAGAAGTCTTTCAGAATTTCCTCCAAAAAGATTTCAAAGCTTTTTAATCCTGAGAGCTCTGACTCATCCCTTGATTTCTTCCTGATGAATATCATGGAGAAATCCCTGAGAAGTCCAAATGGTCACTTGGACCTGTTTGTTCGCTTCCTTCACGGCCTCACTCTGCAGTCCAACCAGAGGCTCTTAGGAGATCTGCTGGGTCAGACAGACAACAGTCCAGAAATGATCCAGAGAGTCATCAACAACCTGAAGAAGATGAACAGTGATAAAATCTCTCCTGACAGAAGCATCAACATCTTCCTCTGTCTGATGGAGGTGAACGACCTCTCAGTCCATCAGGAGATCCAAGAGTTCCTGAAGTCAGGGACCAGATCATGGACAGAACTCTCTGAGATCCACTGCTCAGCTCTGGCCCACATGCTGCAGATATCAGAGGAGGTTCTGGATGAGTTTGTTCTGGAGAAGTACAAAACATCAGCCCAGGGACGACTGAGACTGATTCCAGCTGTGAGGAACTGCAGAAAGGCCAGGTAAGTCCAGATGTTCTGAAGTCTGAGTCTGAATAAGATGTAGATCATAGGGATGGGTCAGAGTGTTCAAGCTCTTGTTCAGGACTTCTGAGTTCACATAACGTTTTATTACTCACACACAGCAGACATTGTTTTTGGAGACAGTATTTGACCTCCTTCAGCATTAATTGACCTTTCTAGACTCACCTCACTGAATATTCAGTAAAAATTCATCACAGAAGGACGACAGCAGTAGACGGTTCACAGAGGTCCTCTGACCACAGCTTTGGCATCATTTACAATGAGAGCTGCTTCACAGCAGCTACGGCAACACCGGGGTCCAAATACTGGACACACAAACATTTAAAGCTTCAGGATTTTAACTGGGAGGACCAGGAGGGACTTCTCTGAAGACTTTGACAGAAACATGACAAACACGTTGATGTTAGAGAAATATCAGGTCAGGGTGTAACGATGACCTCAGTGCACGTGGAGGAAACAGCAGTGACAGGACGGCACATGCCATATCACTGCTAACCTTGTTAGCACCAGCTAGCATGCTCTGTTGTTGTTGTCATGATGCCAGAGTGGAGAAGATCAGCCTGCTTGTAAAGACTCAGATGACTGGAGACATGCTCCTGATGAGTTTAGTGGACTGTAATGGTGAGAGCGAGCTGGTGACTTTTTGAGCAGGATTAAAGGTCTCCATCAGCACAAACAACAGAGAGAGGAAGAGATGTTTTCAGAGGACAGAGCAGCAGACCTGAGAGCTCATTTATAAAGTCTGTCTGAAGTCTCAGACAGACAGATCTCTGTGGAGGATCACAACAGTTTGTTTTGAACTAAGAAATCAATGTCTTCTCTCTTTTATAAGAGTGAGTGATGTTGATAAGAAGGAACCTGCACACGAGGTCATGTAGTGGGAGAAGAATGCAAAAGCCAAAGAATGATTTCTAAGCATGATTACAAAGAGGTATTCAAATACAAGGACAATTAAACAAGATTAGGACAGGATTATAAAGAGACAAATACATAAAAAGATTATGTACAGTATGTACAAAGGTTAAATCATTCTTCACAAGCTTCTAAGCTGTACTTGTCAATATTGTGTAACATGGCCCGGGGCATATTTAGTCATTTGGGGGTCCAAAGGCAAACCCAGTCACCCCTTCAGGTGAATAAGGGTATCACCAAAAACTATTTTCAAATATTTATGTTTATCATTAAGCAACCCTTAAAGGGACATTGGCATGATATTAAATAAAAAATTCTCAAGTGCACGTAATACTATTCCATGCAGGGACCTTATGCTATTCATACTAAATGTCATATAGTTTGAAAATGTATGAATTAAATAATTTTACAGGGTAATTCTTTGTTAAATAAAGCAAATACAATCAAATATATGAGGTCTGCAGACAAAATGATTCTAAAATATGGGTGTTGATCTCCTCTACTTCATACTACAGCTCTAATGTAAAAGAACTGAATTGAATTTATATATTTTTTATATTGAATGAGGTTAGGTAATAAATAGTGATAATAATAAGTGTAATAACTGTACTGTTAACAGTAGTGACACCAAACTCGACCTGATGATCAAAGATCTCTGTTTTATGCCACAGCTCCCACTTAATAGAAATATGTTTCAATTTAATTTATAACATTTTTTTATTTATCGTAATAATAAGTAATGACTATGATAACTAATAATTGAGCTGTTGTTTCTTGTAGTGACTCCAAACTTAGCCTAATGATCAGCCATTTTCTCTGGTTTATACTCCAGCTCTTACTTTAGAGAAATAGATTTTGATTTATGTGAGCATTTTATATTTAATTATGTTATTAATAGGTAATGACCATTATACCAGTTAATGTTGTTAACTGAGACTATTGTCTAACAAGTGAATCATCACAAGGCTTTTACTGTAATTAATAAGAGCCTAAATCAACATTTAATATAATTTACCATTTGGACAGCTTTCCTTCTCACACATTTCATGTGATGAAAAGTGTCACTCTCCTCTCATCTAATGACCTCCTACTGCATCCTCCACTGCTGATGATGACAGGAGTGACTGGCTCTCAATGTTGTTCAGTTTGGTTTCTTGAAGTGTTTACACCTTCAGTAGTTTTGATAAAAAAACTGTTTACTTTCTTCTCCTCTTCTCTGCTCCACTGGGGTAACTCCGCTTCATTTTCTTCAAACACTGACAACCATCCATGCTTATAACCGAGTTTTGGTTTCATCTTCCTGAATCAAGTCTGCACATGTGCATGAGAGGGGAGGGGATCAGTCCAAACGATCATCATAGATAAAGCATATTGATGTACTTTTATGCACTTAAATTAAGACCAAAAATAACAGCTTTGAATTGAAGAGAACTTTATTGATACCTTTTTATGAGACATCCCAGGTAATTGTCTGTGTTTGCTTAAAGGAACACTACACCCAAACAACGATTTGGCCTCATTTTCTACTCACCCGTAAGTGTATCATAGAAATGCGAAGTAGTACTGTTTAGGCTATAAACATGTGCTAAATGATGTCGTTTCGAGTAAATGGTGGACGTTACCGCTCAGGACACATGGATTACAGCGCACGAGCAGTATGGAGGAATATTGCCGACTTTTTGTGGACTTTTTGTGGACTTTTAAGGACACTGTTCGTTCGGGCTCGTATCTAAGTCATGATATCAATGTCAGTGGACAGCGAGGATCCCCACAGATCTCCGGCTGCATCCTAGATGTTCCAAAACTACTCCACAGTGTTGTTCAGCATGAGGGTGAGTAGAAAATGAGGCCAAATCGTTGTTTGGGTGTAGTATTCCTTTAATGGTAAATATGCTCGTGATCATGACAGGGTTTGTGATTAAAGACATTCTTTTATGTCATTCAAAAACACTTTTTAATCTATTTTTATGGCACTTCAACATCTTACAGACTCTACAGTCATTTCAGTGTTTCTCAGCGTTGGTATAAAGGTCTGTTTTTCCTCCATGATTAATCTCTGCTGGTGTTTCATTAAAGTTCACTCTGCTGCAGTGTCCAATCACAGAGTAATATCCAGTAAGTGGGCGGGTCCATCAGTCCAAACACTTCTGTGGAGGACGCTCTGGTGTGTCCTTGGTTTTAGCTCCTCAGATCTGCCTCCTCTCTCCTCGATCTGTAACTGAGAGCTCTGGAACGATCCTCAACATGTGGGGAACGACTCTAAGTTTGAGTGAAGAGTGAAGAGAGAGGAGGCTGCAGATCAGGGAGTGAGATGAACCAGTTCAGTCTGTCATGAGCTGAGGAGTTTAACAGCAGGGTCATGTTGGACTCCTCATCGGTGTTTCCTCTGGTGGTCAGTCTCTGTTAGGCCTGCACAATATATCATTTGAAAATTGACCAAAGAGTGTATGCACAATAGTCACATCGCTCATGCAATGTGACTATCACATTTCCCCATTTATTGGGGAAATGACAAAAAAACAACTGAAATTGAAACCTATTTTGTACAGAGACATGGCCTCCTGGATCCCTTTTATATACAGCAATCTTCATCATTCACAGATGAACCCCCTTAGCCTGGATTAAACGGTATTATATCAATACAATGGTGTCATTGTGAGTCAACCAAAGTCTTCCCAAACAGAGCTATTCAAGTCATCTGGTGAAAATTCTTCTATTTTTAATATTGCAAGATATATCGCAATATATCGCAAACCCCCCCAAAATTGCAATATCATTTTTTTCCAATATTGTGCAGCCCTAGTCTCAGTCTTTAAAGGCAGTGGACTGAGGAGAGAAGAGCCAGCAAAGCTGTTCTTCCATCAGTCGTCTGTTTGTGTTTACAGCAGGAAATGAAGCAGCAACATTTGGCATCAGCAGCAGTGCTAACAGCAGCCTGATGCCGACCTGATCAGTCCTGGGCTTTGGTCCAGCTCAAAAACCATCCCACACTAAAGCTTCAGAGGCTCTGGATCATGTGATGATGGAGGGGGCACCCATGTTTACAGCTGGAATGAACATCTCAGAAATACCTTATTCTCTGAAGAGCAGATTCTGTCTGAGTTTTTTCCAACGACCTTAAAAAATCTGACCTCTTCAGTCCAAGTTCACCTCTGCTGCTGTCTTCTGTCATCTGTCTTCTGTCTCAGACTTATTAGAAGGAGGAGGTCACAGCAGAAGACAGTCTAACATCACAGGATATTTTTTCTTTTTTAATCAAACATTTATCCAAAATGTCTGCCAGTGCTAGCGAGGTATCCTCTGTACTCTCTAGTCTTTCTGTCAGTCACTGTGACGTCACTGCCATACGTTTGCTTTGGGACAGTTTATCAGCAGATCAGTGATCAGATTTTTTGGCACCAACACAAGCAGGACTGTAACAGTTTGATGGTTTAAACAGCAGGTACATCACCTCTGGGCTTTAAAACTGATGCTCTGTTGTGAAGAGAGTTGATGAGAGACGAAGGAAACGAGCTGGATGACTGTGAGTCACATCAGTGACTGAATAACTGACCAGGACACCCTTTCAGAATAAAAGCATGGTGTACAAACACAGATAGTCTTATCATTATAAACAACAGAGCATGCTTTTACTTTGAAATCCTCCCTGAAGTCTCTCTGCTGTGTGTTGGCAGTGCAGTGAGCCTCAGCACACACACACTGAAACTCTGGACGTCGCTGAAGCACACACACTCGTTTTCTGTCTTGACAGTGAACCACACTCACATCTCGTCCATGACTCCAACACTGACCTGTTTTATCCAGCGTTCATCAAATCTGAGCGTGTTTATTCAGCGCTCAGGCTCGACTGCAGAGTGGACGGCTGCATGAGAGGGGAGGGAGTTCATGAGCTGCAGCTCAGGCTGAAGAGCTGCTTCATTTACCTCCTCACTATGTTAAGCTCTTACTAAAAACACAACCTGTATGGTTTTCAAAATAAAAGCATTTCCCATAATTACAGAGGAGGACTTTTATTGTGAAAAACTTTTCTGAAGTCTCTTGTTTGTTCCTGTCAGAGCTTCATGCTTCTGTTAGCTGTGAGTGTGGAGCTGAAGAGTTTTCAGCTGCTTCTTCAAATCATTTTGGGCTCAAAACAAGTGAGTTATAAGTTCAAACCCTCATTCAGCTGCTGTTGAAGCTTTGAAATGGATATAAATGACTCCACCACAGATCAGGTCTATTCCTGTTGACTTATTCCAGCTTATTCCAATAATTATTATAATTGATTATTATATTATTATAAAATTATTATTATTATAATTATTATTATTGACTTATTCCAATCATTATTATTTATTATTATTATTATTATTATGATTACTATTATGAGTATTATTATTATTATTATTGTTTTTTTTTTTTTTTATTATTGTCTCCAGTTATAACCCAGTTATTGACACAGTGTCTCCATCTGTATGATATCAGCTCAGGATGAGTGTGTGTTTGTTTAAAGACAGTTATTGTGAATACCAGGACACTGTCACAGCTGTAATAAACATGCATTTTGTGTTGCTCAGGACTATGGGATGTCTCCTGTATGAAGTCCTGCCTGGTTTTCTGCTCTGTCCACTTTAATCTCTAAATAAGACACAAAAATAAACATTTGAGAAAACTGAATGTTTACTGGAGAGGAATGTAAATCATAGTTTAGTGTCAACAATGATGAATTTAGATCAACAAAGTCAGTGAAGTGTGAAAATAAAAACAGTGTGTAAATATAACTGGATTATCTGAATGACTATATTAAATATAAATTAATATATTTACAGATTATCTGACTGTAGACTGTCAGAGCCTCACGTTAAAGTCGTGGCCTCAGCTCTGATGTCTAACCCCTCCCATCTGAGAGAGCTGGACCTGAGAGGGAACAAACTTCAGGATTCAGGAGTGGAGCTTCTGTGTGCTGGACTGAAGAGTCCAAACTGCAGACTGGAGTCTCTGAGGTGAGTTCATTTATTCTTTAATCATTGACCTTTAACCTTTTGTAATATAATAAACTGATATAAAACTAAAAATTGTCTTTTGATCATATTTAAATGTCCCAGACTGAAGTTTTTCCTCAGACAGCAGATAAATGTTTGGGCCGCCCAGAAAGGCTGATGGTCATTGAAGTTTAATATCTGACCAGTTCATACATTTATAACTGCTGTGCAACAACCCCGTTCTTAACTTTACACCACACAACCTCCATCTGCCCCTCAGAGGAGGTGAAGGCCGCAGACATCCATCTCTGCTCCCTTCACCCTCTTCTGTCTGCTCACCTGTCTGCTCTGTGGCCCCTCCCCCTCCTGTGTCTGCTCACCTGTCTGCTCTGTGGCCCCTCCCCCTCCTGTGTCTGCTCACCTGTCTGCTCTGTGGCCCCTCCCCCTCCTGTGTGTGCTCACCTGACACATTTCCACTCTTTTCCTGTTCACCTGTCTGTTTCTCAGCTGCACTGCTCACCTATAAATGTTCATTACATCAAGGAGGATCTGCATGAGCAGAGCCACAGACTGCAGGTTTACACTCATCAGCCACTGCTTTCCTCTGATCCTGAAACATCCTGAAGTGTTTAAGGCCGTTTACACCACGGTGTTGTCTCCAGGATCTTTACAGCAGTGTTACAGCACACGTCTGTGCACTAACGCTCTCTGGTGAAGACAGTCCTTGGCAGATATAACAGATGTGTCTGTGCCTGAATCTGCGGTCTGATGATCTAACAGTAGGGTAACTACTCTTTTTGAGTAAAAGGTGAAGTAATGCAATATGATTGAAAATGTGGTAATGAAACATAATTCTTTTTTTAATGCTGCAGAGCGTTACTTTACCCACAGACAGATCTGACACTGATGCTGCCTTCAGTCCACATTAGACACAAGCAGCGTTGCCAAGTCTGCTCATTATAAGCGTCTTCTGACCTGTTTTTCATGAAAATCCTGTGAGTTGCTGCCATGAGTCTCCTTTTTTTTTAGCTTGTTTCTTTACATGCAGTTGTTTATTGGGCTTTTCTGTTTGTGTGAATCTCCTGATTATCTCTCAGCTCCCACAATAAAGAAAAACACGAGTGTGGTTGGTAGTTTGTGCTTTCCACTTCCTCGTTTCCTGGTTTCCTCAAACACACTGACACAATCTGTGAACCAATCCCATGGATGTTGCCAAAACATTTATTCAATGTCCAAAACTGCAAACCCACGATCAGTCCAGCCCAGGATCCTTCACAGGACTCACCTGAGGGGAGCAGAGTGTTTAAAATGGGATTCAGCTCAGACACCTGCACTGACTGCTCTCCACACAGCCCACACACTGACATTCACACTATCTGTCACTGCACACGCTCATCAGCTTTGGACTGTTGTCACTAACACTGACTGCTGTCATGGACTGTCTTACCCCTGTCTCCCCTACACTCTGTTCACTCAGCCACACATCAATAACAAACCTGTCTGGATCAAACCATGAATTACTCCTCACAGCAAAACTATGGCCAAGAAAACCATCCTCATGACCTGGAAACAAAATCAGCCAATGGAGACATTTAGTGATGGAGCTCATCTCTATGGAGAACTCAGCAGCTCCACAAACAGCTCTGCAGTAGACCCCCCTCCATCTGGACACCCTCATGAACCTCCTACAGACCTGAAGTCAACCAGCTCACTTCAGCGCCCACACCTCTGTTCAGCCTGAGAACCAATCCCAGAATATTCCAGCATGGATATGAACCTGATGTTCCACCCTCCATGGAAATGTCTAAAGTCCACACTGTGACAGTAATGACAGACTTTACCGATGTGCTTCCTGTCCCCTCACCTTCAAATCTGTTTGTCATGTCTGCTTCCTAAAACACTCACACACTGTTCACACCCTCATCTTCCATCTGAACACATCTTCATCATCCCTGTGTGTCTCTGTGCAGCCCTTTCTGTTCTTCTCTTTCTTCTTTTTGGCTTGTCTTCAGTGTGGTCTCATTCCTCATCCCTCAACAACAACAATTTCCACCAAGTTCTCCCAGTAAACTTCTGAGGAGAGCAGATGTCTCCAGGTATCATTGAGTCACCTTGACTCTGTGCTAACATGCTAACAGCATCGTTCATGCAGCATCACTGCATTTCCAGTTTCTCAGCAGTGATCCAGCGGGAGAAGAACAAAAACATGTTTTCACATAAGAAAGGTTTAAGTGACATTCCTTAGTCCTCTTTTAAAGAGGAAATTGAGTCCATTTCTAAAAACACTGCAGTTATTGCCACATAGACAGAAACCGTTTCACATGCTGCCATTGTTTTCAAACATTCAGCCACTTCCTGCTGTCGACACGTCTGCACATCCGCTTCTCTTCCCTGATTTAGCCGTGAAATCATTGGACAGTCAAGGTTAGCAAGATGGACATGCAGGATTTTAGACAATGAATCAGGCAGGTCCATCTGCTCTGTGATTTTACAGACTTTCTGTTGAGCACAAACATGTTTGATTCCTGATTTTGTCTGTGTAGGAACATTAATACTTCAAGTTTTATCAGAGGCTCATGGGCAGCTGATTTTGGAAGAAGAGACAATAGAAGAGGACAAAGCTGACAGAGACAGACGTGGTTTATCTGAGGGCTTTATAGTTGATGATCATCAGAGCAGAGAGGACGACACACAGACATCAGCGTGAAGTGAACAGAGTGAAATCATTGTGATGAAACAGCAGGGTGGTCCTCTGAGAACATCCTGACAAAGAGCTTCAAATATCATCCAAACACATTCTTCTCCAGTGGGACAGATGAAACTATCTGGAGTTTAGAGCTCAGACTTCAGTCTTTAGAGCTCACTGGAGAGTTTAAAAGATGAGGATGAAGAAGTCAAAGTCTTCATCTGATGAAGGTCTGATGGTTCTGATCCAAACTTCATCATCTTCATGATTCAGCTCCTTCACATCCTGCTGAGATGTTATATATGTGTGATGTCATCACAGGAGGCAGAGCAGCAGCTGATTGGCTCTGCTGAGCAGACTGTGTGATGTGGACACATCTGATTGGATCCTAAAGAGTTTTTCTCTTCATTCTCTCTTCTTTATTCAGACTGGTGGGCTGCAGTTTGTCAGAGATCAGCTGTTCTTCTTTAGCCTCAGCTCTGAAGTCCAACCCCTCCCATCTGAGAAAGCTGAACCTGAGCAGCAACAATCTTCATGATTCAGGAGTGAAGCTGCTGTGTGATTTTCTGCAGAGTCCAAACTGTAGACTGGAGATTCTGATGTAAGTTCATGTGTTCTCTGTTTCTATTGTAGATCTTGTGTGTGTGATTATGAACTGAAGCATCTTCATGTCCAGATGTTTGACTGATCATATGTAGGGATGCATGATGGTGGATTTTTGCTGAGATCTGATCTGCTGACATTTCAAACTTCTCTGAGCTCCTCCTGATATATCTCCACTCTTCTTCTATTGTAAATAACATCAAGTGTGTCCTGTAGGAGAACTGATGTGTTCCTCTGATTGTGACAGTCTGTTTGTTTTAGAAACAGGAAACAAGACAAACAACATCTGATTCAACAATAAATGACAGATGTGTTCTTTTCAAATAGAGACATTTATTCAGATTTAATTGTCTCAGTAGAGTTAAACTTCTTCAGATGTCCAAATTGAACTGTAACAACCTGCTGACAGACAGAGAGCAGAGCAGAGACCAACCAGGGGGGCTGAATAATATTTAGTCATGTCTCCTCACGCTGGGCGGAGTGTCTGTTTGTCCAAGGCGAGCAGCAGCTGATTGTCTCTGCTGAGCAGACTGTGTGATGTGGACACATCTGATTGGATCCTAAAGAGTTTTCTCTTCATTCTCTCTTCTTTATACAGACTGGGAGCTGCAGTTTGTCAGAAATCAGCTGTTCTTCTTTAGCCTCAGCTCTGAAGTCCAACCCTCCCATCTGAGAGAGCTGAACCTGAGCTTCAACAAACTTCAGGATTCAGGAGTGAAGCTGCTGTGTGATTTTCTGCAGAGTCCAAACTGTAGACTGGAGATTCTGAATGTAAGTTCATGTTTTCTCTGTTTCTATTGTAGATCTTGTGTGTGTGATTATGAACTGAAGCATCTTCATGTCCAGATGTTTGACTGATCATATGTAGGGATGCATGATGGTGGATTTTTGCTGAGATCTGATCTGCTGACATTTCAAACTTCTCTGAGCTCCTCCTGATATATCTCCACTCTTCTTCTATTGTAAATAACAGCAAGTGTGTCCTGTAGGAGAACTGATGTGTTCCTCTGATTGTGACAGTCTGTTTGTTTTAGAAACAGGAAACAAGACAAACAACATCTGATTCAACAATAAATGACAGATGTGTTCTTTTCAAATAGAGACATTTATTCATGAAACTGAAGTCATTTCTTGTTCTCATGTTGATTTCATGTCAGATTTAATTGTCTCAGTAGAGTTAAACTTCTTCAGATGTCCAAACTGAACTGTAACAACCTGCTGACAGACAGAGAGCAGAGCAGAGACCAACCAGGGGGGTTGAATAATATTTAGTCATGTCTCCTCACACTCTGCAGAGTGTCTGTTTGTCCAACACCTGTCCAGGAAAGATGATAACCACACAGCAGACACACCAAGGGCCACAGACCGGGCCCCCAAGGAGATCCAGACAGAATCCTGTGTAAAATGGGGGTCATGATGTCATGGTGGGCAGATAACAGCTTCAAAAGTCAATCAGTGGTTTGTGCAGGAATGAAGACGTCCTCCAATCAGTGGAGCAGAAATATTTGATGTAGACATCAGTAGAATGGAGGATTGATTTTCTCCAGTGCAGCATGAAGTTTGTGGTTTTTCATGAGGACAGACAGACCTCCGTCAGCTGAAGCTCTTTTCTTCTTCATCCTTATTTCTTTAGTTTTCAGGCTGTTTAGAGGACTGAAGTTTGAGGCTCTGAACTACAGGACTACTGAACTACAAACATTTGAGCTTTTGTCTTAGTTTGACTTGTTTCTTCAGGATTATGTGAGAGGAGTGGCCAACAAAGGTGTTTTTAATGAAGAGAATGGACTTTAATAGGTCAGAATAATCTGCATGACCAGGTTGATGTTTTCATTCAGTGCTCTGTGTCTCACTGTCTGTCAGCAGGATGTTACTCAGCTGTTTGGAGCTCTCAAAAAGGCAGATGAAGCTCCTTTCAACTGGAACTCCTCCAAATATTCTACATTTAATGTCCTGAATGTGATCCAGTGACATGAGGCTCAGTTTTTCATGAACATCTGTATTTGACAACAGAATTTATCTGTCTTTCATTTTAGACTCTGGTGTCTCCTGTTTTGTTGTAAACAGACTGAATGAGACAAAGAGCTCAATTCTTCTCCACCATAGACTTTGTGTTCTAGATAATTACAGAAACAGTAGAAATAGATCTGCATCAGCACCGACTGAACTTAGTCTAGTTTCAGCATTTGTACATCCCTACTGTCAGCACTGAAGAGAGCACTGAGATAATCCTAAATAATAAAAATGAAGTGTAATGAGTGCTGTGTTACACTGTACTGATTAAATATATAATTAAAACTTTTATTCTTTTTTTAAATATGTTTTTACATTTCAGATCAATGTTTATCTGAGAGAAGAAAGCACCAGACCAAAGTCAAATACTTGTTTTAGGGGTGGACTCATGTTGGTTTTTTAGGGTCCTAGCTGATTATTGGTTGTTTGAGGGCCTGATAACTGATATTTGAAACTGATGTTAATTTACAATAATCAAATCTTTCAGTCAAAATGTAGAGATTTAAACACTGCACACTCCAGACTGTTTCAATGAAAAAGCTCAGCTGCATCTTTTCATATTAAAATATGTAATCACATATTAATGTAAGATGAAATTAATTTTAATAAACCACTGGTAACAACATTCATCAGGGCTGACTTTGTTATAAGAACTCAGATACAGCTGTATTGTTGGACAACATTTCAGCTGATTTACAGTCTGATCCACATCAACCTGATGAAGGTCTGAGCTCCAACATGTTTGAAGGGACAAAGAAGGTTCTGGAGATGCACATGTAGACCACAGTGTGTAGGAGTCTCTCTGTGTTTGTCTTGTTGACTTCTCTCACCTGTCCAGGTGGGATCAAGTTTTTCTTGTTGAACATTTTCTGATCATGAATTCTAATGAAGTTGATGTGGACTGCAGTGTGGACCATGTGACAGCAGACTGTGACTGTGAGCTCAGACTGAAGTGTTTAGATGTGAAGGTTTGATCCTGACAGAAAAATCTGAGCTCTGCTGTTTACACTTTAGAGAAACAGGAGGAACGGATCAAGACGTGTGTGAAAGCAGCTGAGACAAACTGAAGTACAGGAGGCAGAGCAGCAGCTGATTGGCTCTGCTGAGCAGACTGTGTGATGTGGACACATCTGATTGGATCCTAAAGAGTTTTTCTCTTCATTCTCTCTTCTTTATTCAGACTGTGGAGCTGCAGTTTGTCAGAGATCAGCTGTTCTTCTTTAGCCTCAGCTCTGAAGTCCAACCACTCCCATCTGAGAGAGCTGAACCTGAGTGAGAACAATCTTCATGATTCAGGAGTGAAGCTGCTGTGTGATTTTCTGCAGAGTCCAAACTGTAGACTGGAGATTCTGATGTAAGTTCATGTGTTCTCTGTTTCTATTGTAGATCTTGTGTGTGTGATTATGAACTGAAGCATCTTCATGTCCAGATGTTTGACTGATCATATGTAGGGATGCATGATGGTGGATTTTTGCTGAGATCTGATCTGCTGACATTTCAAACTTCTCTGAGCTCCTCCTGATATATCTCCACTCTTCTTCTATTGTAAATAACAGCAAGTGTGTCCTGTAGGAGAACTGATGTGTTCCTCTGATTGTGACAGTCTGTTTGTTTTAGAAACAGGAAAGCAAGACAAACAACATCTGATTCAACAATAAATGACAGATGTGTTCTTTTCAAATATAGACATTTATTCATGAAACTGAAGTCATTTCTTGTTCTCATGTTGATTTCATGTCAGATTTAATTGTCTCAGTAGAGTTAAACTTCTTCAGATGTCCAAACTGAACTGTAACAACCTGCTGACAGACAGAGAGCAGAGCAGAGACCAACCAGGGGGGCTGAATAATATTTAGTCATGTCTCCTCACGCTCTGCAGAGTGTCTGTTTGTCCAACACCTGTCCAGGAAAGATTATAACCACACAGCAGACACACCAAGGGCCACAGACCGGGCCCCCGAGGAGATCCAGACAGAATCCTGTGTAAAATGGGGGTCATGATGTCATAGTGGGCAGATAACAGCTTCAAAAGTCAATCAGTGGTTTGTGCAGGAATGAAGACGTCCTCCAATCAGTGGAGCAGAAATATTTGATGTAGACATCAGCAGAATGGAGGATTGATTTTCTCCAGTGCAGCATGAAGTTTGTGGTTTTTCATGTGGACAGACAGACCTCCGTCAGCTGAAGCTCTTTTCTTCTTCATCCTTATTTCTTTAGTTTTTAGGCTGTTTAGAGGACTGAAGTTTGAGGCTCTGAACTACAGGACTACTGAACTACAAACATTTGAGTTTTTGGCTTAGTTTGACTTGTTCCTTCAGGATTATGTGAGAGGAGTGGCCAACAAAGGTGTTTTTAATGAAGAGAATGGACTTTAATAGGTCAGAATAATCTGCATGACCAGGTTGATGTTTTCATTCAGTGCTCTGTGTCTCACTGTCTGTCAGCAGGATGTTACTCAGCTGTTTGGAGCTCTCAAAAAGGCAGATGAAGCTCCTTTCAACTGGAACTCCTCCAAATATTCTACATTTAATGTCCTGAATGTGATCCAGTGACATGAGGCTCAGTTTTTCATGAACATCTGTATTTGACAACAGAATTTATCTGTCTTTCATTTTAGACTCTGGTGTCTCCTGTTTGGTTGTAAACAGACTGAATGGGACAAAGAGCTCAATTCTTCTCCACCATAGACTTTGTGTTCTAGATAATTACAGAAACAGTAGAAATAGATCTGCATCAGCACCGACTGAACTTAGTCTAGTTTCAGCATTTGTACATCCCTACTGTCAGCACTGAAGAGAGCACTGAGATAATCCTAAATAATAAAAATGAAGTGTAATGAGTGCTGTGCTACACTGTACTGATTAAATATATAATTAAAACTTTTATTCTTTTTTTAAATATGTTTTTACATTTCAGCTCAATTTTAATCTGAGAGAAGAAAGCACCAGACCAAAGTCAAATACTTGTTTTAGGGGTGGACTCATGTTGGTTTTTAGGGTCCTAGCTGATTATTGGTGGTTTGAGGGCCTGATAACTGATATTTGAAACTGATGTTAATTTACAATAATCAAATCTTTCAGTCAAAATGTAGTGATTTAAACTCTGCAAACTCCAGACTGTTTCAATGAAAAAGCTCAGCTGCATCTTTTCATCTTAAAATATGTAATCACATATTAATGTAAGATGAAATTAATTTTAATAAACCACTGGTAACAACATTCATCAGGGCTGACTTTGTTATAAGAACTCAGATACAGCTGTATTGTTGGACAACATTTGAGCTGATTTACAGTCTGATCCACATCAACCTGATGAAGGTCTGAGCTCCAACATGTTTGAAGGGACAAAGAAGGTTCTGGAGATGCACATGTAGACCACAGTGTGTAGGAGTCTCTCTGTGTTTGTCTTGTTGACTTCTCTCACCTGTCCAGGTGGGATCAAGTTTTCTTGTTGAACATTTTCTGATCATGAATTCTAATGAAGTTGATGTGGACTGCAGTGTGGACCATGTGACAGCAGACTGTGACTGTGAGCTCAGACTGAAGTGTTTAGATGTGAAGGTTTGATCCTGACAGAAAAATCTGAGCTCTGCTGTTTACACTTTAGAGAAACAGGAGGAACGGATCAAGACGTGTGTGAAAGCAGCTGAGACAAACTGAAGTACAGGAGGCAGAGCAGCAGCTGATTGGCTCTGCTGAGCAGACTGTGTGATGTTGACACATCTGATTGGATCCTAAAGACTTTTTCTCTTCATTCTCTCTTCTTTATTCAGACTGAAGGAGTGCAATTTGTCAGAGATCAGCTGTTCTTCTTTAGCCTCAGCTCTGAAGTCCAGCCCCTCCCATCTGAGAGAGCTGGACCTGTGGACCAACGATCTTCAGGATTCAGGAGTGAAGCTGCTGTGTGATTTTCTGCAGAGTCCAAACTGTAGACTGGAGATTCTGATGTAAGTTCATGTGTTCTCTGTTTCTATTGTAGATCTTGTGTGTGTGATTATGAACTGAAGCATCTTCATGTCCAGATGTTTGACTGATCATATGTAGGGATGCATGATGGTGGATTTTTGCTGAGATCTGATCTCCTGACATTTCAAACTTCTCTGAGCTCCTCCTGATATATCTCCACTCTTCTTCTATTGTAAATAACATCAAGTGTGTCCTGTAGGAGAACTGATGTGTTCCTCTGATTGTGACAGTCTGTTTGTTTTAGAAACAGGAAACAAGACAAACATCTGATTCAACAATAAATGACAGATGTGTTCTTTACAAATATAGACATTTATTCATGAAACTGAAGTCATTTCTTGTTCTCATGTTGATTTCATGTCAGATTTAATTGTCTCAGTAGAGTTAAACTTCTTCAGATGTCCAAACTGAACTGTAACAACCTGCTGACAGACAGAGAGCAGAGCAGAGACCAACCAGGGGGGCTGAATAATATTTAGTCATGTCTCCTCATGCTGGGCAGAGTGTCTGTTTGTCCAACACCTGTCCAGGAAAGATTATAACCACACAGCAGACACACCAAGGGCCACAGACCGGGCCCCCGAGGAGATCCAGACAGAATCCTGTGTAAAATGGGGGTCATGATGTCATAGTGGGCAGATAACAGCTTCAAAAGTCAATCAGTGGTTTGTGCAGGAATGAAGACGTCCTCCAATCAGTGGAGGAGAAATATTTGATGTAGACATCAGCAGAATGGAGGATTGATTTTCTCCAGTGCAGCATGAAGTTTGTGGTTTTTCATGTGGACAGACAGACCTCCGTCAGCTGAAGCTCTTTTCTTCTTCATCCTTATTTCTTCAGTTTTCAGGCTGTTTAGAGGACTGAAGTTTGAGGCTCTGAACTACAGGACTACTGAACTACAAACATTTGAGTTTTTTTCTTAGTTTGTAGTAGGGATGTAACGAGATGAAAATTTCATATCACGGTTATTGTGACCAAAATTATCATGGTTATCATTATTATTGTGGTATTGTTGCAGTGTGCTCAAAATGTTCAAATAGTACTTTATCACAGTCTAAAAATAATGTTACCCCTTAAATGTTATAATTTTAACAGTTCTTTTGTCTTTTTTGTTTATAACTGTGTCAGGAAATGTACATTTATTTATCTTTTTTCATGAGAAAATAAAAGTAAACAATTGTGACAAGTATTTCTCATTATTATGTTATAAATGCTTAAACTGTGTGTAATTACAAGAAAAGAATAAAAGGAATTTGAACTTTAAATAATTTTCTTTTCATAAACAATTGTAAATGAACATGTTCAAAGTTTTGAGATGACAAACATTAAATATTTTACATACACTCACACATTTTAGTTTGCCTGCAGCATTAGTGTTCATGTTACAGCTCGTTATATTAGACCATGTCATGGCCTTTTATTTATCTATTTTTTGTTTTACTAACGATAGTCCCTAAAGCAGTTAGCCCCCTTCATGACTCTCCTCTGGTTTCCCCTTTCCATGACAGATCTCGTCAATATCTCCTTCTTTAACATTTACAAATTATGATTTATTGAATCCATTAAACACAAACTTTAACAGAAAATATGATTTATTATGGCGAATAAACGATGAAAGAACGGTAAGAACACACTCCAGAATGATACTAATGCTATTATTTACAACTTTTATCCATTATTACACAGAAAATCCTGATAAACCTCCTATAATTCACTCAGGTATGGCTCTCTGAATCCCCTCTGTCTCTTAGTCTGCTCGTTTACTCGAGGAGTTACAGCAGTTTTAATGACGTCATTTTTGTCTTTCACCACAGCTTGGTGTTTTAGACAGGGTGACTGTCGTCAGTCAGTTTCCCCTCCACATCCTTGTAAAATCCAAACTTGACCAGATGTTAGACTTCAGCTGTCTGGAGTGGGAAAAACCTGTAAGCGTTTGAGCAGAGCTCAAACTGCTTGACTTTCAGAGGCCAAACAATGCAAACTGTTTGTGAGGGACGGCTGCTTCACCGAGGAGCAGACACACACAGTTCAGGCTTTTCCAGTCAAAGAGCAGCATCACTGTGACTTATTGACACAGTGTGGTGATCAAACACGGTTTAACGGTCATTTTAATTGGACACGGTAATGATTACCATGGGAAATTTTACCATAGTTTACCATTTTACAGGAAACTGTTACATCCCTAGTTTGAGAGGAGTCTTCAGGATTATGTGAGAGGAGTGGCCAACAAAGGTGTTTTTAATGAAGAGAATGGACTTTAATAGGTCAGAATAATCTGCATGACCAGGTTGATGTTTTCATTCAGTGCTCTGTGTCTCACTGTCTGTCAGCAGGATGTTACTCAGCTGTTTGGAGCTCTCAAAAAGGCAGATGAAGCTCCTCTCAACTGGAACTCCTCCAAAAATTCTACATTTAATGTCCTGAATGTGATCCAGTGACATGAGGCTCAGTTTTTCATGAACATCTGTATTTGACAACAGAATTTATCTGTCATTCATTTTAGACTCTGGTGTCTCCTGTTTTGTTGTAAACAGACTGAATGAGACAAAGAGCTCAATTCTTCTCCACCATAGACTTTGTGTTCTAGATAATTACAGAAACAGTGGAAATAGATCTGCATCAGCACCGACTGAACTTAGTCTAGTTTCAGCATTTGTACATCCCTACTGTCAGCACTGAAGAGAGCACTGAGATAATCCTAAATAATAAAAATGAAGTGTAATGAGTGCTGTGCTACACTGTACTGATTAAATATATAATTAAAACTTTTATTCTTTTTTTAAATATGTTTTTACATTTCAGTCCAATGTTTATCTGAGAGAAGAAAGCACCAGACCAAAGTCAAAATACTTGTTTTAGGGGTGGACTCATGTTGTTTTTTTAGGGTCCTAGCTGATTATTGGTTGTTTGAGGGCCTGATAACTGATATTTGAAACTGATGTTAATTTACAATAATCAAATCTTTCAGTCAAAATGTAGAGATTTAAACACTGCAAACTCCAGACTGTTTCAATGAAAAAGCTCAGCTGCATCTTTTCATATTAAAATATGTAATCACATATTAATGTAAGATGAAATTAATTTTAATAAACCACTGGTAACAACATTCATCAGGGCTGACTTTGTTATAAGAACTCAGATACAGCTGTATTGTTGGACAACATTTCAGCTGATTTACAGTCTGATCCACATCAACCTGATGAAGGTCTGAGCTCCAACATGTTTGAAGGGACAAAGAAGGTTCTGGAGATGCACATGTAGACCACAGTGTGTAGGAGTCTCTCTGTGTTTGGCTTGTTGACTTCTCTCACCTGTCCAGGTGGGATCAAGTTTTTCTTGTTGAACATTTTCTTGATCATGAATTCTAATGAAGTTGATGTGGACTGTTCTTCTTTAGCCTGTGGACCATGTGACAGCAGACTGTGACTGTGAGCTCAGACTGAAGTGTTTAGAAGGATCCAAACTACAGACTGGAGACTCTGTGGTAAGTAGAGAGTTGAATTTACTGTAAATCCCAGAATATAAATCTCTCTGGTCTCTGTTTTTTGAGTCTCTCAGAGGGAAAATGAAGTTCTCTCTTTCTGCCTGATGGTTTCTGTGCAGATGGTTTTGCACAGAAACCTGGTCATTGTGTCTGACAACACGGACACAACAACACCAAAACACTAACGAGGACAAAGTCCCTGCTGAACCTCTGAACCATGAGCTGCTGCTGATGTGCTGAACATGTGAACACACTGATGAAAATATCACTTTATTCTCTTTTCCTTCAAAAACAAACATGAACGCTGTCATCTGACAGAAAAGGCAAAGACAGGAAGTCAAAAATCAAACACATGAAGCTGAAATGGAGCAGAAGAATCAATCTGATCATGAAGAGCAGATTATTTCTTTGACTGGAACTGTGGCCCCAAAATTCATCATGGTCCCATCCCTAGAGCTGGACCACTACAGAACAACATGTGACAGGCTTTGGTCTGCTGGACACAGAGCAGAGTGAAAACTCAGCAAACAGATGAAGATCCAACAAAGCTGCAGCTTCAGCCTGAACTGAAGAGAGTCCTCAGAGCTTTGTCTGCTCTCAGACTGATGGAGCTCAGTTATTGGAGGGCTCCTGATTCATTCTTCTGCTCTGACCACAGCTCACAGCTCTCTGCTCTAAACACTGCCTCTGTTTTTACCAACAGGTGCTGATGATAACTGTCAGAGTTTCTGAGAAGACGATCATCACCATCTTCTGCCTCAGAGGACTCTTTGCCACATGGAGGTCTGACCATGTGTGAGCTCATCAACAGTCAGTCACTCAGAGACTGGGACGTCCTGCTGCTGTGTCCTTCTGCAGACGTGTCCACACAGACTCTGCTCAGGTCCCTGCAGATCCTCAAACAGTCTGACAGAGTCTCACATTTGCTTTTTGAAATCTGAGGCCTTCTAAAGTCTCAGCCGCTCTTCTTCTTCCTCCTGAGAGGTCTTCATCATGGGACATCCCATTGACGGAGCCCCCCTGTCTCAGACCTGTGTGAGTCTTTTTTAAAGGCTCTTCAGAAAACAGCAGAAACAAACTGCAGCAGCAACATGATGTTTGTTCAGGGAGCATTTCAAAGGTCTCTGTCCAAATGCAGGCATGTCCTCTCTCAGCTCTTCTCAATCAGTACAGGAGAGAGATCTATGTGAATAGATCTATTAGCTCATAATTCTAGTCCTGGTTTAAACCAACAACACCTTCTAATTTTAGTTATTCTCATTTAAAAAGCAGCGATTTGCTGTTTCCTTCTCTGTGTTTCAGCCTGTTTCAGACAAACAGAGACCTGCACAGATAACAGACTTTCAGATCTGCAGACTAGAAGACACCGTAACCAGTGAATTTAACTTTAAAAACTTAAAAACTTTAAATGATCTGTCAGTTTTTATTTTTGTCTGTTAATGTCTAATTAATGTTTTGTTATCATCGTGGCAGTGGAATTACAAATGGAGCTGTTTTACATCTGAATGTGGTTTTATCATGAAGATGACTCAAAGTCATGAGGTACGTGTTTAAAGCCTTGATTATGCAGATCATGGATATAAACTGTGGACTTTGTCAAAAACTAAATCCTTTTGGCCCTGTTATCACTTTGATTAAATCCTTTACCTGATTTATAAAGGGAGCAGCTGGGAGCAACAGTGTCCAAATCTTTTGGATATAATGTTGAAATTCAAACCCTCTGGAAATCTTCTTCAGGATTATCGCTCACTGTTCAGCTTTTCAAGGACATGAGAGAACCCTGAGTGACCGTCGACACAGCAGGCTCCATCAGTGACAGACATCTCACTGACACTGGGGGATTGTGGGTAGGCTATTCATCTTACTTTGCGGTGGCACCAGGGCGGTGCATTTGTTTATCATTTGTCCTATGATATCCTGTTCAGACCAGAAGTGTAGTTATCAACAAACGGATCGAGAGGTGTGAGATAATCAGCTAGCGATTGTTTTTGTCTAGTATTGCGTGTTCAGTCAGAGGCTGCCACAATAACTGGACAAAGAGGAGGGAGTTTTTGAAGCAGAGCTGCTTTGAACCTCAGGTAGAGAGATCGGAGTGTTGTGGGGCTCGGTATAACTTTCACCCGCCGCCCAAGGAAGAGGAGCACCTGAGGCTGTGGCTGAAGGCGCTAAACCTGAAGTGCTCACCGAAGCCCCCGTATGTGTGCTCTTCATTTCGTGGACGGAAAGCCGACAGAAGAACAAAGTTATTGCTTGCTGGCTTGATCTCATGGAGGAAAACATGAGGTGTTACATACCCTGGCTGCCCAGGGAAACCATTCAGGAAACAATGCCTCAGTGTTTCAAAGAACACTTTCCAAAAACAACCTGTGTGATTGACTGTTTAGAAACCCCCCTTCAAAAGCAACGCAATCTTGACTCAACAGGTGAGTCTTACAGCCACTATGGCCAGAACACCATCAAATACCTTGTCTCCATTGCACCATGTGGTCTGATCATGTTTATTTCAGCCGCTTATGGAGGAAGGTGCAGTGATAAATTTGTTACTTTAAATTCTGGGTACTTGACTTCCGGGTTAAGCCATGTTGGGGTAGGACGCACGTTGTCGGCGCTCCTCTCTTTCGGTCTATTTTATTCAGTTAATACCTTTTGTTAGCTACATAGAGCTTCAGTTTGGAATTGCTTCTTTGTTTTCGTACGATATTTGTGAGGTGAGATGAGCAAAGCAGGAAAAACGGGCGGTAAAGCAGAAAAGCAGCAGCCTGCTAAAGCTGGTAACAACATGGCGGAAAACCCATTAGCACCACTAACGACAGAGACGCTGGTCCAGGAACTTGAGAAGCTGAGGAGGAATATGGCTGGCGAATTTACAGCTTTACTAAATAGCTCACTGGAGCCTATCCGTTCCTCGGTCGAGTCGTTCCAGCTAAGCTTAGCGGCACAAACCACCACCATTAGAGAGATGGAGACCAGCTTAACCGATCACAGCGACAGGATAACGCAGCTAGAGCAAGACGTGAGCGAGCTCCAATCCGACCTGGGATCAGTGCTGAAAGAAAATGCAGGACTTAAAATGAAGTTGGAGGACTTGGAGTCCCGCTCAAAACGCCAAAATGTCCGTGTCCTGGGACTTCCGGAGGGCTTGGAGGGGAAGGATGCTAGAGCCTATATGGCCGAGATGTTCATCTGCCTGCTGGGGGACCTGCTGTCCGGACCTCCGGAACTGGACCGCGCACACCGCAGCCTGCAGCCGAAGCCCCGACCGGGGGATCCTCCGCACCCTATGATCGTCAGGTTTCATCGTTATGTGGAAAAGGAGGCCGTTCTAAGGTGGGCGAAGTCGCACAAGGACTATTCATACAACGGCCATAAAATCAAGATCTTCGAGGACTTCAGCGCGGCGGTGGCCAGGAGTCGAGCTGCGTTTAACCCGGTGAAGGGACGACTCTACCGCCAGGGAGTGAGGTTCGGGATGCTGTTTCCAGCCCGTCTCCGGGTCACCCATAACAATAGGGAGTACGTTTTCAACTCTCCCGAGGCTGCAGAAACTTTCTACAGGCAGACATTCCCAGCCGAGGAGGCTCCAACAGCGGAGTAACACCATATCCAGGTGACGCCACTCTGATTAGTATAGGCTCAACATGTGTTTGGACTCATGTTTTACTGCAGCGAAAGTTACCTTCATCCTGTTCAGTTATGCTGTAGCCCGTGTTGTAGCCCTATTCATGTTTAATTTTGAGTTTAAAGATAGCATATATTTGAAGCTTTGTTACTTCTTAATAGCTTTTTACATATGCGCTCTGTGATGCCACTTATAACTTAAAGCTCGCGACCGATGCTTTATTTTCTTTTTCCTTTATTTCGGACTGTTTTCTCCCTCTTGGTTTAATGCAATATTATGGGTATAGTATTTTGCTGTTAGGAGTTGATAACCTTATATGACTAACCGGTTGTATGTACGCTCGTCAGTATAAGTGGGTGGGAAACAGCAGGGGAGGGCGCGGGGGGGGTGGGGGGTTTCAACTCACTCTGTGATGGCTCCTCATCGCTTGATCATTATTATTATTATTTTTTTTAATTTATTTATTTTTTCTCTCTCTCTCTTTCCTCTATTCTCTTCCTTTTTCCTCTCCTCTGGGTCCAAAGTTTCTGGTATCTGGTTTTTACACACGGTACTGTGTATAAATGATGAGTGATTCTGCTAAACCAGGGGTCGATGTCGGGCACAAAATTAACATCATTACTTGGAATGTCAGGGGTTTGGGGGGACAGGTTAAACGCTCCAGGGTTTTTTCACACCTAAAACATCTCCACACGGACATCGCTTTTTTACAAGAGACTCACTTATGTACAGATGACCATATTAGACTCCGCAAGCCATGGGTTGGACAGATCTTTCACTCTAATTTCAATAGTAAATCCAGAGGCGCAGCCATTTTAATGCATAAACGAATAAAATTTGTCTCCAATCAGATTTATTCAGACCCTGCTGGTCGTTATATTGTGGTCTCAGGTATTCTTTTTCAAACCCCGGTTGTGCTAGTAAGTGTATATGCACCTAATTGGGATAGCCCAAGTTTTATGTCAACATTGTTTTCCCATCTGCCAAATTTAGATACTCATCACCTTATACTAGGAGGAGATCTTAATTGTGTGGTTAATCCAAGCCTTGATCGTTCCCAGCCCAGATTAACCTCACCAACAGCAATGTCCAAGACTTTATTAACACTAATGGATCAAGTGGGATGTGTTGACCCATGGCGTTTTTTCCACCCAAATGCAAAAGATTTTTCTTTTTTCTCTGCTGTACGTCATGTTTATTCCCGCATAGATTTTTTCTTTATTGATAAGGCCCTTTTACCTTTTGTTAGATCTACAGACTACACTGCCATAGTAATTTCTGATCACGCCCCTCATGCACTTGAGTTATGTCTTCCCTCGGGTTCACCTAGGCACCCCGGAGGCTGGAAGCTGAACACAGGCTTACTGGCTGATGCAGAGTTCTGTGATTATATTTCTGCACAAATCGATTTCTTTTTAGAGACCAACAGGTCTGACCACATTTCCCCATCGCTCCTATGGGAAACATTAAAGGCCTTTATACGTGGATGTATCATTTCTTACAGTGCACGTCTATCCAGAACCAGAAGGATGAAACAGCAACAACTTATGGAGTCTATCTTAGATATAGATAGACAATATGCCTCTTCGCCAAATCCTGCCCTGGCGACTAAACATCTACAGCTACAAACCGAATTTGACCTCCTGTCAACAAATAAAGCGGAATACCTCTTACGACGTACAAGAGCTACATACTATGAGCACGGGGACAGGGCCAGTCGTCTTTTAGCCTCACAGCTTAAACATCAACATGCCTCCCATTTTATTTCACAAATATTAGACTCCAACCAAAAATTGACTACAGACCCAATAAGTATAAACTCTGAGTTCACCTCCTTTTATTTTAACCTTTACAAATCAGAACCCCCTCCCGATTCCTCGGCTATGGAATCTTTTTTTAATAATTTAGATATTCCAGGTATAGGCAGAGAAACAGCAGAATGTTTAGATAAACCACTAAGCCTGTTAGAAATCACTTCTAGTATCACCGCGATGCAGAACAACAAAAGCCCCGGCCCAGACGGCTTCCCAGCTGAGTTTTTTAAGAAGTTTTCCAATCAGCTCGCCCCTTTGTTACTAGAGGTCTTCTGCGACTCACTAGAACGAGGTGTTTTGCCACCAACTCTGAATGAGGCACTGATCTCTCTTATATTAAAGAAAGACAAGGATCCCACCTTGTGTGGTAGCTATAGACCAATTAGCTTGCTTAACCACGATGTCAAGCTGTTGGCAAAGACATTGGCACGCCGGCTGGAGACCTGCCTCCCTGACATCATATCGGATGACCAAACAGGTTTTATTCTGGGCCGCCAGCTGTCATCCAGTGTGCGTAGACTTTTGAATGTGATTCTAACTCCCTCTGCCTCTCCGAATCCTGAGATGGTTATTTCGCTTGATGCGGAGAAGGCATTTGATCGGGTGGAGTGGGGTTACCTGTTTCCAGTCCTTCAAAAATTTGGTTTTGGCCCTAAGTATGTTTCTTGGATCCGTCTTTTATACTCTGCTCCAGTGGCTAGAGTTAAAACGAACTCAGAAATTTCACCGTCTTTTCCTCTTTCCCGCGGCACACGCCAGGGCTGCCCTCTTTCGCCCCTGCTTTTTGCACTCGCTATAGAGCCTTTGTCCATAGCCCTGAAGAGGTCCACATTATTTTCAGGTATAATCAGAGGAGGCATTGAGCATAGAGTAGCATTGTACGCTGACGATTTATTGTTGTATGTCCAGGACCCAGTGAACTGTGTAGACGGAGTGGCGAACCTGCTAGAGACCTTCGGAGTATTTTCTGGCTACAAACTAAATATTGCAAAAAGTACATGTTTTCCTATTAACCAATTAGCAAAGCTGATTTCCCCTGATTCACTACCCTTCTGTTTATCTGTTAGTGGCTTTAAATATTTGGGTGTCAACATCTCACACTCCTTCAGCTCACTATATAAGAACAACTTTTTGGAACTGACCGAGAAGATCAAATCGGATCTTCAGAGATGGAGTGTGCTGCCTCTGTCATTGGTAGGTCGCGTCGAAACAATTAAAATGAACATATTACCTCGGCTTTTATTTCTCTTTCAAACTCTCCCTATCTTCCTCCCTAAATCTTTTTTCAAATCCCTAAACGCCTCTTTACTTTCTTTTATCTGGGCGGGCAAGCCCCCCAGGATTCAAATATCGATCCTCCAAAGACCCAAGCGTGATGGGGGCTTGGCACTTCCAAATATGCTGTTTTACTACTGGGCTGCCAACCTTCAGAAGCTTAAAACTTGGTATCACTCTCCTGACACCATATGGTGTCGTATAGAAACTAGCTCCTGCACTTCATCCTTATCTGCATTGCTTTTTGCTCCACTCGCATCGCAAACTTCTCAGTATACCAACAGTCCAATCGTTCTGTCTTCACTTAAAATCTGGAAACAGTTTAGGCAACATTTTGGATTAAGGTCTTCCTCTGTCCTGTCCCCTATCTGTAATAACCACCTTTTCTTACCTTCCTCTTTAGACTGTGCTTTTAAATTGTGGAATGGGAAGGGACTGGTCTCTTTTCATGACCTGTTTTTGAACAAAACATTTGGTAGTTGGGAAAGTATTGCTGCTAAGTTTGGCCTGTCAATACAAGGCCGATTTAGATATTTCCAACTTCGCAATTTTGCTAAGGCCAACTTTACATCCTTTCCTGAATTGCCTGAGAAGACCCTCTTAGAAAATATAATGTCCCCACCGACTTCACAAAATAACGTCAGCTCAATTTATAATCTTCTGCTCTCTTCACAAATTTCTTCCCTCTCATGGCTGAAAGACACATGGGGAAAGGAGCTCGGGCTGGCGCTAGATGAGGACTGGTGGGAAGAGTCACTACTTAGAGTTAGCTCATCCTGCACCTGTGCTCGTATGAGCCTGATTCAACTTAAGGTGTTTTACAGGACCCACTATACTAAGGCCAGGCTGAAGAGATTTTTTCCTGACCTGGACGATAAATGTATCAGGTGCTCTCTTTCCCCTGCAGACCACACGCACACATTTTTCTCCTGCCCTAGGCTCGGCCCCTTCTGGTCGTCATTTTTCAGCTCCCTTTCCACAATTTTGGGCACTCCCCTGTCCCCATGCCCTTTAATAGCTATTTTTGGGGTATCACCGGTGGACAGATTCAATAAATACCAAGCCGACCTGGTTGCGTTTGCTGCCCTCATAGCCAAGCGACGTATACTTCTGCATTGGAAGAGTCCTAATCCCCCTGACACGACCTCCTGGTTGAAAGATTTAATGTCTTTTCTTCATTTGGAAAAAATTAAACACACAGTCAGAGGATCAGTGAGGAGATTTGACAGAACTTGGAACCCCTTTCTTTCCTATGTTAATTCTCTAACCTTACTAGACCTTTAAAGCTAACTGCGACTTCTCTCTTTTTCTTCTTTCTCTCTTTTATTTATCTATTTATCTATTTGTTTAATTATTATTTATCTTTTTTGTTTTAATTTATGAATGTTTTATTATCACTTTCATTCATGGCAATCATTGTTTTTAATCTTGTTGCTACCACTATTACCACTTAATTTTGTTTCAGCTATTAATTTTTATTTATTTATTTTTCTTTTTCCCTTAAATTATTATTTCTTTCAATTTACCCTGTACAGTTGGCATAGCACACCTGGGTGGGTGGGTGGATGGACGGGGTTGGGGAGACATTTTGTGTTTTGTCTATGACTCAGTTCTTATTCTGTTCAATATTCTTTTGTCAAGATGTTTGTGAAATGTCTTAAAAGAAAAAAATGTCAGACTTCTCACTTGGAGATATTTTTGTGCACTGTTAATGATGCCTTTTAAAGTCTGTACAATAAATACATTTGTTAAAAAAAAAAAATTGTGGGTACTTGGAGTACCTCCATCCAGGTGATGAGGTAATGGCTGACAGAGGCTTCACCATTGAAGATCTTCTTTATGAAAGGAAGGTGAAACTGACCATCTCAGCATTCACCAAGAGGGGAATGCAGCTGTCTGAAGAGGACACCACCAGCACAAGGCGAATTGCAAATGTACGGGTCCATGTTGAGAGGGTCATACGCAGACTGAAAAACTTTAAAATCCTTTCCCAGACGTCCCCCATTACCCTCACTCCAAAAGTGACAAAATTCTAAGAATTTGTGCAGCCCTGTGCAACCTTCAAGGAGACATCATTTCTGAGGTAGAGGAGGAAAGAGGACAGTTTTGCTACTAAAGTAACCGAATGTAACCTGTACATATATAAGATAAACTAATGTTAACTTTTTACGGATCAATTTTTTTTGTATGAACCTTTACAATATAGAATGATCTTACCTGTCTAAATAGTTTTTTGTATGAACCTTTGAACATGAAATTTTCTTGCCTGTTTTGAATTATTTGAATAAACCTTTACAATTTGGAACGATCTGAAGTGTTTGAACATCGTTTCTTCATAAACCTTTAAAATGTTGATGTTACCCACCAGCAAATACTTAAAAAACTTTTTGTTTCAATGACTGATTGGAGCCTTAAATGTACAAAACAAAGAGTTTAGTGAAAAAGTAACTGAATTTATTTCTGAAGTGAATGATGGAGATGAAGGAGAAACTGTCATTTTGTAGGAGGAAAGAAGAAGTTCTGCGGGAGTTGAAGCAGGGGTGTGTTTGGATAGCAGACAGACAGGTATGCAGTTGTCCTCGGGCAGAGGGAAAGACAGTGAGTAAAAAACAGTGAGCAAAAAACTAGTAACATAAACAAAACTAACTAACTGTTACTGTTTGGTGAAAAAGTGGAATTGGACCACTTGAAATAGCTGACCTAAAAAACAGCTGTTGTGCACACAGTGATCTAAAAGAAGGCAGGGAGAACAGATGAGAGAAATCATACAGTGATTATATACATGAAGAAGAGTAATCGATGTATTTGGCTCCCTTAAACAGAAAAACACTGTAATATACAACACAACTTACATTCACTTAAACTATTAACAACTAATTCTGGTCTTTTTCTGTAACTATTATACTCTACTTTGGTTACCTAAAATAATGTCATGCATAATAATTCTGTCTCCTCATTCTTTGCAAAGCTGCATGAATTTTGTTGACAGCAACAGGCGGCCTTCCTGAAACTCATCAGACACCTGGGGGAGCATGTGCTTAAAATAAAAGGTTTGAAGTCGAGCCACGGTCTTAGCACAGAACTGCTCATCATATGGGACTGGTATCAGGACTTGCTGCGATGGAGCCCAGAGTAGCAGCTTACAGGCCCTCAATCCTGTGCAGAACATGCCAAGCTGCACTTGCATGTAGAAGCCTCGTGAACCATTTTGCAGCAGCTGAGGCGTCCCCTCAACCATCTGACTTCTGATCAGATCCTCCAGAGGCTCATCACACTTGAGGAAAGGGCATTTGATCTCCAGCAGTTCCTCTAAATCCAAAACTCCATCAGGACTTGCTGACAGCCAAGGCTCACGTTCACACACAACAGTGCCTCTGTGGCTAACAGCATATCCCTGTTCCTCAAGCCAACGGGAGGCAGATGCTTCACTTTCTAGGCCATGGTGAGTTGCAGCATTCCCATGGAACCTGGGGTGAAGGTGCTCTCTGATCAATCTTTCAGGGTTGCCTCTGATTGGGACCTTTTTTGCTGTGCTTGCAGTTATTCTAATTTTGCTGGAGTCATGCCACAGGTGAGAAGCACTCTGCTCCAGAGTTACCTGCTCCAGTGCTGCACATTTAGTGTGATTGATGGCCACAAAAGTGTTGTAAAAAAACATACACCTCTGGCAGATGTTGGTGCCATCATGGTCAACATGTGGTGGGGATGCAGGCTGTTTTTGCTCCTGTCCCCGTGCATTCAGGCATTTGTGGAGTAGACTGGACACAGGCAGTCTCAGATGCTTGAGACCCTCTCTCAGAGCATCCTGGCTGCTAAAGGAAGGAGTGGGACGGCCTTACTTACCTTAATTTTATTTACTTACCTTGTTCTGCTGTACCTTTAAGAGATTTGACCAGATACTTAGCCTGCAGGTTGCCACCACATCTGTAGCTGTGTAGATATTCAAAAACTCATGTTAATAATAAATAACACAAAATAACACAGAAAGTGCAAAACATATTCAAACTTTAAGAATTCATACAATGAATCAATATCAGTTTCCTTTAGTGGTGTACCACAACAGCAAGGAAACTACCACTTCTGCTCCCACTATGTCCATAAAACTCTGTAATATGGCCGAACATGCAGTCAAAATACAGTGGAGGTAATAATTATTTCATAGTTTTCAATGTATTGATGTACAACTTTAAACATGTAATACATGCAAAAATCAACATATATCACTGCCTCTGGCGCCACCGTCTTTAATAGTGAAACCCTTTATACAGTAGTGATAATAATGATGATAAAAACACTAATGATAAAAAGAAGAACAAGGTGGGTGACATCTACCTTCCACAATATTGCGGCTGCATGACTGCACGACTGTCCCAATCCAGCGATGCAGGAGCATCCAGTTGTCTCCACAGCGCTGCTAGCGCTAACTAGCACCCATGCCGAGTGGCTAGCGCGACTGGCCTGGCTCTGGTTCACTTGTCCTTTTAAAAAGACAAACTCGCTCTCCGTGTGCAACAGTACACGACCAACTTTGCCGCTATGAAGATATTGGTACGCCTCTGTGCTCTTGTAGTTCTTTATAGCCACACCATCGATGCCGAGGGACAACACAAAATAATTAAAAATGTCTCCATATGACATCTCTGGCCACTTTCTCATGTCATCCACCCACGGTGACATGATGGATGGATGGGGGAACTCGAGACCGTCGTTTCTCCTGATGTGAGTTACCGTTTGTTCCCATTTTTGAACACCCGGTGTCCCTTTTGTTGACATCTCGATGCCTTTACTCTGTGGAGCTGGCTACCGGCAACTGTAAACCGGAAGTTGGAGGACATAATGCGGAAGTAGCGTATCGTCAAAATGGGCGGGGCGAAATACGGGGAATTGGCTTAGAATTAGTGTAGGACAGCAGATCTTAGCCTGCTCTTTGAGACACACTACTTTTTATTGCAGTGTGACATATTTCATAGTTTTTTTCTGAATTTTTAAAGTAAATATGAGCATTATAGCTCAATAGTCCCTGGTCATGTAACCTATTGGCTCAGAATCAGTGTGGGACAGTAGATCTAAGCCTGCTCTATGACAGGCACCACTTTTTATTGCATTTGGACACATTTAATATAATTTTTTAACGATTTTTAATGTATTCTTTACGTTGAATATGAACATTATATCTTAATGTAGTTCTTTTATTTGTTTTAGAATATAATCTTATTGTATTTCATAACCACTTTTTATTTTGAAAACTGGAATTTAACACATGCTCTTATAAGTTAGTGCTGATTACTCACTTATTTCTGTGCGCTTGCCATAAAGTCTGTAATAAGAGCGCACTTGAAATGTTGGAGCGGCTGGCTTGACCAAAATCGAGAAACGGCTGATGTGACCGCAGTTGCATGCGTTGACATAACACAAAAACCTTCAAGGTCACAAAAACTATAATAAAGTTGTATTTTCACAATCACATTCACAACTAATCTGCCGTTTATAAAGGTCAGTAAGAAAAGGGTAAAAAAATATCTTCAGCACACCAATGTTGAACAGTTAAAACATTTATTGAGATCACCATTTGATTCACACATGTCCTGATCTGATGTCAAAAGTCAGTGATCATCAAACTCTTAAAAGGCCGCACAGTTTACAAAGTATAAGTCGACCATCGCATTATGAAGATCTTAACGGGGATGGACGTACTACTATGGGTTACAAGGACGAGTCATTTTGTTGTCAACAACACCGCACACATTACAGTAGAATATTCACAGGTAATTCAGCATGCTTACAGAAATGCACTCTTGTGCTTACACTTAATGCAGACATATGTGTCATCAGCTTGATCCCAAGATGAGGCTAACTATTTTCACATGCTGAACATTAATTTTCCTCCATGTCGTAAAAAATCTACCTCTCTGTACCTATTTTCAGGTCCTCCCGACTCCGTTATACATTGAACATGAACAAATTGTTTGTTGATACTCTAAAGTGAGGAAAATGCGGGTATCGGGGCTCTCAAAAGTTGATATAGTCGAAAATTATTCATTTTTTATCAGGCATCTAAGATAGTTACCTATATACAGTGGGAGGAAAAAGTAAGTACACCCTTTGTAATTTTGTACATTTCTGCCTAAATTGGTCATAAAATGTGGTCTGATCTTAACTCAAATCACAAGAATGAGTAAACAGTGTCTGCTTAAACTAATGCCACCCAAACAATTACATGTTATCATTTTTTATTGGCCATAAGATGTTAACAGTCACAAGACAGGGAGGAATAAGTAAGTACACCGTTGGATTCAATAGCTGGTTGACCCTCCTTTGGCAGCAATAACTTCAACTAGACGTTTCCTGTAGCTGCAGATTAGGCGCGCACAATGATCAGGATGAATCTTGCACCATTCCTCTTCACAAAACTGCTGCAGTTCTACAAGATTCTTGGGATGTCTGGTGTGAACAGCTTTCTTGAGGTCATGCCACAGCATCTCAGTTGGGTTTAGGTCAGGACTTTGACTGGGCCATTCCAGAACATTTATTTTATTCTTCTGAAACCATTCTAAAGTTGATTTGCTTCTGTGCTTTGGATCGTTGTCCTGTTGCAGCACCCATCCTCTTTTGAGCTTCAACTGTTTGACAGATTGTCTCAGGTTTTTCTGCAAAATATCTTGGTAAACTTGTGAGTTCATTTTTCCATTGATGATGGCGAGCTGTCCAGGCCCTGAGGCAGCAAAGCAGCCCCACACCATGATGCTCCCCCCACCATACTTAACAGTGGGAATAAGATTTTGATGATGGTGTGCTGTTCCATTTTTCCTCCACACATGACGTTGTGTGTTCCCACCAAACAATTCAACTTTGGTTTCATCACTCCACAGAATATTTTCACAGTTGCGCTGTGAAGCATCTAAATGCTTTTTTGCAAACTTCAAATGTGCAGCAATGTTCTTTTTAGACAGCAATGGCTTCCTGCATGGTGTTCTCCCATGAAACCCATTTTTGTTTCATGTTTTACGTATTGTAGATGTGTCAACAGAGATGTTGGCATGTTCCAGTGATTTCTGTAAGTCTTTCACTGACACTCTAGGGTTCTTTTTTACCTCATTGAGGATCCTGCGCTGTGCCCTTGGAGTCATCTTTACAGGGCGACCACTCTTGGAAGAGAAGCAACAGTGCCAAACTGTCTCCACTTATAGACAATTTTTCTCACCGTGGATTTGTGAACATCAAGACTTTTAGAGATGGTTTTGTAACCTTTTCCAGCTTTACACAAATCAACAATTCTTGATCTTAGGCCTTCAGAGAGTTCTTTTGAGCGAGGCATGGTGCACATCAGACAGTGCCCCTCATCAAGAGACAACTCTTAACTGGTGTGTGTTTTCCAGTGGGCAGGGCAGCTTTAAGCCACACCTCAGTAATTGAACTTCAGGTTGGCTCACACCTGACTCATAAATTTGACTAACTAGCTCTTGGAGGATCCTTAACCAGGGGGGTGTACTTACTTATTCCCCCCTGTCTTGTGAATGTTTACATCTAATGACCAATAAAAAAATGAAAACATGTAATTGTTTGGGTGGTATTAGTTTAAGCAGACACTGTTTACTCATTCTTGTGATTTGAGATCAGAACACATTTTATGACCAATTTAGGCAGAAATGTACAAAATTACAAAGGGTGTGCTTACTTTTTCCTCCCACTGTAAATTACCTTCCGTATATTTACGCTGTCAAATAAGTCTGTAATTCTTAAAAACCTTTCGTTGTCACGCTAAATGCTGTGAAGTCACTTTCACCACTAAGTAAATGGGAGTAAAGAGCTCATTTTTGTGCATAATATGGATTCGGGAGGTGTTCAGATCCAGGTAGTAAACAAAAGCGTCCTTCAGACACGCCCCCCTCACATCTGCCTGGACGGTCATCAGTTAATTTAATACGGTACAACCAGCTGAGCCTGTTGTCTTTTAGTATAAGCAGCATAGTTCTCCTACTTAAGATTATTCCATCTCTCATGGCAAGAGCAGCAAGAATGTCATTATATGACAGTCCGAGGTGGAAGTAAAAGTTAACTAGCTCACTTCTTCTCTCCATTGTGTGTGTTTGTGAACATCCGACGTCCCTACAGGAAGCCGTAGCGGACGAGAACAAGGACAAGTCAAAACGTGGTAAATAACTTTATTTCGTGTGCACGTTTTAGCTAAAACGTGCACACGAATAAATATTTCTTTCACACATTTTAATAAATCATGTGCACGTTTTAGTATCTCGTGCGCACGATTTAGCTAAAACGTGTGCTCGAATAAGTATTTCAAGAGCACGTTTTAATATGTTGTGCGCACATTTTAATATATCTTGCGAACGAATAAGTATCTGGTGCACACGAGTTATATATTTTTTCCTCTGTGGCACCTAAGGGGCTCTGTAATATATACTAATCCATAATAATCCATATAAATTATTGGTAAAATATCAGCACAACTGCAACATGTAAAGATTCTTAAAAGAAGAACTTTTGGCACAGCAAATTCTTATTCATATTTCATTATTTTTCCAGTTTTTTCTCCTAGCATTGTTTTCTAAAATATTAAAACCATTAAAGAGCCCTTAAAAATCCTTTAAAAGTAGGTAAAAATGTTAAAACTGTTAAATAGCAATTTTAAAGGGATTCAGAAGCACTAAGAATGTAATATAATTGGGTAGGTATAATTATAAAAGACGCAGGTAAGAAGGTTGGTGTTAAAAAGTATTTAACATCAAAATCATAACGTAAATAGATTGACCGACATCATTTACAAGTAGAACCAATGTAATTTGAAAATAATTATGTTGATTAAATATATTAGGAAATATCCCTGTTCCTCACCGGAAAGGGGATCCTGAATCAGAGGTGCTGTGCTCACCTGAGACAGACACTCACCTGAGACGCATGCAGCAGAAGCATAGCTGTCAAGTTTCCCATTTTGGCCGAGAAAATACCCTTTTTTACCCCTCCTTCCCGCTGTTCTCCTGTATCACTATTTTCCCGTAATTCCCCCGTATTAAAAGAGAAAACATTCTCTGCCTCTGCTCCTAACTGAACACTGTCACTAGTCTCTTGAGAAATGCCACCTGCAGTAGCCTGGGTGGTAGTTGTCGCCAGGTTAGTGCCGACAGCGGCAACAAACCCGGGACAACAGAGGACAAAGATGGATGAATGTGAGGAGGGAGAAGGCATTCCTGCCAAAAAAACAAAGAAATCATGTAAATATCCTGAAAAATGGGACAGAGAATTTACTTTTCTAAAGAGGAGCAGGATGGGGCTCGTGTATTGTAAGATCTGTAACTGTGACTTTAGTGTCACCCACGGGGGAAGGAACGACATAAATCAGCATGAAAAATCCACCAAGCACAACCGCTGGCTAGAGGCACAGAAACATGCCCAGGCCATGTCAGCATTTGTGATTAGGAATACCACCGAGGCAGACCAGGTCATAAATGCAGAGGTTAAAACGGCAATGCTGTGGGCTTTCACCTTCTGTGACGACTTCAACAAGTGTGTAGCTGATATGACTCTGCTATCGCACAAAAATACTTAGCAGGAAAAACCAAGGCTACACAACTCATCAAAGCTAAGTTGAGTCAAACTAAGTATGAGTATTATGTACGTGTATGCCCAATTGATAATGTCCTGCATGCACATTGTAGGCTAATTGTTAGCTAACGTTACTTACTGGGCACTCACTCAACAGGTGCCATAGCAGCAGAGCTAGAAGATGACAAGTTGGCCAAAACATGCTGATCTCAACCCTTTTCACTGATGTGTGAGGAATCAAACAACAGAAAAACAGACAAAGAATTCATCATGCTGACTAGACTCTACGATGAGGCCACGCTGCAGGTCGCTACAAGATTCATGGAGATGCCTATATGCATCATGGGAAATGCAGAAAATCTGTCTGAAAAGTTCAGTGAAGCATTGACGTAGAGGAACTGCACTGAGTTGTTGATGTGTGTAAGAATTTGCATTTAATTATAACCTTACGTTTTGTCTGAGAGGTTTTGTGACATTTGTTCCTGTTTCCAATAGAAAAAGAGGCATCTCATGGGAGGACCTGATAGCCTTTGACTGATAATCTGAGTATCATGAAAGGCAGACATAACTCAGTTATCAGCAGACTGAAGACCAGCCAGCCCCACGTCCAGGACCTTGGCTGCATCTGCCACCTAGTACAGCTGGCCACTGGCTGTGGCATCAGAGCAACCCAGGTACCAGTGGAAGACATCCTGGTGGGGATATACACCCACTTTGATAAAAAGGTAAATGCACATGAATTAAGGCCTGCTATATTTCTAGGTCTGCAGTTAATATTCTTACAATCTCACACACATACATTTCTGACCACCGACAAAATTGTTTTCTATTTTTCAGTGTAAAAAGATGTGAAATCTACAAAGACTTTGTAGATTTCACTGATCCAGACCACCTGAAGCTCCTCAGGTACTGCAGCACCAGATGACTGAGTCTTTTAACCTGTGTCCAGAGAGTGTTGAACCAGCGGGATGCACTACAGGTATGGATAATAACTCCAGCAGATGTACACACACACATTATTATGCTGTGTGTCCATTTTAACCATGAATTGCCACCCTTTGTTCCTGTGTACTGTAGGCCTACTTTACCAGTCATGAGGAGGTGGAGAGGAGGTGGAGAGGAGCGCCAAAGTGCGTGATCTGGCAAGTCATCGGTGTGATCCAATCGTGAAGACCTGTTTCATGTTCCTGAGTGCTGCCCTGAAGCCTTTATCTGAATTCAATATTGCCTTCCAGGTGGGCCTCGATGATATTGAATAAATGAGTGAATAACAGTCAATTATAATTAAATATGACTGTGCTTATTGTATTATTATTTCAGTGTTATTTTGTTGTGACAAGTGATATTTTCTGCAGCCAGAGGGAGTACAAATTCACAGACTTGAAGAGGAGACGTGCAGACTGATCAGGAGGACCCTGGGCTACCTCATACCAGCCAAGGCCATGGAGGGTGTTCCTCTCAGGGAGGTGGAGTATGGAGAAGGACATCAGGTGGCTGAAGAACTCTTTATCAGAGCAGACACAAAGGCATTCATGAAAAGCGAAGAGCTCCCTGTGTCAGCCAAGAAGAACATCTTTCAGTGAGTTTATTACCCAGCAATTATATAATTATATCATCTTTTGACAGTAAGAGAAAATAGGCTGTAGTGTGCCTAAAATGTTGCCACTAATGCATTTTTTACTGTTATGCTGTTGTAGATCTGTGAGGAGATTCTATGAAGCAGTGCTTCGGAGGAGATGTTCTCCTCCTTCCCTTCGACCATCCAGTGCTGGACCCTGCTGCACGCCTCGATATTACTCTAGGGACAGGTAGATGTCAGAGTCAGTTCCCCATTGACCGTAAGAATGAATTAATGAAATATTGCACGGTTTAAATCTGCAGTGTTCAGTCAAACACATGTTTTCTTTTCCAGTGGAAAGGCTAAGGGCCCTCTCCCCTCAGTTGAACTTGAGTGAGGACTGGCTGAGAGAGGAACTCATTGACTACCAGGTGACAGATAACAAGCAAATGCCCCATGAAGACAAAACTGACAGATTTTGGGGCAGGTAGGGAAAGATGTGAGGTTCAGTGAGCTGCTAAGACTGATGAAGGCTTTACTCTGCATTCCCCACAGCAATGCCAGTTCTGAAAGGGTGTTTAGTATGGTGAGAAAGATTGTTAAGGAAAATAGGATGTCATTAGACAACAGCACTGTTTGTGCTTTACTGTCATGTAAAATAAACGACTCCAGCCCAGCCCACAAATACACTCCTTCCAAAAGAGTGATAAAGTCTGCAATAAATCTGTATAATAAGTCATTAGTGAACGCCAGAGAGCCACTTGAGTAAACAATGAAATGTACGAAATGTAAATGAATGAAAATGAAATGTAGCCTACGTGTTAAACTTAAAGACAAGCAATGTGAAATAAGCAGTAAACATGTAATGTGTTAACTTGTGAATGAACTGAAAATATTTTTAAAATAAATAAATGTGCTTCATATACTCTCTTGTGTTTTCATTTAGGCTTTATTATAATGTAGGAATGTTCACAGCATTTCAGTGTCAACACAGGTAGGTCTATCAGATTCTGATCACCTAACTAATTAGTGAGCTGCTGATAAGTTGTTTTTAGATTTCTTGTACTCCTGTCTTAAAATGTGAGGGGTACTGGAGCTTGGTTGGGGTGGTGGGACAGCTCACAGCAAGCGCTGGAAAATTTTCCTTATTTTCAAATCCAAAACTTGACAGGTATGAAGAGTCACCAATTAACCTAACGAGCAACTTTTTGGTCTGTGGGAGGAAGCCGGAGTGCCCAGAGAGAACCCACACATGCACAGGGAGAACATGCAAACTTAACACAGAAAGGCCCCTGATGACCCGGGGATCAAACCAGGAACCTTCTTGCTGTGAGGCACGTGCTCTACCAGCTGTGCCACCGTGCCGCCCATGACGATGTAATGTAAAATGAAATGTCTTCCTCAGCTAATGCCAAGTTATTCATTCTTTACAGGCTGTGCTTCATCACAGCATCCTTGAGAGGCTACATTCTCGGCTCCAACATATTCTAGACCACAGGCCATTGGATTTGGACTGCATGGAATTTGTTTGTGTTCAAGACCTGGTGTTTTCCAGTGCCAATTTAGGTAACCTCAACATTCCAGTGAGCATCATGGACACACTTTATGAACTGATTAGATTAATCAGGGCTGAAAGGGAACATGTCCAAGGTTTGGAATCAAATTTTCCAGTCAAAGTACTTTTACACAGATAATTTTTACACCAGCCCCCTCCTCTTCCGACAACCAAGTCAGCAGGAATTTGGAGCTCGTGGGACATACAGACAGGTGAGAGTTGGTGTTCCCACCACCCAGGAAAATGCCATCAACAAAAAGTCCCCACGGGGCAGCATCCACTGGATCAGGGAAGAGAATCTTCTCTTTGTAAAGTGGATGGATGGGTCAGAATGGGTCTTTGTCTACAGTCAGAAAGGAGCTGTCACTGGCATTACCATCAGGAAAATGAGATTTGAGGGGGCTGTGTCTACAGCCAGAGAGACTATATAAAATACAGAGAGACTATATAAAAATCAATTTTATATAGTTTTTATTTTGTCCTGTTTTTGCACATTGAGAGACAAGACACAAATATTTTTACTACTACTTTATGTTATACTGTTATACTATCAAATTTATTCTGCAAAAGCTGTTGTTCATGTCCTAATGCAGTGTTTCTTCCTCACTAAATCTGTAAAACCAAACTCTGTTATGTGTTTCTTCTCCATTTAAAGCTGTTATTTCACTCTTATAACATTCAGGAAATTGTAAATTACTGTCAGATATTGAAAGTTCAAAGTGTTCTGGACAAATGGGAAAATTCCTTTCTCATATGACATTTTTATGACATTTTATAGTTAAAATAAGCAACAACAACAAAAAAAAAAACAGGCGGACATTTGGAGGTTTAGGTGTTAAGGGTTAAGTTCACATTTCACATTAAATAGGTTATATATGTATATATATATATATATATATATATATATATATATATATATATATATATATATATATATATATATATATACGGCAGGAGTGGCTTCAGGGATGCCCAGAGAACACCAGCGTGCAGTGTTCAGACAATGGCTGGATTACCTCTGACCTCTTTCTGGAGTGGGCTCAAATGTTTGCTGACTCCCTCCGTAAGGATGACCCCAAGCCCCACCTTCTCCTCCTAGATGGCCACAGTAGCCATGTTTATAACATGGAGTTTATCAAGCTGATGAAGAACAAAAGCATGCACGTTATGTGCTACCCCTCCCACACAACCCATGCACTCCAACCAGCAGATAAGTCCCTTTTCAAAAGTCTCAAACACCACTGGGATCAGGAAGGAAGAAAGTGGACAAGAATGAAGGCTGGGCAGAAGCTGCCTAAAACACAATTCTTTGCCTTGTTCCAGAGGGCTTGGGCAAAGGCCTCCACAGTTGCAGTTGCCCAGGCAGAGTTCCAGGCGACAGGGATGTACCCTCTAAACAAAGATATAATTCCCAAGACAGCTTTCGCCCCCAGCATGACCACCGAAAGAGTGCTGCCATCAACTCAACCACAACAACCAGCAAGACCTGAGTCTGCTCCATCCCTGCCCACACAACCTCAGTCTGCTACATCCCTGCCTACAAGACCTCAGTCTGCTACATCCCTGCCTGCAAGACCTCAGTCTGCTACATCTCTGCCTGCAAGACCTCAGTCTGCTACATCCCTGCCTGCAAGACCTCAGTCTGCTACATCTCTGCCTGCAAGACCTCAGTCTGCTACATCCCTGCCTGCAAGACCTGAGTCTGCTCCATCCTTACCTACAAGACCTGAGTCTGCTCCATCCCTGCCCACACAACCTCAGTCTGCTCCATCCCTGCCTGCAAGACCTGAGTCTGCTACATCCCTGCCCACACAACCTCAGTCTGCTCCATCCCTGCCTGCAAGACCTGAGTCTGCTACATCCCTGCCCACACAACCTCAGTCTGCTCCATCCCTGCCTGCAAGACCTGAGTCTGCTACATCCCTGCCTACAAGACCTGAGTCTGCTCCATCCCTGCCCACACAACCTCAGCCTGCTCCATCCCTGCCTGCAAGACCTCAGTCTGCTACATCCCTGCCTGCAAGACCTGAGTCTGCTCCATCCCTGCCCACACAACCTCAGTCTGCTACATCCCTGCCTGCAAGACCTCAGTCTGCTACATCTCTGCCTGCAAGACCTCAGTCTGCTACATCCCTGCCTGCAAGACCTCAGTCTCTTCTACCCCTGACCCAAAATGCACTCAAATCAAATCAGTTCTCTGGACGTCTGCCCTCCCATGCTCCAGCCACACCAATGTCATCTGCCAGGCCACTACCGAACTCCGACCCACCCTCCAGACCACAGTCGCCTGTTTTGACCTACCTGCTTCCCTACACAGACCAACTGGAGGAACTTTATGTCTTTCAAGACGACACTCAACTTGCAGAGAAAGTGTTAGAAGAGGGACTATTGGAGGAAGACCACAACCTCTTCACTGTCTTTACACCCCAGGAAGAAACTACTTTCTGGGAAGAGGAACCATCCACTTCCACAGTAAGTGATACTTCATCCTGTAAAGCCTAAATGAACAACATACACACACACACACACACACACACACACACACACAAAAGGCTTGAATTAAAAGACATTTGAGTTTATGTTTATATTCACGTGTAGTCTAACATTGTCTCATTTTAGTCTGTTGGAGCCATCCGATTCAGTGACCTGATCTCCATCCCTTCACGAGAGAGGGCCACAAGAAAAAGATCTAAACCACCAATCTACAACCTCACAAGTGAGGAACACCTTAGCTACATTGCCAAAAAAAATAAAAACAAACCAAAGCAATCAAAAAAACAAAAGGGCAAAAAGGTCAACAGGAAAACACAGCGAGACAACCAGCCATGTCACTTCTGCAAGGCTCTCTATGGTGACCCTGATGACCCAAAGGCAACAGAGGAATGGATTAAGTGTCTGGACTGCTCAATCTGGTACCATGAGAGCTGTGGCGAAAAGAACGGCATCTGTGATGATGACGGCTTCACCTGTCAGGAATGTGTCTAAATTTGTGTTTTAAGTAGCAGTTTTTGCATAAATCCCATTTTTAGGCCTAGTAGGTTGCAGTTTTTATTGTTTTGTTTTTATCAATGTGTTTTATGCCAAAGTTCACATTGCCATTTGCGATGAGCATATCAGTTGGTGTTCATTTATTCATTCATTTTTTCATCATTTACTATGTAATTAATTGTCCTGTCCTGTAGGGCCTAAAAAAATATATTCACTGAATAATTCCAACACAAAATGTTAAGAAAACAACCATTATTAGCCATAAAACCACATTTTAATAGAATATGTTGTTTTTTGTAAGTGCCTGAAGCTGTTTACCAAAAAGTGGCCCAATTTAGCTGATATCACCATACAGCACACACACACGCACGCGCAAACACACACACACACACGTACGCACCCACACATACACTCATACACATGCACAAACCTACACCGACACCCACGCACATACACACACACACACACACACATACGCACCCACACATACACTCATACACATGCACAAACCTACACACACACACACACACACACACACACACACGCACCCACACATACACTCATACACATGCACAAACCTACACCGACACCCACGCACACACACACACACATATGCACGCACCCACACATACACTCATACACATGCACAAACCTACACCGACACCCACACACACACACACACACACCCAAACCTACACCGCCACCCACGCACACACACACACGCACACACACACACACATACTCACGCACCCACACATACACTCATACACATGCACAAACCTACACCGACACCCACGCACACACAGTCATCAAAGAGAGTCAAATGTAACAATTCATGACCCTCTTGGGTGGTTGAAAATGAAAAACATTCTGAAAATATGCCTCTTTCTGATTGGTTACAGGACATAAACAAGCAAAATCTATAAATACAGCTTCAAATTATGGTCAGATATTGCAGTACAGACTTTGTGAAAAACATGAAGAGGTGTTTATCTGTGGCTGAGGCTCTTGATGCCATTTGGAGCCCTGATCAGGAAAATAGTGATCTGGAGGAGCCTGATTTTGAGGAGGACGTGTCAGAGGATGAGGATAACTTGATTGAAGATCCTGATTTTTTAACTTCCAAAAAATCCACCAATAAGTATAAATTTGGTGTCAATAGATTGGTCTGAAGTTGGAAAAGCAGATAAAACCCAAACTTGTGTGATTTTGTTGTGTTATTGTGCTTTTATATTATGTCAAACTTGTTCCGGTCAAATTTGACCTGCTAAGTTACTGATTAAGTTCATCTTGTCTTCTTAGAATATAAGTGTTTTTAGTGTTCTTTTTTAAAGACAAAAACGTAGGGTTACCTTGACATGTTTCGACGTTACTCTGCCTTCTTCTTCAGAAAACTGTCATCCTGACAGCTGTGACGTGTCTCCTGCTGGTGTTTGGCCTGCAGACTGGTTTTCTCCTCCAGCTGCTTTTTGAGCTTCTTTATGGTGTCACTAGCCTGATCCAGGGCGGTCTTATGTTTGACCCTTTCGTCCATCCTGGAGGAAAGAAGCTGAAGTCTCTCCTTCTCCCACTCACGCTCCTTCTAGAGAAGGCCATTTTTGACTTTTTTCAGCTCCTCATCTATCTCAGAGGTGGCCTCCTGTCTCTCCCTCTCAAGGCTGGCTGAGGGACCTATGGCTTTGGAGCTTCTAGCTAAGGGACCTTTGGCTAAGGAGCTACTGGCTGATGGACCTATGACAGATGGATCTCTGGCTGAGGATCTCTGGCTGGTGGAGCTCTGGCAGAGGGAGCTCTGGCAGAGGGATCTCTGGCAGAGGATCTCCTGGCGAAAGGGCCTCTGGCAGAGGGGTCTATGGCTGATGGATCTTTGTCAAAGGGATCTCTAGCTGAGTGATCTCTTGCAGAGGGTCTTCTGGCTGTCAGATTTCTGGCTGAGGGACCTCTGGCTGAGTGACCTCTGGCATGTCTCTGCAGTTGATGTCGTCCTGCTCATAGTACCCTGCAGGAACTCCAGTTATTGCGTGACTGGGGTGCCACTTAGACGGCTCATCATCCAGAATCCTACCAGCCCTGCTCCTCTTCTTCCTGTTTTTCTTCCTCTTTGGGAGCTGGTGGGTCAATCTTTAAGACGAATGTCGACATTTCGTCATTCTCCCAAGAATCATATCCATTTTCCTTCTCTGCAGGTGGATTGATTTTTTGAAATAAATGAAGACATTGTGCAAATGTCCAACAAGTCTCCAAAAGTTTGTGATACTCTGAACACTGTAGTGACTCAGAATGGCTGCAGTACTGAGAGAGTTCAGGCTCATATAAACCAGCTGAGTTCTTTGACGTCAGAGGAGAGAATGTCAGTCAAAGCAAAACAAACTTTCCAGAACTTTTCCAGAATGTTTGGTTCACCAGCAAACCAATCAGAATCAGAGAGCTCTACTTCAAAGCACCTGTTGCCGGATAACGTTTGTGTTTGCATTTCTTAATTCAATGTGGGGAAATTCTGATAATGTGGTTGCATCAACATATCCAAGCAAAACTATGAAGAAATAAAAATATAGATATAAATGATAAAAATATAAAATATATTAAAATCCAAAGATATTTGGCTACAGGCTGATTCCTGCTCCTTTCCGTACTGTCTTCGTTACTCCTCCTCTTCCTGACTTGCATCGTCCAGAATGTCCAGCAGTTTATCAAGTGTCCTCTTCTCTGCCAACACCACCAGAGAGTCCAACCTCATGGTGACCACAGAGCCAGTCCACCTGATCAGTTTCTCCAGCCTGGATGTGTCCTTGAGGATGTGCCACCTGCCCCCCCAGCACAGCACAGAGCAGAAGAGGACACTGACTACCACAGACTGGTAAAACATCCACAGGAGTTGTCCAGCTACAGGCCGAGGTACTTGTAGGAGTCCACAGCCTCCACCTCAGCTCCCTCAATCAGAACTGGTCATAGTCTTGGTCTGGACTTCCTGAAGTCGATGACCAGCTCCTTTGTCTTCAAGGTGTTGAGCTGTAGGTGGTTTGTGTTCCAAATTACCACTGCAAGAATAGACCAGGCTTGAACTGGCAAACCCTCAGCACACTTTCCGTGCAGTTTTTTGGCATGAAATTGCCCCCTGGTGCGCTCCCACACCCACCTCGGTCTACCAAATTGACAAAATTACCACTGGACGGGGTTTTCCAGGCTCTGCTACCCTGCACTGCACAAGGAAATTAGAGCACTACAACTAAAACTAAATTAAAAAGTGCTGTCAAAATCACACATGGAGAGACGGACAAACATTCCCACTCGCACTCATACCTAAGGGCTATTTGGAGTCACCGATCAACCTAATGAGCATGTTTTTGGTCTGTGGGACAGAACCAATGCATGCAGATGCACATGCAGTAACTGCTGTGCCACTGTGCTCCCAACCCTTCACCCTTTCATGCATGAATTACTAAATCACAAAGGAATACTATTTTCAACCAATCTTTTTACTTTCAAGCAAGCGAAACATCACTTTCATTTTTTTCAATGTGATATTCCAAAGTATACCAAAGACAATATAGTGAAACACTGACAGACGTCCTGTAGATGAGTCTAAACAAGAGGATGCACCAGCGTCTAAAATGTAATTTTCTGATGGGGTAGCGTAACTTCATGAGCTGTTAACTATGATAAAGCTGCCACTCAGGAAGGGTTATCATACCAAAATATCATCCACAGACATGGAGGTTTTAAAAAATCATAGGTAAGTTTTGTCACCTTGAGTGGTGCTGATATCTGGACTGGCCCATGGACTGAAAGCAGCAGAGCCTGAGAGAGCTGAAAAAAAAACTGTAAACACAATTTAAATAACATAATGATACATAAACAATGTAAGTGTTTAAAAAGAGCAGGTAAAGCCAGGTTGGTTGCTCCATCTTAATTGTTTGCATCATTTTTGTGACAGTTTGTGAGGCCTCAACATGAAACTGAACGTGGATCACTGTATAATTCACCAGAAGGACTCTGATGAAGACTTGAGATGTCCATGGTCCATGACAAGTGATGAAGATAAAATAGAAGTTTATAATTCATTTCTTACTAATGTAGAGCAATTAGACAGTGAACATTTTTTATAATTTGAAGTATTTTGAATATTTAAAAAAACATGATTCAGAACTAAACTGAAGGAGGGCTGCGTTACAGTAAGAGGAATCAGTTTATGGAACATTCTGTGTAAAGAAAACGAAGAAGCTCAAACTAATTTATCTTCATAAAAAGATTTAAAGCCAATATGTTGAGTAAACACAGAGAAATGTGTTAATCTAAGTCTTCCTCTGTTTGTTTAGTGGAAAAATGTGAATTAACATGTGGACTTTTTGTTTGTTTTGTTGTTTGTTTTTGATAAGAAATAAGGAACAGTAGAAAGGCTCTTTTTTTAGTTGTACTGTGTGTTTAGTAATTAATTTGAGACAAAGGGACAGACTATAAGATTTTTCTTCATCCTGCTCCTTTTCATTCACATGTTTGAGTTGTCACTGGAACAGACAACAGAGTTGCAGGGTCCGTGTTTTATTCACAATATAACATTACTAAGAACTGCATTTATTACGGCAATATTTCAGTTTATCAACACAGTGAAAAACGTTTACAAATGCACTAATTAAGATTTTCATTGTACTATGCTGTGTGCAGTGTTCCCATGTATGTTATATCAAGATATACTGTCATCACACTTATACCATGACATGTATAGTATCCCAGATACGCATAAACACAATTATACACAGATGTTGCCAATATTTATGTGCAAATAAGACAGTGTGCAGAGATTTTCCCACTATTACAGGACATTTAAAACAAGAAATTACATCAGTTTTGGTTGGCATGGTATTTAAAATAGGTCCAAAATACATTGATTGTTTGTATTGTCTGTTTTATATTCTAACAGAATGAAATAAAGACCTAAAACCTTAATTTCGTGCTATTGATGCTCCTCCACTCAAACTATTTTGAGGGTGGTCAAACTGAGAGCCTTTTTCATCACATTCTGCTTCTTGGCACAAATCTGAAATTCAACAGTTCTAAGCTGGAAAAGGCAAAAGAGACAAAACAGAAGAGAGCACAGCCCCTTTAATCCTGATGACTCTGAGGGGAAAAGCAAATGAAGCGTCAAAGACTAAACATTCAGACTGTCTGAACCATGATCACTGAACTAAATGACTCTAAACTCATGACAGGATAGGTGGAGGAGATTAAATGGAGGCAAAACACCATTTACTATGCCGAGCAGACGAGGTGTTTGCAGGAAACTGGATGAATTATTAATGTGACCTTTCTGATATCCAGGATTCAGGAGGTCAGCTGGCCCCCACCAAAGCGTTGCCTCTGCTGGTTCCAGTATCATGAACTGCTGCAGTCATGAGGAGGCAGACACTGGGACTGTGGTTCATGAACAACATGAAGTGCTGCGGTCATGAAGAGGCAGACACTGGGACTGTGGTTCATGTACAACATGAACTGCAGCAGTCATGAGGAGGCAGACACTGGGACTGTGGTTCATGTACAACATGAACTGCTGCGGTCATGAGGAGGCAGACACTGGGACTGTGGGTCACGTACAACATGAAGTGCTGCGGTCATGAGGAGGCAGAACCTGGGACTGTGGTTCACGTACAACATGAAGTGCAGCGGTCATGAGGAGGCAGAACCTGGGACTGTGGTTCACGTACAACATGAAGTGCTGCGGTCATGAAGAGGCAGACACTGGGACTGTGGTTCATGTACAACATGAAGTGCTGCGGTCATGAGGAGGCAGAACCTGGGACTGTGGTTCATGTACAACATGAAGTGCTGCAGTCATGAGGAGGCAGACACTGGGACTGTGGTTCATGTACAACATGAAGTGCTGCGGTCATGAGGAGGCAGAACCTGGGACTGTGGTTCATGTACAACATGAAGTGCTGCGGTCATGAGGAGGCAGACTCTGGGACTGTGGTTCATGTACAACATTAAGTGCTGCAGTCATGAGGAGGCAGATCCTGGGACTGTGGTTCATGTACAACATGAAGTGCTGCAGTCATGAGGAGCAGACACTGGGACTGTGGTTCATGTACAACATGAAGTGCTGCAGTCATGAGGAGACACTGGGACTGTGGTTCATGTACAACATGAAGTGCTGCGGTCATGAGGAGGCAGCCACTGGGACTGTGGTTCATGAACAACATGAAGTGCTGCGGTCATGAGGAGGCAGAACCTGGGACTGTGGTTCATGAACAACATGAAGTGCTGCGGTCATGAGGAGGAAGCCACTGGGATTGTGGTTCATGAACAACATGAAGTGCTGCAGTCATGAAGAGGCAGACACTGGGACTGTGGTTCATGTACAACATGAAGTGCTGCAGTCATGAAGAGGCAGACACTGGGACTGTAGTTCATGAACAACATGAAGTGCTGCAGTGATGAGGAGGGAAAAAACTGGGACTGTGGTTCACGTACAACATGAAGTGCTGCGGTCATGAGGAGGCAGACACTGGGACTGTGGTTCATGAACAACATGAAGTGCTGCAGTCATGAGGAGGCAGACACTGGGACTGTGGTTCATGTACAACATGAAGTGCTGCGGTCATGAGGAGGCAGACACTGGGACTGTGGTTCATGCACAACATGAAGTGCTGCGTTCATGAGGAGGCAGCCACTGGGACTGTGGGTCATGTACAACATGAAGTGCTGCGGTCATGAGGCAGAACCTGGGACTGTGGTTCATGTACAACATGAAGTGCTGCAGTCATGAGGAGGCAGACACTGGGACTGTGGTTCATGTACAACATGAAGTGCTGCAGTCATGAGGAGGCAGACACTGGGACTGTGGTTCATGAACAACATGAAGTGCTGCAGTCATGAAGAGGCAGACACTGGGACTGTGGTTCATGAACAACATGAAGTGCTATGGTCATGAGGAGGCAGATACTGGGACTGTGGTTCATGTACAACATGAAGTGCTGCGGTCATGAGGAGGCAGACACTGGGACTGTGGTTCATGTACAACATGAAGTGCTGCAGTCATGAGGAGGCAGAACTGGGACTGTGGTTCATGTACAACATGAAGTGCTGCAGTCATGAGGAGGCAGACACTGGGACTGTGGTTCATGTACAACATGAAGTGCTGCGGTCATGAGGAGGCAGACACTGGGACTGTGGTTCATGTACAACATGAAGTGCTGCGGTCATGAAGAGGCAGACACTGGGACTGTGGTTCATGTACAACATGAAGTGCTGCGGTCATGAGGAGGCAGCCACTGGGACTGTGGTTCATGAACAACATGAAGTGCTGCGGTCATGAGGAGGCAGACACTGGGACTGTGGTTCATGTACAACATGAAGTGCTGCGGTCATGAGGAGGCAGACACTGGGACTGTGGTTCATGTACAACATGAAGTGCTGCGGTCATGAGGAGGCAGACACTGGGACTGTGGTTCATGTACAACATGAAGTGCTGCAGTCATGAGGAGGCAGACACTGGGACTGTGGTTCATGTACAACATGAAGTGCTGCAGTCATGAAGAGGCAGACACTGGGTCTGTGGTTCATGTACAACATGAAGTGCTGCAGTCATGAGGAGGCAGACACTGGGACTGTGGTTCATGTACAACATGAAGTGCTGCAGTCATGAGGAGGCAGACACTGGGACTGTGGTTCATGAACAACATGAAGTGCTGCAGTCATGAAGAGGCAGACACTGGGACTGTGGTTCATGAACAACATGAAGTGCTGCAGTCATGAGGAGGCAGACACTGGGACTGTGGTTCATGAACAACATGAAGTGCTGCAGTCATGAGGAGGCAGACACTGGGACTGTGGTTCATGTACAACATGAAGTGCTGCAGTCATGAGGAGGCAGACACTGGGACTGTGGTTCATGTACAACATGAAGTGCTGCAGTGATGAGGAGGGAAAAAACTGGGACTGTGGTTCACGTACAACATGAAGTGCTGTGGTCATGAGGAGGCAGATACTGGGACTGTGGTTCATGAACAACATGAAGTGCTGCGGTCATGAGGAGGCAGACACTGGGACTGTGGTTCATGTACAACATGAAGTGCTGCAGTCATGAGGAGGCAGACACTGGGACTGTGGTTCATGTACAACATGAAGTGTGCTGCAGTCATGAGGAGGCAGACACTGGGACTGTGGTTCATGTACAACATGAAGTGCTGCAGTCATGAGGAGGACTGGGACTGTGGTTCATGTACAACATGAAGTGCTGCAGTCATGAGGAGGCAGACACTGGGACTGTGGGTTCAACATGAAGTGCTGCAGTCATGAGGAGGCAGACACTGGGACTGTGGTTCATGAACAACATGAAGTGCTGCAGTCATGAAGAGGCAGACACTGGGACTGTGGTTCATGAACAACATGAAGTGCTGCGGTCATGAGGAGGCAGACACTGGGACTGTGGTTCATGAACAACATGAAGTGCTGCAGTCATGAGGAGGCAGACACTGGGACTGTGGTTCATGTACAACATGAAGTGCTGCAGTCATGAGGAGGCAGAACCTGGGACTGTGGTTCATGTACAACATGAAGTGCTGCAGTCATGAGGAGGCAGACACTGGGACTGTGGTTCATGTACAACATGAACTGCTGCAGTCATGAGGAGGCAGACACTGGGACTGTGGTTCATGAACAACATGAAGTGCTGCAGTCATGAGGAGGCAGACACTGGGACTGTGGATCATGTACAACATGAAGTGCTGCAGTCATGAGGAGGCAGACACTGGGACTGTGGTTCATGTACAACATGAACTGCTGCAGTCATGAGGAGGCAGCCACTGGGACTGTGGTTCATGTACAACATGAACTGCTGCAGTCATGAAGAGGCAGACACTGGGACTGTGGTTCATGTACAACATGAAGTGCTGCAGTCATGAGGAGGCAGACGCTGGGACTGTGGTTCATGAACAACATGAAGTGCTGCAGTCATGAAGAGGCAGACAAAACTGGGACTGTGGTTCATGTACAACATGAAGTGCTGCAGTCATGAGGAGGCAGACACTGGGACTGTGGTTCATGTACAACATGAAGTGCTGCGTCATGAGGAGGCAGACACTGGGACTGTGGTTCACGTACAACATGAAGTGCTGCGGTCATGAAGAGGCAGACACTGGGACTGTGGTTCATGTACAACATGAAGTGCTGCAGTCATGAGGAGGCAGACACTTGGACTGTGGGTCATGTACAACATGAAGTGCTGCGGTCATGAGGAGGCAGACACTGGGACTGTGGTTCATGTACAACATGAAGTGCTGCAGTCATGAGGAGGCAGACACTGGGACTGTGGTTCATGCACAACATGAAGTGCTGCAGTCATGAGGAGGCAGACACTGGGACTGTGGTTCATGTACAACATGAAGTGCTGCGGTCATGAGGAGGCAGACACTGGGACTGTGGTTCATGCACAACATGAAGTGCTGCGTTCATGAGGAGGCAGCCACTGGGACTGTGGGTCATGTACAACATGAAGTGCTGCGGTCATGAGGAGGCAGCCACTGGGACTGTTGTTCATGTACAACTTGAAGTGCTGCAGTCATGAGGAGGCAGACACTGGGACTGTGGTTCATGTACAACATGAAGTGCTGCGGTCATGAAGAGGCAGACACTGGGACTGTGGTTCATGTACAACATGAAGTGCTGCAGTCATGAGGAGGCAGACACTGGGACTGTGGGTCATGTACAATATGAAGTACTGCGGTCATGAGGAGGCAGACACTGGGACTGTGGTTCATGATCAACATGAAGTGCTGCAGTCATGAGGAGGCAGACACTGGGACTGTGGTTCATGTACAACATGAAGTGCTGCAGTCATGAGGAGGCAGACACTGGGACTGTGGTTCATGATCAACATGAAGTGCTGCAGTCATGAGGAGGCAGACACTGGGACTGTGGTTCATGTACAACATGAAGTGCTGCAGTCATGAAGAGGCAGACACTGGGTCTGTGGTTCATGTACAACATGAAGTGCTGCAGTCATGAAGAGGCAGACACTGGGTCTGTGGTTCATGTACAACATGAAGTGCTGCAGTCATGAAGAGGCAGACACTGGGTCTGTGGTTCATGTACAACATGAAGTGCTGCAGTCATGAGGAGGAAGCCACTGGGACTGTGGTTCATACAACATGAAGTGCTGCGGTCATGAGGAGGCAGACACTGGGACTGTGGTTCATGTACAACATGAAGTGCTGCAGTCATGAGGAGGCAGACACTGGGACTGTGGTTCATGACAACATGAAGTGCTGCAGTCATGAGGAGGCAGAACCTGGGACTGTGGTTCATGAACAAACATGAAGTGCTGCGGTCATGAAGAGGCAGACACTGGGACTGTGGTTCATGAACAACATGAAGTGCTGCGGTCATGAGGAGGCAGAACCTGGGACTGTGGTTCATGAACAACATGAAGTGCTGCAGTGATGAGGAGGGAAAAAACTGGGACTGTGGTTCACGTACAACATGAAGTGCTGCGGTCATGAGGAGGCAGAACCTGGGACTGTGGTTCATGAACAACATGAAGTGCTGCAGTCATGAGGAGGCAGACTGGGACTGTGGTTCATGTACAACATGAAGTGCTGCGGTCATGGGGAGGCAGACACTGGGACTGTGGTTCATGTACAACATGAAGTGCTGCGGTCATGAGGAGGCAGACACTGGGACTGTGGTTCATGTACAACATGAAGTGCTGCGGTCATGAGGAGGCAGACACTGGGACTGTGGTTCACGTACAACATGAAGTGCTGTGGTAATCAGGAGGCAGCCACTGGGACTGTGGTTCATGTACAACATTAAGTGCTGTGGTAATCAGGAGGCAGCCCCTGGGACTGTGGTTCATGTACAACATGAAGTGCTGCGGTCATCGGGAGGCAGAACCTGGGACTGTGGTTCATGTACAACTTGAAGTGCTGCGGTCATGAGGAGGCAGACACTGGGACTGTGGTTCATGAACAACATGAAGTGCTGCGGTCATGAGGAGGCAGACACTGGGACTGTGGGTCATGAACAACATGAAGTGCTGCGGTCATGAGGAGGCAGCCACTGGGACTGTGGGTCATGAACAACATGAAGTGCTGCGGTCATGAGGAGGCAGACACTGGGACTGTGGTTCATGTACAACATGAAGTGCTGCGGTCATGAGGAGGCAGACACTGGGACTGTGGTTCATGTACAACATGAAGTGCTGCGGTCATGAGGAGGCAGACACTGGGACTGTGGTTCATGTACAACATGAAGTGCTGCGGTCATGAGGAGGCAGACACTGGGACTGTGGTTCATGTACAACATGAAGTGCTGCGGTCATGAAGAGGCAGACACTGGGACTGTGGTTCATGTACAACATGAAGTGCTGCGGACATGAGGAGGCAGACACTGGGACTGTGGTTGATGTACAACATGAAGTGCTGCAGTCATGAAGAGGCAGACACTGGGACTGTGGTTCATCAACAACCTGAAGTGCTGCGGTCATGAGGAGGCAGACACTGGGACTGTGGTTCATGTACAACATGAAGTGCTGCAGTCATGAAGAGGCAGACACTGGGACTGTGGTTCATGTACAACATGAAGTGCTGCAGTCATGAAGAGGCAGACACTGGGTCTGTGGTTCATGTACAACATGAAGTGCTGCAGTCATGAAGAGGCAGACACTGGGTCTGTGGTTCATGTACAACATGAAGTGCTGCAGTCATGAAGAGGCAGACACTGGGTCTGTGGTTCATGTACAACATGAAGTGCTGCAGTCATGAAGAGGCAGACACTGGGTCTGTGGTTCATGTACAACATGAAGTGCTGCAGTCATGAGGAGGAAGCCACTGGGTCTGTGGTTCATGTACAACATGAAGTGCTGCAGTCATGAGAGGCAGACACTGGGACTGTGGTTCATGTACAACATGAAGTGCTGCAGTCATGAGGAGGCAGACACTGGGACTGTGGTTCATGTACAACATGAAGTGCTGCAGTCATGAGGAGGCAGAACTGGGACTGTGGTTCATGTACAACATGAAGTGCTGCAGTCATGAGGAGGCAGCCACTGGGACTGTGGTTCATGACAACATGAAGTGCTGCAGTCATGAGGAGGCAGACACTGGGACTGTGGTTCATGTACAACATGAAGTGCTGCAGTCATGAGAGGCAGACACTGGGACTGTGGTTCATGTACAACATGAAGTGCTGCAGTCATGAAGGAGGGAAAAACTGGGACTGTGGTTCATGAACAACATGAAGTGCTGCGGTCATGAAGAGGCAGACACTGGGACTGTGGTTCATGTACAACATGAAGTGCTGCGGTCATGAGGAGGCAGACACTGGGACTGTGGTTCATGTACAACATGAAGTGCTGCGGTCATGAGGAGGCAGACACTGGGACTGTGGTTCATGTACAACTTGAAGTGCTGCAGTCATGAGGAGGCAGACACTGGGACTGTGGTTCATGAACAACATGAAGTGCTGCAGTCATGAGGAGGCGGACACTGGGACTGTGGTTCATGTACAACATGAAGTGCTGCGGTCATGAGGAGGCAGACACTGGGACTGTGGTTCATGTACAACATGAAGTGCTGCGGTCATGAAGAGGCAGACACTGGGACTGTGGTTCATGAACAACATGAAGTGCTGCGGTCATGAGGAGGCAGACACTGGGATTGTGGTTCATGAACAACATGAAGTGCTGCAGTGATGAGGAGGGAAAAAACTGGAACTGTGGTTCACGTACAACATGAAGTGCTGCGGTCATGAGGAGGGAAAAAACTGGGACTGTGGTTCATGAACAACATGAAGTGCTGCAGTCATGAGGAGGCAGACACTGGGACTGTGGTTCATGTACAACATGAAGTGCTGCGGTCATGAGGAGGCAGAAAAACTGGGACTGTGGTTCATGAACAACATGAAGTGCTGCAGTCATGAGGAGGCAGACACTGGGACTGTGGGTCATGTACAATATGAAGTAATGCGGTCATGAGGAGGCAGACACTGGGACTGTGGTTCATGATCAACATGAAGTGCTGCAGTCATGAGGAGGCAGACACTGGGACTGTGGTTCATGTACAACATGAAGTGCTGCAGTCATGAAGAGGCAGACACTGGGACTGTGGTTCATGTACAACTTGAAGTGCTGCGGTCATGAGGAGGCAGACACTGGGACTGTGGTTCATGAACAACATGAAGTGCTGCGGTCATGAGGAGGCAGACACTGGGACTGTGGGTCATGAACAACATGAAGTGCTGCGGTCATGAGGAGGCAGCCACTGGGACTGTGGGTCATGAACAACATGAAGTGCTGCGGTCATGAGGAGGCAGACACTGGGACTGTGGTTCATGTACAACATGAAGTGCTGCGGTCATGAGGAGGCAGAACCTGGGACTGTGGTTCATGTACAACATGAAGTGCTGCAGTCATGAGGAGGCGGACACTGGGACTGTGGTTCATGTACAACATGAAGTGCTGCAGTCATGAGGAGGCAGACACTGGGACTGTGGTTCATGTACAACATGAAGTGCTGCGGTCATGAGGAGGCAGACACTGGGACTGTGGTTCATGTACAACATGAAGTGCTGCGGTCATGAAGAGGCAGACACTGGGACTGTGGTTCATGTACAACATGAAGTGCTGCGGTCATGAGGAGGCAGACACTGGGACTGTGGTTCATGTACAACATGAAGTGCTGCGGTCATGAGGAGGCAGACACTGGGACTGTGGTTCATGTACAACATGAAGTGCTGCGGTCATGAGGAGGCAGACACTGGGACTGTGGTTCATGTACAACATGAAGTGCTGCGGTCCTGAGGAGGGAAAAAACTGGGACTGTGGTTCATGTACAACATGAAGTGCTGCAGTCATGAGGAGGCAGAACCTGGGACTGTGGTTCATGTACAACATGAAGTGCTGCGGTCATGAGGAGGCAGACACTGGGACTGTGGTTCATGTACAACATGAAGTGCTGCAGTCATGAGGAGGGACACTGGGACTGTGGTTCATGTACAACATGAAGTGCTGCAGTCATGAGGAGGCAGACACTGGGACTGTGGTTCATGTACAACATGAAGTGCTGCAGTCATGAGGAGGCAGACACTGGGACTGTGGTTCATGTACAACATGAAGTGCTGCGGTCATGAGGAGGACACTGGGACTGTGGTTCATGTACAACATGAAGTGCTGCAGTCATGAGGAGGCAGACACTGGGACTGTGGTTCATGTACAACATGAAGTGCTGCAGTCATGAGGAGGAAAAAAACTGGGACTGTGGTTCATGTACAACATGAAGTGCATGCGGTCATGAGGAGGGACACTGGGACTGTGGTTCATGTACAACATGAAGTGCTGCGGTCATGAGGAGGCAGACACTGGGACTGTGGTTCATGTACAACATGAAGTGCTGCAGTCATGAGGAGGCAGAAAACTGGGACTGTGGTTCATGTACAACATGAAGTGCTGCAGTCATGAGGAGGCAGACACTGGGACTGTGGCTCATGTACGACATGCAGAGCTGCAGTCATGAGGAAGAGTAAACTGGGACTGTGGTTCATGAACAACATGAAGTGCTGCGGTCATGAGGAGGCAGACACTGGGACTGTGGTTCATGTACAACATGAAGTGCTGCAGTCATGAGGAGGCAGACACTGGGACTGTGGTTCATGAACAACATGAAGTTCTGTGGTCATGAGGAGGCAGACACTGGGACTGTGGTTCATGTACAACATGAAGTGCTGCAGTCATGAAGAGGCAGACACTGGGACTGTGGTTCATGTACAACATGAAGTGCTGCAGTCATGAGGAGGCAGACACTGGGACTGTGGTTCATGTACAACATGAAGTGCTGCGGTGATGAGGAGGGAAAAAACTGGGACTGTGGTTCATGTACAACATGAAGTGCTGCGGTCATGAGGAGGCAGACACTGGGACTGTGGTTCATGAACAACATGAAGTGCTGCAGTCATGAGGAGGCAGACACTGGGACTGTGGTTCATGTACAACATGAAGTGCTGCAGTCATGAGGAGGCAGACACTGGGACTGTGGTTCATGTACAACATGAAGTGCTGCAGTCATGAGGAGGACTGGGACTGTGGTTCATGTACAACATGAAGTGCTGCGGTCATGGGGAGGGCAAAAACTGGGACTATGGTTCATGTACAACATGAAGTGCTGCAGTCATGAGGAGGCAGACACTGGGACTGTGGTTCATGTACAACATGAAGTGCTGCAGTCATGAGGAGGCAGAACCTGGGACTGTGGTTCATGTACAACATGAAGTGCTGCGGTCATGAGGAGGCAGACACTGGGACTGTGGTTCATGTACAACATGAAGTGCTGCAGTCATGAGGAGGAAGACACTGGGACTGTGGTTCATGTACAACATGAAGTGCTGCGGTCATGAAGAGGGATAAAACTGGGACTTTGGTTCATGTACAACATGAAGTGCTGCAGTCATGAGGAGGCAGACACTGGGACTGTGGTTCATGTACAACATGAAGTGCTGCGGTCATGAGGAGGCAGACACTGGGACTGTGGTTCATGTACAACATGAAGTGCTGCGGTCATGAGGAGGCAGACACTGGGACTGTGGTTCATGTACAACATGAAGTGCTGCAGTCATGAGGAGGCAGACACTGGGACTGTGGTTCATGTACAACATGAAGTGCTGCGGTCATGAGGAGGCAGACACTGGGACTGTGGTTCATGTACAACATGAAGTGCTGCGGTCATGAGGAGGCAGACACTGGGACTGTGGTTCATGAACAACATGAAGTGCTGCAGTCATGAGGAGGGAAAAAACTTGGTCCGTGGTTCACGTACAACATGAAGTGCTGCAGTCATGAGGAGGCAGACACTGGGACTGTGGTTCATGAACAACATGAAGTGCTGCGGTCATGAAGAGGCAGACACTGGGACTGTGGTTCATGTACAACATGAAGTGCTGCAGTCATGAAGAGGCAGACACTGGGACTGTGGGTCATGTACATCATGAAGTGCTGCGGTCATGAGGAGGCAGACACTGGGACTGTGGTTCATGTACAACATGAAGTAGTGCAGTCATGAAGAGGGAAAAAACTGGGACTGTGGTTCATGTACAACATGAAGTGCTGCAGTCATGAGGAGGGAAAAACTGGGACTGTGGTTCATGTACAACATGAAGTGCTGCAGTCATGAGGAGGCAGACACTGGGACTGTGGTTCATGTACAACATGAAGTGCTGCAGTCATGAGAGAGGCAGACACTGGGACTGTGGTTCATGTGCAACATGAAGTGATGCGGTCATGAAGAGGCAGACACTGGGACTGTGGTTCATGTACAACATGAAGTGCTGCGGTCATGAGGAGGCAGACACTGGGACTGTGGTTCATGAACAACATGAAGTGTTGCAGTCACTAAGAGGAAGACACTGGGACTGTGGTTCATGTACAACATGAAGTGCTGCAGTCATGAGGAGGTAGACACTGGGACTGTGGTTCATGTACAACATGAAGTGCTGCGGTCATGAGGAGGCAGACACTGGGACTGTGGTTCATGTACAACATGAAGTGCTGCAGTCATGAGGAGGCAGAACTGGGACTGTGGTTCATGTACAACATGAAGTGCTGCGGTCATGAGGAGGCAGACACTGGGACTGTGGTTCATGTACAACATGAAGTGCTGCAGTCATGAGGAGGCAGACACTGGGACTGTGGTTCATGTACAACATGAAGTGCTGCAGTCATGAGGAGGCAGACACTGGGACTGTGGTTCATGACAACATGAAGTGCTGCAGTCATGAGGAGGCAGACACTGGGACTGTGTTTCCTGTACAACATGAAGTGCTGCAGTCATGAGGAGGCAGACACTGTGACTGTGGTTCATGCACAACATGAAGTGCTGCAGTCATGAGGAGGCAGACACTGGGACTGTGGTTCATGTACAACATGAAGTGCTGCGGTCATGAGGAGGCAGACACTGGGACTGTGGTTCATGCACAACATGAAGTGCTGCAGTCATGAGGAGGCAGACACTGGGACTGTGGTTCATGTACAACATGAAGTGCTGCGGTCATGAGGAGGCAGACACTGGGACTGTGGTTCATGTACAACATGAAGTGCTGCAGTCATGAGGAGGCAGACACTGGGACTGTGGTTCATGCACAACATGAAGTGCTGCAGTCATGAGGAGGCAGCCACTGGGATTGTGGTTCATGTACAACATGAAGTGCTGCAGTCATGAGGAGGCAGACACTGGGACTGTGGTTCATGTACAACATGAAGTGCTGCAGTCATGAGGAGGCAGACACTGGGACTGTGGTTCATGTACAACATGAAGTGCTGCGGTCATGAGGAGGCAGACACTGGGACTGTGGTTCATGTACAACATGAAGTGCTGCGGTCATGAGGAGGCAGACACTGGGACTGTGGTTCATGTACAACATGAAGTGCTGCAGTCATGAGGAGGCAGACACTGGGACTGTGGTTCATGTACAACATGAAGTGCTGCGGTCATGAGGAGGCAGACACTGGGACTGTGGTTCATGAACAACATGAAGTGCTGCGGTCATGAGGAGGCAGACACTGGGACTGTGGTTCATGTACAACATGAAGTGCTGCGGTCATGAGGAGGCAGACACTGGGACTGTGGTTCATGTACAACATGAAGTGCTGCGGTCATGAGGAGGCAGCCACTGGGACTGTGGTTCATGTACAACATGAAGTGCTGCGGTCATGAGGAGGCAGCCACTGGGACTGTTGTTCATGTACAACATGAAGTGCTGCAGTCATGAGGAGGCAGACACTGGGACTGTGGTTCATGAACAACATGAAGTGCTGCGGTCATGAAGAGGCAGACACTGGGACTGTGGTTCATGAACAACATGAAGTGCTGCAGTGATGAGGAGGGAAAAAACTGGGACTGTGGTTCATGAACATGAAGTGCTGCGGTCATGAGGAGGCAGAACCTGGGACTGTGGTTCATGAACAACATGAAGTGCTGCAGTCATGAAGAGGCAGACACTGGGACTGTGGTTCATGTACAACATGAAGTGCTGCAGTCATGAGGAGGCAGACACTGGGACTGTGGTTCATGTACAACATGAAGTGCTGCGGTCATGAGGAGGCAGACACTGGGACTGTGGTTCATGTACAACATGAAGTGCTGAGTCATGAGGAGGCAGACACTGGGACTGTGGTTCATGTACAACATGAAGTGCTGCAGTCATGAGGAGGCAGACACTGGGACTGTGGTTCATGTACAACATGAAGTGCTGCAGTCATGAGGAGGCAGACACTGGGACTGTGGTTCATGTACAACATGAAGTGCTGCAGTCATGAGGAGGCAGACACTGGGACTGTGGTTCATGTACAACATGAAGTGCTGCGGTCATGAGGAGGCAGACACTGGGACTGTGGTTCATGTACAACATGAAGTGCTGCAGTCATGAGGAGGCAGACACTGGGACTGTGGTTCATGTACAACCTGAAGTGCTGCAGTCATGAGGAGGAGACACTGGGACTGTGGTTCATGTACAACATGAAGTGCTGCAGTCATGAGGAGGACACTGGGACTGTGGTTCATGTACAACATGAAGTGCTGCAGTCATGAGGAGGCAGACACTGGGACTGTGGTTCATGTACAACATGAAGTGCTGCAGTCATGAGGAGGCAGACACTGGGACTGTGGTTCATGAACAACATGAAGTGCTGCAGTCATGAAGAGGCAGACACTGGGACTGTGGTTCATGTACAACATGAAGTGCTGCAGTCATGAGGAGGCAGACACTGGGACTGTGGTTCATGTACAACATGAAGTGCTGCAGTCATGAGGAGGCAGACACTGGGACTGTGGTTCATGTACAACATGAAGTGCTGCAGTCATGAGGAGGCAGACACTGGGACTGTGGTTCATGAACAACATGAAGTAATGCGGTCATGAGGAGGCAGACACTGGGACTGTGGTTCATGTACAACATGAAGTGCTGCAGTCATGAACAGGCAGACACTGGGACTGTGGTTCATGTACAACATGAAGTGCTGCAGTCATGAGGAGGCGGACACTGGGACTGTGGTTCATGTACAACATGAAGTGCTGCAGTCATGAGGAGGCAGACACTGGGACTGTGGTTCATGTACAACATGAAGTGCTGCGGTCATGAGGAGGCAGACACTGGGACTGTGGTTCATGTACAACATGAAGTGCTGCGGTCATGAGGAGGCAGACACTGGGACTGTGGTTCATGTACAACATGAAGTGCTGCAGTCATGAGGAGGCAGACACTGGGACTGTGGTTCATGTACAACATGAAGTGCTGCGGTCATGAGGAGGCAGACACTGGGACTGTGGTTCATGTACAACATGAAGTGCTGCAGTCATGAGGAGGCAGACACTGGGACTGTGGTTCATGTACAACATGAAGTGCTGCAGTCATGAGGAGGCAGACACTGGGACTGTGGTTCATGTACAACATGAAGTGCTGCGGTCATGAGGAGGCAGACACTGGGACTGTGGTTCATGTACAACATGAAGTGCTGCAGGTCATGAGGAGGCAGACACTGGGACTGTGGTTCATGTACAACATGAAGTGCTGCGGTCATGAGGAGGCAGACACTGGGACTGTGGTTCATGTACAACATGAAGTGCTGCGTCATGAGGAGGCAGACACTGGGACTGTGGTTCATGTACAACATGAAGTGCTGCGGTCATGAGGAGGCAGACACTGGGACTGTGGTTCATGTACAACATGAAGTGCTGCGGTCATGAGGAGGCAGACACTGGGACTGTGGTTCATGTACAACATGAAGTGCTGCAGTCATGAGGAGGCAGACACTGGGACTGTGGTTCATGTACAACATGAAGTGCTGCAGTCATGAGGAGGCAGACACTGGGACTGTGGTTCATGAACAACATGAAGTGCTGCGGTCATGAAGAGGCAGACACTGGGACTGTGGTTCATGAACAACATGAAGTGCTGCGGTCATGAGGAGGCAGACACTGGGACTGTGGTTCATGTACAACATGAAGTGCTGCGGTCATGAGGAGGCAGACACTGGGACTGTGGTTCATGAACAACATGAAGTGTTGCAGTCACTAAGAGGCAGACACTGGGACTGTGGTTCATGAACAACATGAAGTGTTGCAGTCACTAAGAGGCAGACACTGGGACTGTGGTTCATGTACAACATGAAGTGCTGCGGTCATGAGGAGGCAGACACTGGGACTGTGGTTCATGTACAACATGAAGTGCTGCAGTCATGAAGAGGCAGACACTGGGACTGTGGTTCATGTACAACATGAAGTGCTGCAGTCATGAGGAGGCAGACACTGGGACTGTGGTTCATGTACAACATGAAGTGCTGCGGTCATGAGGAGGCAGACACTGGGACTGTGGTTCATGTACAACATGAAGTGCTGCGGTCATGAGGAGGCAGACACTGGGACTGTGGTTCATGTACAAGTGCTGCGGTCATGAAGAGGCAGACACTGGGACTGTGGGTCACGTACAACATGAAGTGCTGCAGTCATGGAGAGGCAGACACTGGGACTGTGGTTCATGTACAAGTGCTGCGGTCATGAGGAGGCAGACACTGGGACTGTGGGTCATGAACAACATGAAGTGCTGCGGTCATGAAGAGGCAGACACTGGGACTGTGGTTCATGAACAACATGAAGTGCTGCGGTCATGAGGAGGCAGACACTGGGACTGTGGGTCATGTACAACATGAAGTGCTGCGTCATGAGGAGGCAGACACTGGGACTGTGGTTCATGTACAACATGAAGTGCTGCAGTCATGAGGAGGAAGCCACTGGGTCTGTGGTTCATGTACAACATGAAGTGCTGCAGTCATGAGGAGGCAGACACTGGGACTGTGGTTCATGTACAACATGAAGTGCTGCAGTCATGAAGAGGCAGACACTGGGACTGTGGTTCATGTACAACATGAAGTGCTGCAGTCATGAGGAGGCAGACACTGGGACTGTGGTTCATGTACAACATGAACTTCTGCAGTGATGAGGAGGCAGACACTGGGACTGTGGTTCATGTACAACATGAAGTGCTGCAGTCATGAGGAGGCAGACACTGGGACTGTGGTTCATGAACAACATGAAGTGCTGCAGTCATGAGGAGGGAAAATACTGGGACTGTGGTTCATGTACAACATGAAGTGCTGCAGTCATGAGGAGGCAGACACTGGGACTGTGGTTCATGTACGACATGAAGAGCTGCAGTCATGAGGAAGCATAACCGGGGACTGTGGTTCATCAACAACATGAAGTGCTGCGGTCATGAGGAGGCAGACACTGGGACTGTGGTTCATGTACAACATGAAGTGCTGCGGTCATGAGGAGGCAGACACTGGGACTGTGGTTCATGTACAACATGAAGTGCTGCGGTCATGAAGAGGCAGACACTGGGACTGTGGTTCATGAACAACATGAAGTGCTGCAGTCATGAGGAGGCAGACACTGGGACTGTGGTTCATGTACAACATGAAGTGCTGCGGTCATGAGGCAGACCCTGGGACTGTGGTTCATGTACAACATGAACTGCTTCAGTCATGAGGAGGCAGCCACTGGGACTGTGGTTCATGTACAACATGAAGTGCTGCAGTCATGAAGAGGCAGACACTGGGACTGTGGTTCATGTACAACATGAAGTGCTGCGGTCATGAGGAGGCAGACACTGGGACTGTGGTTCATGACAACATGAAGTGCTGCGGTCATGAGGAGGCAGACACTGGGACTGTGGTTCATGTACAACATGAAGTGCTGCGGTCATGAGGAGGCAACACTGGGACTGTGGTTCATGTACAACATGAAGTGCTGCGGTCATGAGGAGGCAGACACTGGGACTGTGGTTCATGTACAACATGAAGTGCTGCAGTCATGAGGAGGCAGACACTGGGACTGTGGTTCATGTACAACATGAAGTGCTGCGTCATGAGGAGGCAGACACTGGGACTGTGGTTCATGTACAACATGAAGTGCTGCAGTCATGGAGAGGCAGACACTGGCACTGTGGTTCATGAACAACATGAAGTGCTGCGGTCATGAGGAGGCAGACACTGGGACTGTGGTTCATGTACAACATGAAGTGCTGCGGTCATGAGGAGGCAGACACTGGGACTGTGGTTCATGTACAACATGAAGTGCTGCGGTCATGAGGAGGCAGACACTGGGACTGTGGTTCATGTACAACATGAAGTGCTGCAGTCATGAGGAGGCAGACACTGGGACTGTGGGTCATGTACATCATGAAGTGCTGCGGTCATGAGGAGGCAGACACTGGGACTGTGGTTCATGTACAACATGAAGTGCTGCAGTCATGAGGAGAGGCAGACACTGGGACTGTGGTTCATGTACAACATGAAGTGCTGCAGTCATGAGGAGGCAGACACTGGGACTGTGGTTCATGTACAACATGAAGTGCAGTCATGAGGAGGCAGACACTGGGACTGTGGTTCATGTACAACATGAAGTGCTGCGGTCATGAGGAGGCAGACACTGGGACTGTGGTTCATGTACAACATGAAGTGCTGCAGTCATGAACAGGCAGACACTGGGACTGTGGTTCATGAACAACATGAAGTGCTGCGGTCATGAGGAGGCAGACACTGGGACTGTGGTTCATGTACAACATGAAGTGCTGCGGTCACGAGGAGGCAGCCACTGGGACTGTGGTTCATGTACAACATGAAGTGCTGCGGTCATGAGGCAGAACCTGGGACTGTGGTTCATGTACAACATGAAGTGCTGCGGTCATGAGGAGGCAGACACTGGGACTGTGGTTCATGTACAACATGAAGTGCTGCAGTCATGAGGAGGCAGACACTGGGACTGTGGTTCATGAACAACATGAAGTGCTGCAGTCATGAGGAGGCAGACACTGGGACTGTGGTTCATGTACAACATGAAGTGCTGCGGTCATGAGGAGGCAGACACTGGGACTGTGGTTCATGTACAACATGAAGTGCTGCGGTCATGAGGAGGCAGACACTGGGACTGTGGTTCATGTACAACATGAAGTGCTGCGGTCATGAGGAGGCAGACACTGGGACTGTGGTTCATGTACAACATGAAGTGCTGCGTTCATGAGGAGGCAGACTGGGACTGTGGTTCATGTACAACATGAAGTGCTGCGGTCATGAGGAGAGGCAGACACTGGGACTGTGGTTCATCAACAACATGAAGTGCTGCGGTCATGAGGAGGCAGACACTGGGACTGTGGTTCATGTACAACATGAAGTGCTGCGGTCATGAGGAGGCAGACACTGGGACTGTGGTTCATGTACAACATGAAGTGCTGCTCATGAGAGGCAGAACCTGGGACTGTGGTTCATGTACAACATGAAGTGCTGCGTTCATGAGGAGGCAGACACTGGGACTGTGGTTCATGTACAACATTAAGTGCTGCAGTCATGAGGAGGCAGACTCTGGGACTGTGGTTCATGTACAACATGAAGTGCTGCGTTCATGAGGAGGCAGGCACTGGGACTGTGGTTCATGAACAACATGAAGTGCTGCGTCATGAGGAGGCAGACACTGGGACTGTGGTTCATGTACAACATGAAGTGCTGCGGTCATGAGGAGGCAGACACTGGGACTGTGGTTCATGTACAACATGAAGTGCTGCGTCATGAGGAGGCAGACACTGGGACTGTGGTTCATGTACAACATGAAGTGCTGCGGTCATGAGGAGGCAGACACTGGGACTGTGGTTCATGTACAACATGAAGTGCTGCAGTCATGAGGAGAGGCAGACACTGGGACTGTGGTTCATGTACAACATGAAGTGCTGCAGTCATGAGAGGCAGACACTGGGACTGTGGTTCATGAACAACATGAAGTGCTGCAGTCATGAGGAGGCAGACACTGGGACTGTGGTTCATGTACAACATGAAGTGCTGCAGTCATGAGGAGGCAGACACTGGGACTGTGGTTCATGTACAACATGAAGTGCTGCGGTCATGAGGAGGCAGACACTGGGACTGTGGTTCAACAACATGAAGTGCTGCGGTCATGAGGAGGCAGACACTGGGACTGTGGTTCATGTACAACATGAAGTGCTGCTGCGGTCATGAGAGGCAGACACTGGGACTGTGGTTCATGTACAACATGAAGTGCTGCGGTCATGAGGAGGCAGACACTGGGACTGTGGTTCATGAACAACATGAAGTGCTGGTCATGAGGAGGAGACACTGGGACTGTGGTTCATGAACAACATGAAGTGCTGCAGTCATGAAGAGGCAGACACTGGGACTGTGGTTCATGAACAACATGAAGTGCTGCGGTCATGAAGAGGCAGACACTGGGACTGTGGTTCATGTACAACATGAAGTGCTGCAGTCATGAACAGGCAGACACTGGGACTGTGGTTCATGAACAACATGAAGTGCTGCGGTCATGAGGAGGCAGACACTGGGACTGTGGTTCATGAACAACATGAAGTGCTGCGGTCATGAGGAGGCAGCCACTGGGACTGTGGTTCATGAACAACATGAACTGATGCGGTCATGAGGACGCAGACACTGGGACTGTGGTTCATGTACAACATGAAGTGCTGCAGTCATGAAGAGGCAGACACTGGGACTGTGGTTCATGTACAACATGAAGTGCTGCAGTCATGAGGAGGCAGACACTGGGACTGTGGTTCATGTACAACATGAAGTGCTGCGGTCATGAGGAGGCAGACACTGGGACTGTGGTTCATGTACAACATGAAGTGCTGCGGTCATGAGGAGGCAGACACTGGGACTGTGGTTCATGAACAACATGAAGTGCTGCGGTCATGAGGAGGCAGACACTGGGACTGTGGTTCATGAACAACATGAAGTGCTGCAGTCATGAGGAGGCAGACACTGGGACTGTGGTTCATGTACAACATGAAGTGCTGCGGTCATGAGGAGGCAGACACTGGGACTGTGGTTCATGTACAACATGAACTGCTGCGGTGATGAGGAGGGAAAAAACTGGGACTGTGGTTCATGTACAACATGAAGTGCTGCGGTCATGAGGAGGCAGACACTGGGACTGTGGTTCATGAACAACATGAAGTGCTGCGGTCATGAGGAGGCAGACACTGGGACTGTGGTTCATGTACAACATGAAGTGCTGCGGTCATGAGGAGGCAGACACTGGGACTGTGGTTCATGTACAACATGAAGTGCTGCGGTCATGAGGAGGCAGACACTGGGACTGTGGTTCATGTACAACATGAAGTGCTGCGGTCATGAGGAGGCAGACACTGGGACTGTGGTTCATGTACAACATGAAGTGCTGCGGTCATGAGGAGGCAGACACTGGGACTGTGGTTCATGTACAAGTGCTGCGGTCATGAAGAGGCAGACACTGGGACTGTGGGTCACGTACAACATGAAGTGCTGCAGTCATGGAGAGGCAGACACTGGGACTGTGGTTCACGTACAACATGAAGTGCTGCGGTCATGAGGAGGCAGACACTGGGACTGTGGTTCATGTACAACATGAAGTGCTGCGGTCATGAGGAGGCAGACACTGGGACTGTGGTTCATGTACAACATGAAGTGCTGCGGTCATGAGGAGGCAGACACTGGGACTGTGGTTCATGAACAACATGAAGTGCTGCGGTCATGAGGAGGCAGACACTGGGACTGTGGTTCATGTACAACATGAAGTGCTGCGGTCATGAGGAGGCAGACACTGGGACTGTGGTTCATGTACAACATGAAGTGCTGCGGTCATGAAGAGGCAGACACTGGGACTGTGGTTCATGTACAACATGAAGTGCTGCGGTCATGAGGAGGCAGACACTGGGACTGTGGTTCATGAACAACATGAAGTGCTGCGGTCATGAGGAGGCAGACACTGGGACTGTGGTTCATGTACAACATGAAGTGCTGCGGTCATGAGGAGGCAGACACTGGGACTGTGGTTCATGAACAACATGAAGTGCTGCGGTCATGAGGAGGCAGACACTGGGACTGTGGTTCATGTACAAAATGAAGTGCTGCGGTCATGAGGAGGCAGACACTGGGACTGTGGTTCATGTACAACATGAAGTGCTGCAGTCATGAGGAGTCAGAACCTGGGACTGTGGTTCATGTACAACATGAAGTGCTGCAGTCATGAGGAGGGAAAAAACTGGGACTGTGGTTCATGTACAACATGAAGTGCTGCAGTCATGAGGAGTCAGAACCTGGGACTGTGGTTCATGTACAACATGAAGTGCTGCAGTCATGAGGAGGGAAAAAACTGGGACTGTGGTTCATGTACAACATGAAGTGCTGCGGTCATGAGGAGGCAGACACTGGGACTATGGTTCATGTACAACATGAAGTGCTGCAGTCATGAGGAGGTAAAAAACTGGGACTGTGGTTCATGTACAACATGAAGTGCTGCGGTCATGAGGAGGGATAAAACTGGGACTGTGGTTCATGTACAACATGAAGTGCATCGGTGATGAGGAGGGAAAAAACTGGGACTGTGGTTCATGTACAACATGAAGTGCTGCGGTCATGAGGAGGCAGACACTGGGACTGAGGTTCATGAACAACATGAAGTGCTGCAGTCATGAGGAGGCAGACACTGGGACTGTGGTTCATGTACAACATGAAGTGCTGCGGTCATGAGGAGGGAAAAAACTGGGACTGTGGTACATGTACAACATGAAGTGCTGCGGTCATGAGGAGGCAGACACTGGGACTGTGGCTCATGTACAACATGAAGGGCTGCGGTCATGAGGAGACAGACACTGGGACTGTGGCTCATGTACAACATGAAGTGCTGCGGTCATGAGGAGACAGACACTGGGACTGTGGTTCATGTACAACATGAAGTGCTACGGTCATTAGGAGGCAGACACTGGGACTGTGGTTAATGTACAACATGAAGTGCTGCGGTCATGAGGAGGCAGAACCTGGGACTGTGGTTCATGTACAACATGAAGTGCTGCGGTCATGAGGAGGCAGAACCTGGGACTGTGGTTCATGTACAACATGAAGTGCTGCGGTCATGAGGAGGCAGACACTGGGACTGTGGCTCATGTACAACATGAAGTGCTGCGGTCATGAGGAGGCAGACACTGGGACTGTGGTTCACGAACAACATGAAGTGCTGCAGTCATGAAGAGGCAGACACTGGGACTGTGGTTCATGAACAACATGAAGTTCTGCGGTCATGAAGAGGCAGACACTGGGACTGTGGTTCACAAACAACATGAAGTGCTGCGGTCATGAAGAGGCAGACACTGGGACTGTGGTTCACGAACGACATGAAGTGCTGCAGTCATGAAGAGGCAGACACTGGGACTGTGGTTCATGAACAACATGAAGTTCTGCGGTCATGAAGAGGCAGACACTGGGACTGTGGTTCACTTAACAACATGAAGTTCTGCGGTCATGAAGAGGCAGACACTGGGACTGTGGTTCACTTAACAACATGAAGTGCTGCGGTCATGAAGAGGCAGACACTGGGACTGTGGTCATGTACAACATGAAGTGCTGCAGTCATGAGGAGGAAAAACTGGGACTGTGGTTCATGGAACAACATGAAGTGCTGCGGTCATGAAGAGGCAGACACTGGGACTGTGGTTCATGTACAAAATGAAGTGCTGCGGTCATGAGGAGGCAGACACTGGGACTGTGGTTCATGTACAACATGAAGTGCTGCAGTCAGGAGGAGTCAGAACCTGGGACTGTGGTTCATGTACAACATGAAGTGCTGCAGTCATGAGGAGGGAAAAACTGGGACTGTGGTTCATGTACAACATGAAGTGCTGCGGTCATGAGGAGGCAGACACTGGGACTGTGGTTCATGTACAACATGAAGTGCTGCAGTCATGAGGAGTCAGAACCTGGGACTGTGGTTCATGTACAACATGAAGTGCTGCAGTCATGAGGAGGGAAAAAACTGGGACTGTGGTTCATGAACAACATGAAGTGCTGCGGTCATGAAGAGGCAGACACTGGGACTGTGGTTCATGTACAAAATGAAGTGCTGCGGTCATGAGGAGGCAGACACTGGGACTGTGGTTCATGTACAACATGAAGTGCTGCAGTCATGAGGAGGCAGAACCTGGGACTGTGGTACATGTACAACATGAAGTGCTGCAGTCATGAGGAGTCAGAACCTGGGACTGTGGTTCATGTACAACATGAAGTGCTGCAGTCATGAGGAGGGAAAAAACTGGGACTGTGGTTCATGTACAACATGAAGTGCTGCGGTCATGAGGAGGGAAAAAACTGGGACTGTGGTTCATGTACAACATGAAGTGCTGCGGTCATGAAGAGGAAGACACTGGGACTGTGGTTCATGAACAACATGAACTGCTGCGGTCATGAGGAGGGAAAAAACTGGGACTGTGGTTCATGTACAACATGAAGTGCTGCAGTCATGAGGAGGGAAAAAACTGGGACTGTGGTTCATGTACAACATGAAGTGCTGCAGTCATGAGGAGGGAAAAAACTGGGACTGTGGTACATGTACAACATGAAGTGCTGCAGTCATGAGGAGGGAAAAAACTGGGACTGTGGTACATGTACAACATGAAGTGCTGCGGTCATGAGGAGGGAAAAAACTGGGACTGTGGTTCATGTACAACATGAAGTGCTGCAGTCATGAGGAGGGAAAAAACTGGGACTGTGGTACATGTACAACATGAAGTGCTGCGGTCATGAGGAGGCAGACACTGGGACTATGGTTCATGTACAACATGAAGTGCTGCAGTCATGAGGAGGGAAAAAACTGGGACTGTGGTTCACGTACAACATGAAGTGCTGCGGTCATGAGGAGGGAAAAAACTGGGACTGTGGTTCATGTACAACATGAAGTGCATCGGTCATGAGGAGGGAAAAAACTGGGACTGTGGTTCATGTACAACATGAAGTGCATCGGTCATGAGGAGGCAGACACTGGGACTGTGGTTCATGAACAACATGAAGTGCTAGGGTCATGAGGAGGCAGACACTGGGACTGTGGTTCATGAACAACATGAAGTGCTAGGGTCATGAGGAGGCAGACACTGGGACTGTGGTTCATGTACAACATGAAGTGCTGCGGTCATTAGGAGGGAAAAAACTGGGACTGTGGTTCATGTACAACATGAAGTGCTGCAGTCATGAGGAGGCAGAACCTGGGACTGTGGTTCATGTACAACATGAGGTGCTGCAGTCATGAGGAGGGAAAAACTGTGACTGTGGTTCATGTACAACATGAAGTGCTGCGGTCATGAGGAGGGAAAAAACTGGGACTGTGGTTCATGTACAACATGAATTGCTGCGGTCATGAAGAGGAAGACACTGGGACTATGGTTCATGTACAACATGAAGTGCTGCGGTCATGAAGAGGCAGACACTGGGACTGTGGTTCATGAACAACATGAAGTGCTGCGGTCATGAGGAGGCAGACACTGGGACTGTGGTTCATGTACAACATGAAGTGCTGCGGTCATGAGGAGGCAGACACTGGGACTGTGGTTCATGTACAACATGAAGTGCTGCGGTCATGAGGAGGCAGACACTGGGACTGTGGTTCATGTACAACATGAAGTGCTGCGGTCATGAGGAGGGAAAAAACTGGGACTGTGGTTCATGTACAACATGAAGTGCTGCAGTCATGAGGAGGCAGAACCTGGGACTGTGGTTCATGTACAACATGAAGTGCTGCGGTCATGAGGAGTCAGAACCTGGGACTGTGGTTCATGTACAACATGAACTGCTGCAGTCATGAGGAGGGAAAAAACTGGGACTGTGGTTCATGTACAACATGAAGTGCTGCAGTCATGAGGAGGGAAAAAACTGGGACTGTGGTACATGTACAACATGAAGTGCTGCAGTCATGAGGAGGGAAAAAACTGGGACTGTGGTACATGTACAACATGAAGTGCTGCGGTCATGAGGAGGTAGACACTGGGACTATGGTTCATGTACAACATGAAGTGCTGCAGTCATGAGGAGGCAGACACTGGGACTGTGGTTCATGTACAACATGAAGTGCTGCGGTCATGAGGAGGGAAAAAACTGGGACTGTGGTTCATGTACAACATGAAGTGCATCGGTGATGAGGAGGGAAAAAACTGGGACTGTGGTACATGTACAACATGAAGTGCTGCGGTCATGAGGAGGCAGACACTGGGACTATGGTTCATGTACAACATGAAGTGCTGCAGTCATGAGGAGGGAAAAAACTGGGACTGTGGTTCACGTACAACATGAAGTGCTGCGGTCATGAGGAGGGAAAAAACTGGGACTGTGGTTCATGTACAACATGAAGTGCATCGGTCATGAGGAGGGGAAAAAAACTGGGACTGTGGTTCATGTACAACATGAAGTGCATCGGTCATGAGGAGGCAGACACTGGGACTGTGGGTCACGTACAACATGAAGTGCTGCGGTCATGAGGAGGCAGACACTGGGACTGTGGTTCATGAACAACATGAAGTGCTAGGGTCATGAGGAGGCAGACACTGGGACTGTGGTTCATGTACAACATGAAGTGCTGCGGTCATTAGGAGGCTGACACTGGGACTGTGGTTCATGTACAACATGAAGTGCTGCAGTCATGAGGAGGGAAAAAACTGGGACTGTGGTTCATGTACAACATGAAGTGCTGCAGTCATGAGGAGGGAAAAAACTGGGACTGTGGTACATGTACAACATGAAGTGCTGCAGTCATGAGGAGGGAAAAAACTGGGACTGTGGTACATGTACAACATGAAGTGCTGCGGTCATGAGGAGGTAGACACTGGGACTATGGTTCATGTACAACATGAAGTGCTGCAGTCATGAGGAGGCAGACACTGGGACTGTGGTTCATGTACAACATGAAGTGCTGCGGTCATGAGGAGGGAAAAAACTGGGACTGTGGTTCATGTACAACATGAAGTGCATCGGTGATGAGGAGGGAAAAAACTGGGACTGTGGTACATGTACAACATGAAGTGCTGCGGTCATGAGGAGGCAGACACTGGGACTATGGTTCATGTACAACATGAAGTGCTGCAGTCATGAGGAGGGAAAAAACTGGGACTGTGGTTCACGTACAACATGAAGTGCTGCGGTCATGAGGAGGGAAAAAACTGGGACTGTGGTTCATGTACAACATGAAGTGCTGCGGTCATGAAGAGGAAGACACTGGGACTATGGTTCATGTACAACATGAAGTGCTGCGGTCATGAAGAGGAAGACACTGGGACTGTGGTTCATGTACAACATGAAGTGCTGCGGTCATTAGGAGGCTGACACTGGGACTGTGGTTCATGTACAACATGAAGTGCTGCGGTCATGAGGAGGGAAAAAACTGGGACTGTGGTTCATGTACAACATGAAGTGCTGCGGTCATGAGGAGGGAAAAAACTGGGACTGTGGTTCATGTACAACATGAAATGCTGCAGTCATGAGGAGGCAGAACCTGGGACTGTGGTTCATGTACAACATGAAGTGCTGCGGTCATGAGGAGGGAAAAAACTGGGACTGTGGTACATGTACAACATGAAGTGCTGCGGTCATGAGGAGGCAGACACTGGGACTATGGTTCATGTACAACATGAAGTGCTGCAGTCATGAGGAGGGAAAAAACTGGGACTGTGGTTCACGTACAACATGAAGTGCTGCGGTCATGAGGAGGGAAAAAACTGGGACTGTGGTTCATGTACAACATGAAGTGCTGCGGTCATGAAGAGGAAGACACTGGGACTATGGTTCATGTACAACATGAAGTGCTGCGGTCATGAAGAGGAAGACACTGGGACTGTGGTTCATGTACAACATGAAGTGCTGCGGTCATTAGGAGGCTGACACTGGGACTGTGGTTCATGTACAACATGAAGTGCTGCGGTCATGAGGAGGGAAAAAACTGGGACTGTGGTTCATGTACAACATGAAGTGCTGCGGTCATGAGGAGGGAAAAAACTGGGACTGTGGTTCATGTACAACATGAAATGCTGCAGTCATGAGGAGGCAGAACCTGGGACTGTGGTTCATGTACAACATGAAGTGCTGCAGTCATGAGGAGGGAAAAAACTGGGACTGTGGTTCATGTACAACATGAAGTGCTGCGGTCATGAAGAGGAAGACACTGGGACTATGGTTCATGTACAACATGAAGTGCTGCGGTCATGAAGAGGAAGACACTGGGACTGTGGTTCATGTACAACATGAAGTGCTGCGGTCATGAAGAGGAAGACACTGGGACTGTGGTTCATGTACAACATGAAGTGCTGCGGTCATGAAGAGGAAGACACTGGGACTATGGTTCATGTACAACATGAAGTGCTGCGGTCATGAGGAGGCAGACACTGGGACTATGGTTCATGTACAACATGAAGTGCTGCAGTCATGAGGAGTCAGAACCTGGGACTGTGGTTCATGTACAACATGAAGTGCTGCAGTCATGAGGAGGGAAAAAACTGGGACTGTGGTTCATGTACAAAATGAAGTGCTGCGGTCATGAGGAGGCAGACACTGGGACTGTGGTTCATGTACAACATGAAGTGCTGCAGTCATGAGGAGTCAGAACCTGGGACTGTGGTTCATGTACAACATGAAGTGCTGCAGTCATGAGGAGGGAAAAAACTGGGACTGTGGTTCATGTACAACATGAAGTGCTGCAGTCATGAGGAGTCAGAACCTGGGACTGTGGTTCATGTACAACATGAAGTGCTGCAGTCATGAGGAGGGAAAAAACTGGGACTGTGGTTCATGTACAACATGAAGTGCTGCGGTCATGAGGAGGCAGACACTGGGACTATGGTTCATGTACAACATGAAGTGCTGCAGTCATGAGGAGGTAAAAAACTGGGACTGTGGTTCATGTACAACATGAAGTGCTGCGGTCATGAGGAGGGATAAAACTGGGACTGTGGTTCATGTACAACATGAAGTGCATCGGTGATGAGGAGGGAAAATACTGGGACTGTGGTTCATGTACAACATGAAGTGCTGCGGTCATGAGAGGAGGCAGACACTGGGACTGAGGTTCATGAACAACATGAAGTGCTGCAGTCATGAGGAGGCAGACACTGGGACTGTGGTTCATGTACAACATGAAGTGCTGCGGTCATGAGGAGGGAAAAAACTGGGACTGTGGTACATGTACAACATGAAGTGCTGCGGTCATGAGGAGGCAGACACTGGGACTGTGGCTCATGTACAACATGAAGGGCTGCGGTCATGAGGAGACAGACACTGGGACTGTGGCTCATGTACAACATGAAGTGCTGCGGTCATGAGGAGACAGACACTGGGACTGTGGTTCATGTACAACATGAAGTGCTACGGTCATTAGGAGGCAGACACTGGGACTGTGGTTAATGTACAACATGAAGTGCTGCGGTCATGAGGAGGCAGAACCTGGGACTGTGGTTCATGTACAACATGAAGTGCTGCGGTCATGAGGAGGCAGAACCTGGGACTGTGGTTCATGTACAACATGAAGTGCTGCGGTCATGAGGAGGCAGACACTGGGACTGTGGCTCATGTACAACATGAAGTGCTGCGGTCATGAGGAGGCAGACACTGGGACTGTGGTTCACGAACAACATGAAGTGCTGCAGTCATGAAGAGGCAGACACTGGGACTGTGGTTCATGAACAACATGAAGTTCTGCGGTCATGAAGAGGCAGACACTGGGACTGTGGTTCACAAACAACATGAAGTGCTGCGGTCATGAAGAGGCAGACACTGGGACTGTGGTTCACGAACGACATGAAGTGCTGCAGTCATGAAGAGGCAGACACTGGGACTGTGGTTCATGAACAACATGAAGTTCTGCGGTCATGAAGAGGCAGACACTGGGACTGTGGTTCACGAACAACATGAAGTTCTGCGGTCATGAAGAGGCAGACACTGGGACTGTGGTTCACGAACAACATGAAGTGCTGCGGTCATGAAGAGGCAGACACTGGGACTGTGGCTCATGTACAACATGAAGTGCTGCAGTCATGAGGAGGGAAAAAACTGGGACTGTGGTTCATGAACAACATGAAGTGCTGCGGTCATGAAGAGGCAGACACTGGGACTGTGGTTCATGTACAAAATGAAGTGCTGCGGTCATGAGGAGGCAGACACTGGGACTGTGGTTCATGTACAACATGAAGTGCTGCAGTTATGAGGAGTCAGAACCTGGGACTGTGGTTCATGTACAACATGAAGTGCTGCAGTCATGAGGAGGGAAAAAACTGGGACTGTGGTTCATGTACAACATGAAGTGCTGCGGTCATGAGGAGGCAGACACTGGGACTGTGGTTCATGTACAACATGAAGTGCTGCAGTCATGAGGAGTCAGAACCTGGGACTGTGGTTCATGTACAACATGAAGTGCTGCAGTCATGAGGAGGGAAAAAACTGGGACTGTGGTTCATGAACAACATGAAGTGCTGCGGTCATGAAGAGGCAGACACTGGGACTGTGGTTCATGTACAAAATGAAGTGCTGCGGTCATGAGGAGGCAGACACTGGGACTGTGGTTCATGTACAACATGAAGTGCTGCAGTCATGAGGAGTCAGAACCTGGGACTGTGGTTCATGTACAACATGAAGTGCTGCAGTCATGAGGAGGGAAAAAACTGGGACTGTGGTTCATGTACAACATGAAGTGCTGCAGTCATGAGGAGTCAGAACCTGGGACTGTGGTTCATGTACAACATGAAGTGCTGCGGTCATGAGGAGGGAAAAAACTGGGACTGTGGCTCATGTACAACATGAAGTGCTGCGGTCATGAGGAGGCAGACACTGGGACAATGGTTCATGTACAACATGAAGTGCTGCAGTCATGAGGAGGTAAAAAACTGGGACTGTGGTTCATGTACAACATGAAGTGCATCGGTGATGAGGAGGGAAAAAACTGGGACTGTGGTTCATGTACAACATGAAGTGCTGCGGTCATGAGGAGGCAGACACTGGGACTGAGGTTCATGTACAACATGAAGTGCTGCAGTCATGAGGAGGCAGACACTGGGACTGTGGTTCATGTACAACATGAAGTGCTGCGGTCATGAGGAGGGAAAAAACTGGGACTGTGGTACATGTACAACATGAAGTGCTGCGGTCATGAGGAGGCAGACACTGGGACTGTGGCTCATGTACAACATGAAGTGCTGCGGTCATGAGGAGACAGACACTGGGACTGTGGCTCATATACAACATGAAGTGCTGCGGTCATGAGGAGACAGACACTGGGACTGTGGTTCATGTACAACATGAAGTGCTACGGTCATTAGGAGGCAGACACTGGGACTGTGGTTAATGTACAACATGAAGTGCTGCGGTCATGAGGAGGCAGAACCTGGGACTGTGGTTCATGTACAACATGAAGTGCTGCGGTCATGAGGAGGCAGACACTGGGACTGTGGCTCATGTACAACATGAAGTGCTGCGGTCATGAGGAGGCAGACACTGGGACTGTGGTTCATGAACAACATGAAGTTCTGCGGTCATGAAGAGGCAGACACTGGGACTGTGGTTCACGAACAACATGAAGTGCTGCGGTCATGAAGAGGCAGACACTGGGACTGTGGTTCACGAACGACATGAAGTGCTGCGGTCATGAAGAGGCAGAACCTGGGACTGTGGTTCATGTACAACATGAAGTGCTGCAGTCATGAGTAGGCAGACACTGGGACTGTGGCTCATGTACAACATGAAGTGCTGCGGTCATGAGGAGGCAGACACTGGGACTGTGGTTCATGAACAACATGAAGTTCTGCGGTCATGAAGAGGCAGACACTGGGACTGTGGTTCACGAACAACATGAAGTGCTGCGGTCATGAAGAGGCAGACACTGGGACTGTGGTTCACGAACGACATGAAGTGCTGCGGTCATGAAGAGGCAGACACTGGGACTGTGGTTCATGTACAACATGAAGTGCTGCAGTCATGAGTAGGCAGAACCTGGGACTGTGGTTCATGGACAACATGAAGTGCTGCGGGCATGAGGAAGCAGACACTGGGACTGTGGGTCACGTACAACATGAAGTGCTGCTGTCATGAGTAGGCAGAACCTGGGACTGTGGTTCATGTACAACATGAAGTGCTGCGGTCATGAGGAGGGAAAAAACTGGGACTGTGGTTCATGTACAACATGAAGTGCTGCAGTCATGAGGAGGCAGAACCTGGGACTGTGGTTCATGTACAACATGAAGTGCTGCAGTCATGAGGAGGGAAAAAACTGGGACTGTGGTTCATGTACAACATGAAGTGCTGCGGTCATGAGGAGGGAAAAAACTGGGACTGTGGTTCATGTACAACATGAAGTGCTGCGGTCATGAAGAGGAAGACACTGGGACTATGGTTCATGTACAACATGAAGTGCTGCGGTCATGAAGAGGCAGACACTGGGACTGTGGTTCATGAACAACATGAAGTGCTGCGGTCATGAGGAGGCAGACACTGGGACTGTGGTTCATGTACAACATGAAGTGCTGCGGTCATGAGGAGGCAGACACTGGGACTGTGGTTCACGAACGACATGAAGTGCTGCGGTCATGAAGAGGCAGACACTGGGACTGTGGTTCACGAACGACATGAAGTGCTGCGGTCATGAAGAGGCAGAACCTGGGACTGTGGTTCATGTACAACATGAAGTGCTGCAGTCATGAGTAGGCAGACTCTGGGACTGTGGCTCATGTACAACATGAAGTGCTGCGGTCATGAGGAGGCAGACACTGGGACTGTGGTTCATGAACAACATGAAGTTCTGCGGTCATGAAGAGGCAGACACTGGGACTGTGGTTCACGAACAACATGAAGTGCTGCGGTCATGAAGAGGCAGACACTGGGACTGTGGTTCACGAACGACATGAAGTGCTGCGGTCATGAAGAGGCAGACACTGGGACTGTGGTTCATGTACAACATGAAGTGCTGCAGTCATGAGTAGGCAGAACCTGGGACTGTGGTTCATGTACAACATGAAGTGCTGCGGTCATGAGGAGGGAAAAAACTGGGACTGTGGTTCATGAACAACATGAAGTGCTGCAGTCATGAAGAGGCAGACACTGGGACTGTGGTTCATGGACAACATGAAGTGCTGCGGGCATGAGGAAGCAGACACTGGGACTGTGGGTCACGTACAACATGAAGTGCTGCTGTCATGAGTAGGCAGAACCTGGGACTGTGGTTCATGTACAACATGAAGTGCTGCGGTCATGAGGAGGGAAAAAACTGGGACTGTGGTTCATGAACAACATGAAGTGCTGCGGTCATGAAGAGGCAGAACCTGGGACTGTGGTTCATGAACAACATGAAGTGCTGCGGTCATGAAGAGGCAGACACTGGGACTGTGGTTCATGAACAACATGAAGTGCTGCGGTCATGAAGAGGCAGAACCTGGGACTTTGGTTCCTGTACAACATGAAGTTCTGCGGTCATGAAGAGGCAGACACTGGGACTGTGGTTCATGAACAACATGAAGTGCTGCGGTCATGAAGAGGCAGACACTGGGACTGTGGTTCATGTACAACATGAAGTGCTGCGGTCATGAAGAGGCAGAACCTGGGACTGTGGTTCATGTACAACATGAAGTGCTGCGGTCATGAAGAGGCAGAACCTGGGACTGTGGTTCATGAACAACATGAAGTGCTGCGGTCATGAAGAGGCAGAACCTGGGACTGTGGTTCATGTACAACATGAAGTGCTGCGGTCATGAAGAGGCAGAACCTGGGACTGTGGTTCATGTACAACATGAAGTGCTGCGGTCATGAAGAGGCAGAACCTGGGACTGTGGTTCATGTACAACATGAAGTGCTGCGGTCATGAAGAGGCAGAACCTGGGATTGTGGTTCATGTACAACATGAAGTACTGCGGTCATGAGTAGGGAAAAAACTGGGACTGTGGTTCATGTACAACATGAAGTGCTGCAGTCATGAGGAGGCAGAACCTGGGACTGTGGTTCATGTACAACATGAAGTGCTGCGGTCATGAGGAGGGAAAAAACTGGGACTGTGGTTCATGAACAACATGAAGTTCTGCGGTCATGAAGAGGCAGACACTGGGAATTTGGTTCATGTACAACATGAACTGCTGCGGTCATGAAGAGGCAGAACCTGGGACTGTGGTTCATGTACAACATGAAGTGCTGCGGTCATGAGGAGGGAAAAAACCGGGACTGTGGTTCATGAACAACATGAAATGCTGAGGTCATGAAGAGGCAGACACTGGGACTTTGGTTCATCTACAACATGAACTGCTGCGGTCATGAGGAGGCAGACACTGGGACTGTGGTTCATGTACAACATGAAGTGCTGCGGTCATGAAGAGGCAGACACTGGGACTGTGGTTCATGAACAACATGAAGTGCTGCGGTCATGAGGAGGCAGACACTGGGACTGTGGTTCATGTACAACATGAAGTGCTGCGGTCATGAAGAGGCAGACACTGGGAGTGTGGTTTATGTACAACATGAAGTGCAGCGGTCATGAGGAGGCAGACACTGGGACTGTGGTTCACGTACAACATGAAGTGCTGCGGTCATGAAGAGGCAGACACTGGGACTTTGGTTCATGTACAACATGAAGTGCTGCGGTCATGAGGAGGAAGACACTGGGGCTGTGGTTCATGTACAACATGAAGTGCTGCGGTCATGAGGAGGGAAAAAACTGGGACTGTGGTTCATGTACAACATGAAGTGCTGCGGTCATGAGGAGGCAGACACTGGGACTGTGGTTCATGTACAACATGAAGTGCTGCGGTCATGAGGAGGCAGACACTGGGACTGTGGTTCATGTACAACATGAAGTGCTGCGGTCATGAGGAGGAAGACACTGGGACTGTGGTTCATGTACAACATGAAGTGCTGCGGTCATGAGGAGGCAGACACTGGGACTGTGGTTCATGTACAACATGAAGTGCTGCGGTCATGAGGAGGCAGACTCTGGGACTGTGGTTCATGTACAACATGAAGTGCTGCAGTCATGAGGAGTCAGAACCTGGGACTGTGGTTCATGTACAACATGAAGTGCTGCAGTCATGAGGAGGGAAAAAACTGGGACTGTGGTTCATGTACAACATGAAGTGCTGCGGTCATGAGGAGGCAGACACTGGGACTGTGGTTCATGTACAACATGAAGTGCTGCAGTCATGAGGAGTCAGAACCTGGGACTGTGGTTCATGTACAACATGAAGTGCTGCAGTCATGAGGAGGGAAAAAACTGGGACTGTGGTTCATGAACAACATGAAGTGCTGCGGTCATGAAGAGGCAGACACTGGGACTGTGGTTCATGTACAAAATGAAGTGCTGCGGTCATGAGGAGGCAGACACTGGGACTGTGGTTCATGTACAACATGAAGTGCTGCAGTCATGAGGAGGCAGAACCTGGGACTGTGGTTCATGTACAACATGAAGTGCTGCAGTCATGAGGAGGGAAAAAACTGGGACTGTGGTTCATGTACAACATGAAGTGCTGCAGTCATGAGGAGTCAGAACCTGGGACTGTGGTTCATGTACAACATGAAGTGCTGCGGTCATGAGGAGGGAAAAAACTGGGACTGTGGCTCATGTACAACATGAAGTGCTGCGGTCATGAGGAGGCAGACACTGGGACAATGGTTCATGTACAACATGAAGTGCTGCAGTCATGAGGAGGTAAAAAACTGGGACTGTGGTTCATGTACAACATGAAGTGCATCGGTGATGAGGAGGGAAAAAACTGAGACTGTGGTTCATGTACAACATGAAGTGCTGCAGTCATGAGGAGGCAGACACTGGGACTGTGGTTCATGTACAAAATGAAGTGCTGCAGTCATGAGGAGGCAGACACTGGGACTGTGGTTCATGTACAACATGAACTGCTGCGGTCATGAGGAGGGAAAAAACTGGGACTGTGGTTCATGTACAACATGAAGTGCTGCGGTCATGAGGAGGCAGACACTGGGACTGTGGGTCATGAACAACATGAAGTGCTGCAGTCATGAGGAGACAGACACTGGGACTGTGGTTCATATACAACATGAAGTGCTGCGGTCATGAGGAGACAGACACTGGGACTGTGGTTCATGTACAACATGAAGTGCTACGGTCATTAGGAGGCAGACACTGGGACTGTGGTTCATGTACAACATGAAGTGCTGCAGTCATGAGGAGGCAGAACCTGGGACTGTGGTTCATGTACAACATGAAGTGCTGCGGTCATGAGGAGGCAGACACTGGGACTGTGGTTCATGTACAACATGAAGTGCTGCGGGTCATGAGGAGGCAGACACTGGGACTGTGGTTCATGTACAACATGAAGTGCTGGTCATGAAGAGGCAGACACTGGGACTGTGGTTCATGTAACAACATGAAGTGCTGCAGTCATGAAGAGGCAGCCACTGGGACTGTGGTTCATGTACAACATGAAGTGCTGCGGTCATGAAGAGGCAGACACTGGGACTGTGGTTCATGTACAACATGAAGTGCTGCGGTCATGAGGAGGCAGAACCTGGGACTGTGGTTCATGTACAACATGAAGTGCTGCGGTCATGAGGAGGCAGACACTGGGACTGTGGTTCATGAACAACATGAAGTGCTGCGGTCATGAAGAGGCAGACACTGGGACTGTGGGTCACGTACAACATGAAGTGCTGCAGTCATGGAGAGGCAGACACTGGGACTGTGGTTCATGAACAACATGAAGTGCTGCGGTCATGAGGGTGCAGACACTGGGACTGTGGTTCATGTACAACATGAAGTGCTGCAGTCATGAGAGGCAGAACCTGGGACTGTGGTTCATGGACAACATGAAGTGCTGCGGGTCATGAGGAAGCAGACACTGGGACTGTGGTCACGTGACAACATGAAGTGCTGCTGTCATGAGTAGGCAGAACCTGGGACTGTGGTTCATGTACAACATGAAGTGCTGCGGTCATGAGGAGGGAAACACTGGGACTGTGGTTCATGTACAACATGAAGTGCTGCAGTCATGAGGAGGCAGAACTGGGACTGTGGTTCATGTACAACATGAAGTGCTGCAGTCATGAGGAGGGAAAAAGACACTGGGACTGTGGTTCATGTACAACATGAAGTGCTGCGGTCATGAGGAGGAAAACTGGGACTGTGGTTCATGTACAACATGAAGTGCTGCGGTCATGAGGAGGAAGACACTGGGACTGTGGTTCATGTACAACATGAAGTGCTGCAGTCATGAAGAGGCAGACACTGGGACTGTGGTTCATGAACAACATGAAGTGCTGCAGTCATGAGGAGGCAGACACTGGGACTGTGGTTCATGTACAACATGAAGTGCTGCGGTCATGAGGAGGCAGACACTGGGACTGTGGTTCATGTACAACATGAAGTGCTGCGGTCATGAGGAGGCAGACACTGGGACTGTGGTTCAGTACAACATGAAGTGCTGCGGTCATGAAGAGGCAGAACCTGGGACTGTGGTTCATGTACAACATGAAGTGCTGCAGTCATGAGTAGGCAGACTGGGACGGTTCACGTACAACATGAAGTGCTGCAGTCATGAGGAGGCAGACACTGGGACTGTGGTTCATGAACAACATGAAGTGCTGCAGTCATGAAGAGGCAGACACTGGGACTGTGGTTCATGAACAACATGAAGTGCTGCAGTCATGAAGAGGCAGACACTGGGACTGTGGTTCATGTACAACATGAAGTGCTGCGGTCATGAAGAGGCAGACACTGGGACTGTAGTTCATGAACAACATGAAGTGCTGCAGTCATGAGGAGGCAGAACCTGGGACTGTGGTTCATGTACAACATGAAGTGCTGCGGTCATGAGGAGGGAAAAAACTGGGACTGTGGTTCATGAACAACATGAAGTGCTGCAGTCATGAAGAGGCAGACACTGGGACTGTGGTTCATGGACAACATGAAGTGCTGGGTCATGAGGAAGCAGACACTGGGACTGTGGGTCACGTACAACATGAAGTGCTGCTGTCATGAGTAGGCAGAACCTGGGACTGTGGTTCATGTACAACATGAAGTGCTGCGGTCATGAGGAGGGAAAAAACTGGGACTGTGGTTCATGAACAACATGAAGTGCTGCGGTCATGAGGAGGCAGAACCTGGGACTGTGGTTCATGAACAACATGAAGTGCTGCAGTCATGAAGAGGCAGACACTGGGACTGTGGTTCATGAACAACATGAAGTGCTGCGGTCATGAAGAGGCAGAACCTGGGACTTTGGTTCCTGTACAACATGAAGTTCTGCGGTCATGAAGAGGCAGACACTGGGACTGTGGTTCATGAACAACATGAAGTGCTGCGGTCATGAGAGGCAGACACTGGGACTGTGGTTCATGTACAACATGAAGTGCTGCGGTCATGAAGAGGCAGAACCTGGGACTGTGGTTCATGTACAACATGAAGTGCTGCGGTCATGAAGAGAGCAGAACCTGGGACTGTGGTTCATGAACAACATGAAGTGCTGCAGTCATGAAGAGGCAGAACCTGGGACTGTGGTTCATGTACAACATGAAGTGCTGTCATGAAGAGGCAGAACCTGGGACTGTGGTTCATGTACAACATGAAGTGCTGCGGTCATGAAGAGGCAGAACCTGGGACTGTGGTTCATGTACAACATGAAGTGCTGCAGTCATGAAGAGGCAGAACCTGGGACTGTGGTTCATGTACAACATGAAGTACTGCGGTCATGAGGAGGGAAAAACTGGGACTGTGGTTCATGTACAACATGAAGTGCTGCAGTCATGAGGAGGCAGAACACTGGGACTGTGGTTCATGTACAACATGAAGTGCTGCGGTCATGAGGAGGAAAAACTGGGACTGTGGTTCATGAACAACATGAAGTTCTGCGGTCATGAAGAGGCAGACACTGGGAATTTGGTTCATGTACAACATGAACTGCTGCGGTCATGAAGAGGCAGAACCTGGGACTGTGGTTCATGTACAACATGAAGTGCTGCGGTCATGAGGAGGGAAAAAACCGGGACTGTGGTTCATGAACAACATGAAATGCTGAGGTCATGAAGAGGCAGACACTGGGACTTTGGTTCATCTACAACATGAACTGCTGCGGTCATGAGGAGGCAGACACTGGGACTGTGGTTCATGTACAACATGAAGTGCTGCGGTCATGAAGAGGCAGACACTGGGACTGTGGTTCATGAACAACATGAAGTGCTGCGGTCATGAGGAGGCAGACACTGGGACTGTGGTTCATGTACAACATGAAGTGCTGCGGTCATGAAGAGGCAGACACTGGGACTGTGGTTCATGTACAACATGAAGTGCTGCGGTCATGAGGAGGCAGACACTGGGACTGTGGTTCATGTACAACATGAAGTGCTGCGGTCATGAAGAGGCAGACACTGGGACTGTGGTTCATGTACAACATGAAGTGCTGCGGTCATGAGGAGGAAGACACTGGGACTGTGGTTCATGTACAACATGAAGTGCTGCGGTCATGAGGAGGGAAAAAACTGGGACTGTGGTTCATGTACAACATGAAGTGCTGCGGTCATGAGGAGGCAGACACTGGGACTGTGGTTCATGTACAACATGAAGTGCTGCGGTCATGAGGAGGCAGACACTGGGACTGTGGTTCATGTACAACATGAAGTGCTGCGGTCATGAGGAGGAAGACACTGGGACTGTGGTTCATGTACAACATGAAGTGCTGCGGTCATGAGGAGGCAGACACTGGGACTGTGGTTCATGTACAACATGAAGTGCTGCGGTCATGAGGAGGAAGACACTGGGACTGTGGTTCATGAACAACATGAAGTGCTGCGGTCATGAGGAGGCAGACACTGGGACTGTGGGTCATGAACAACATGAAGTGCTGCGGTCATGAAGAGGCAGACACTGGGACTGTGGTTCATGAACAACATGAAGTGCTGCGGTCATGAGGAGGCAGACACTGGGACTGTGGGTCATGAACAACATGAAGTGCTGCGGTTATGAAAAGGCAGACACTGGGACTGTGGGTCATGAACAACATGAAGTGCTGCGGTCATGAAAAGGCAGACACTGGGACTGTGGTTCATGTACAACATGAAGTGCTGCGGTCATTAGAGGGAAAAAACTGGGACTGTGGTTCATGTACAACATGAAGTGCTACGGTCATGAAGAGGCAGAACCTGGGACCGTGGTTCATGTACAACATGAAGTGCTGCAGTCATGAGGAGGCAGAACCTGGGACTGTGGTTCATGTACAACATGAAGTGCAACGGTCATGAGGAGGCAGACACTGGGACTGTGGTTCATGTACAACATGAAGTGCTGCGGTCATGAGGAGGGAAAAAACTGGGACTGTGGTTCATGTACAACATGAAGTGCTGCAGTCATGAGGAGGGAAAAAACTGGGACTGTGGTTCATGTACAACATGAAGTGCTGCGGTCATGAGGAGGAAGACACTGGGACTGTGGTTCATGTACAACATGAAGTGCTGCGGTCATGAGGAGGGAAAAAACTGGGACTGTGGTTCATGTACAACATGAAGTGCTGCAGTCATGAGGAGGGAAAAAACTGGGACTGTGGTTCATGTACAACATGAAGTGCTGCAGTCATGAGGAGGCAGAACCTGGGACTGTGGTTCATGTACAACATGAAGTGCTGCAGTCATGAGGAGGCTGACACTGGGACTGTGGTTCACGTACAACATGAAGTGCTGCAGTCATGAGGAGGCAGACACTGGGACTGTGGTTCATGTACAACATGAAGTGCTGCGACCATGAGGAGGCAGACACTGGGACTGTGGTTCATGTACAACATGAAGTGCTGCGGTCAATAGGAGGCAGACACTGGGACTGTGGTTCATGTACAACATGAAGTGCTGCGGTCATGAGGAGGCAGACACTGGGACTGTGGTTCATGTTCAACATGAAGTGCTGCGGTCATGAGGAGGCAGACACTGGGACTGTGGTTCATGAACAACATGAAGTGCTGCGGTCATGAGGAGGCAGATACTGGGACTGTGGTTCATGTTCAACATGAAGTGCTGCGGTCATTAGGAGGCCGACACTGGGACTGTGGTTCATGAACAACATGAAGTGCTGCGGTCATGAGGAGGCAGACACTGGGACTGTGGTTCATGTACAACATGAAGTGCTGCGGTCATGAGGAGGGAAAAAACTGGGACTGTGGTTCATGAACAACATGAAGTGCTGCAGTCATGAAGAGGCAGACACTGGGACTGTGGTTCATGGACAACATGAAGTGCTGCGGGCATGAGGAAGCAGACACTGGGACTGTGGGTCACGTACAACATGAAGTGCTGCTGTCATGAGTAGGCAGAACCTGGGACTGTGGTTCATGTACAACATGAAGTGCTGCGGTCATGAGGAGGGAAAAAACTGGGACTGTGGTTCATGAACAACATGAAGTGCTGCGGTCATGAAGAGGCAGAACCTGGGACTGTGGTTCATGAACAACATGAAGTGCTGCGGTCATGAAGAGGCAGACACTGGGACTGTGGTTCATGAACAACATGAAGTGCTGCGGTCATGAAGAGGCAGAACCTGGGACTGTGGTTCCTGTACAACATGAAGTTCTGCGGTCATGAGGAGGCAGACACTGGGACTGTGGTTCATGAACAACATGAAGTGCTGCGGTCATGAAGAGGCAGACACTGGGACTGTGGTTCATGAACAACATGAAGTGCTGCGGTCATGAAGAGGCAGAACCTGGGACTGTGGTTCATGTACAATATGAAGTGCTGCGGTCATGAAGAGGCAGAACCTGGGACTGTGGTTCATGTACAACATGAAATGCTGCGGTCATGAAGAGGCAGAACCTGAGACTGTGGTTCATGTACAACATGAAGTGCTGCGGTCATGAAGAGGCAGAACCTGGGATTGTGGTTCATGTACAACATGAAGTGCTGCGGTCATGAGCAGGGAAAATACTGGGACTGTGGTTCATGTACAACATGAAGTGCTGCAGTCATGAGGAGGCAGAACCTGGGACTGTGGTTCATGTACAACATGAAGTGCTGCGGTCATGAGGAGGGAAAAAACTGGGACTGTGGTTCATGAACAACATGAAGTTCTGCGGTCATGAAGAGGCAGACACTGGGACTTTGGTTCATGTACAACATGAACTGCTGCGGTCATGAAGAGGCAGAACCTGGGACTGTGGTTCATGTACAACATGAAGTGCTGCGGTCATGAGGAGGGAAAAAACTGGGACTGTGGTTCATGAACAACATGAAATGCTGAGGTCATGAAGAGGCAGACACTGGGACTTTGGTTCATGTACAACATGAACTGCTGCGGTCATGAAGAGGCAGAACCTGGGACTGTGGTTCATGTACAACATGAAGTGCTGCGGTCATGAGGAGGGAAAAAACTGGGACTGTGGTTCATGAACAACATGAAATGCTGAGGTCATGAAGAGGCAGACACTGGGACTGTGGTTCATGTACAACATGAAGTGCTGCGGTCATGAAGAGGCAGACACTGGGACTGTGGTTCATGAACAACATGAAGTGCTGCGGTCATGAGGAGGCAGACACTGGGACTGTGGTTCATGTACAACATGAAGTGCTGCGGTCATGAAGAGGCAGACACTGGGACTGTGGTTCATGTACAACATGAAGTGCTGCGGTCATGAGGAGGCAGACACTTGGACTGTGGTTCACGTACAACATGAAGTGCTGCGGTCATGAGGAGGCAGACACTGGGACTGTGGTTTACGTACAACATGAAGTGCTGCGGTCATGAGGAGGCAGACACTGGGACTGTGGTTCATGAACAACATGAAGTGCTGCGGTCATGAGGAGGCAGACACTGGGACTGTGGTTCATGTACAACATGAAGTGCTGCGGTCATGAGGAGGCAGACACTGGGACTGTGGTTCATGTACAACATGAAGTGCTGCGGTCATGAGGAGGAAGACACTGGGACTGTGGTTCATGTACAACATTAAGTGCTGCGGTCATGAAGAGGCAGACACTGGGACTGTGGTTCATGTACAACATGAAGTGCTGCGGTCATGAGGAGGAAGACACTGGGACTGTGGTTCATGAACAACATGAAGTGCTGCGGTCATGAGGAGGCAGACACTGGGACTGTGGTTCATGTACAACATGAAGTGCTGCGGTCATGAGGAGGAAGACACTGGGACTGTGGTTCATGTACAACATGAAGTGCAGCGGTCATGAGGAGGCAGACACTGGGACTGTGGTTCATGTACAACATGAAGTGCTGCGGTCATGAAGAGGCAGACACTGGGACTTTGGTTCATGTACAACATGAAGTGCTGCGGTCATGAGGAGGAAGACACTGGGACTGTGGTTCATGTACAACATGAAGTGCTGCGGTCATGAGGAGGGAAAAAACTGGGACTGTGGTTCATGTACAACATGAAGTGCTGCGGTCATGAGGAGGCAGACACTGGGACTGTGGTTCATGTACAAAATGAAGTGCTGCAGTCATGAGGAGGCAGACACTGGGACTGTGGTTCATGTACAACATGAAGTGCTGCGGTCATGAGGAGGAAGACACTGGGACTGTGGTTCATGTACAACATGAAGTGCTGCGGTCATGAGGAGGCAGACACTGGGACTGTGGTTCATGTACAACATGATGTGCTGCGGTCATGAGGAGGCAGACACTGGGACTGTGGTTCATGTACAACATGAAGTGCTGCGGTCATGAGGAGGAAGACACTGGGACTGTGGTTCATGTACAACATGAAGTGCTGCGGTCATGAAGAGGCAGACACTGGGACTGTGGTTCATGTACAACATGAAGTGCTGCGGTCATGAGGAGGGAAAAAACTGGGACTGTGGTTCATGAACAACATGAAGTGCTGCGGTCATGAAGAGGCAGAACCTGGGACTGTGGTTCATGAACAACATGAAGTGCTGCGGTCATGAAGAGGCAGACACTGGGACTGTGGTTCATGAACAACATGAAGTGCTGCGGTCATGAAGAGGCAGAACCTGGGACTGTGGTTCCTGTACAACATGAAGTTCTGCGGTCATGAAGAGGCAGACACTGGGACTGTGGTTCATGAACAACATAAAGTGCTGCGGTCATGAAGAGGCAGACACTGGGACTGTGGTTCATGAACAACATGAAGTGCTGCAGTCATGAAGAGGCAGAACCTGGGACTGTGGTTCATGTACAACATGAAGTGCTGCGGTCATGAAGAGGCAGAACCTGGGACTGTGGTTCATGTACAACATGAAATGCTGCGGTCATGAAGAGGCAGAACCTGGGACTGTGGTTCATGTACAACATGAAATGCTGCGGTCATGAAGAGGCAGAACCTGGGATTGTGGTTCATGTACAACATGAAGTGCTGCGGTCATGAGCAGGGAAAAAACTGGGACTGTGGTTCATGTACAACATGAAGTGCTGCGGTCATGAGGAGGGAAAAAACTGGGACTGTGGTTCATGAACATCATGAAGTTCTGCGGTCATGAAGAGGCAGACACTGGGACTTTGGTTCATGTACAACATGAACTGCTGCGGTCATGAAGAGGCAGAACCTGGGACTGTGGTTCATGTACAACATGAAGTGCTGCGGTCATTAGGAGGGAAAAAACTGGGACTGTGGTTCATGTACAACATGAAGTGCTGCAGTCATGAGGAGGCAGAACCTGGGACTGTTTTTCATGAACAACATTAAGTGCTGCGGTCATGAGGAGGCAGACACTGGGACTGTGGTTCATGTACAACATGAAGTGCTGCGGTCATGAGGAGGCAGACACTGGGACTGTGGGTCATGTACAACATGAAGTGCTGTGGTCATGAGGAGACAGACACTGGGACTGTGGTTCATGTACAACATGAAGTTCTGCAGTCATGAAGAGGCAGACACTGGGACTGTGGTTCATGCACAACATGAAGTGCTGCAGTCATGAGGAGACAGACACTGGGACTGTGGTTCATGTACAACATGAAGTGCTGCAGTCATGAGGAGGCAGACACTGGGACTGTGGTTCATATACAACATGAAGTGCTGCGGTCATGAGGAGGGAAAAAACTAGGACTGTGGGTCATGTACAACATGAAGTGCTGCGGTCATGAGGAGGCAGACACTGGGACTGTGGTTCATGTACAACATGACGTGCTGCGGTCATGAGGAGGCAGACACTGGGACTGTGGTTCATGTACAACATGAAGTACTGCAGTCATGAGGAGGCAGACACTGGGACTGTGGTTCATGCACAACATGAAGTGCTGCAGTCATGAGGAGGCAGACACTGGGACTGTGGTTCATGTTAAACATGAAGGTCTGCGGTCATGAGGAGGGAAAAAACTGTGACTGTGGTTCTTGTACAACATGAAGTGCTGCAGTCATAAAGAGGCAGACACTGGGACTGTGTTTCATGCACAACATGAAGTGCTGCAGTCATGAGGAGGCAGCCACTGGGACTGTGGTTCATGAACAACATGAAGTGCTGCAGTCATGAAGAGGCAGACACTGGGACTGTGGTTCATATACAACATGAAGTGCTGCGGTCATGAGGAGGGAAAAAACTAGGACTGTGGGTCATGTACAACATGAAGTGCTGCGGTCATGAGGAGGCAGACACTGGGACTGTGGTTCATGTACAACATGACGTGCTGCGGTCATGAGGAGGCAGACACTAGGACTGTGGTTCATGTACAACATGAAGTGCTGCGGTCATGAGGAGGCAGACACTGGGACTGTGGTTCATGTACAACATGAAGTGCTGCAGTCATGAGGAGGCAGACACTGGGACTGTGGTTCATGAACAACATGAAGTGCTGCAGTCATGAGGCAGACACTGGGACTGTGGTTCATGAACAACATGAAGTGCTGTGGTCATGAGGAGGGAAATAACTGGGACTGTGGTTCATGCACAACATGAAGTGTTGCAATCATGAGGAGGCAGACACTGGGACTGTGGTTCATGTACAACATGAAGTGCTGCGGTCATGAGGAGGCAGACACTGGGACTGTGGATCATGTACAACATGAAGTGCTGCGGTCATGAGGAGGCAGACACTGGGACTGTGGTTCTTGTACAACATGAAGTGCTGCAGTCATGAGGAGGCAGACACTGGGACTGTGGTTCATGAACAACATGAAGTGCTGTGGTCATGAGGAGGGAAATAACTGGGACTGTGGTTCATGCACAACATGAAGTGTTGCAATCATGAGGAGGCAGACACTGGGACTGTGGTTCATGTACAACATGAAGTGCTGCGGTCATGAGGAGGCAGACACTGGGACTGTGGTTCATGTACAACATGAAGTGCTGCGGTCATGAGGAGGCAGACACTGGGACTGTGGTTCATGCACAACATGAAGTGCTGCAGTCATGAGGAGGCAGACACTGGGACTGTGGTTCATGTACAACATGAAGTGCTGCGGTCATGAGGAGGCAGACACTGGGACTGTGGTTCATGAACAACATGAAGTGCTGCGGTCATGAGGAGGCAGACACTGGGACTGTGGTTCATGCACAACATGAAGTGCTGCGGTCATGAGGAGGCAGACACTGGGACTGTGGTTCAGGTACAACATGAAGTGCTGCGGTCATGAGGAGGCAGACACTGGGACTGTGGTTCATGTACAACATGAAGTGCTGCAGTCATGAGGAGGGAAATAACTGGGACTGTGGTTCATGTACAACATGAAGTGCTGCGGTCATGAGGAGGCAGACACTGGGACTGTGGTTCATGTACAACATGAAGTGCTGCAGTCATGAGGAGGCAGACACTGGGACTGTGGTTCATGTACAACATGAAGTGCTGCGGTCATGAGGAGGCAGACACTGGGACTGTGGTTCATGTTCAACATGAAGTGCTGCGGTCATGAGGAGGCAGATACTGGGACTGTGGTTCATGAACAACATGAAGTGCTGCGGTCATGAGGAGGCAGATACTGGGACTGTGGTTCATGTTCAACATGAAGTGCTGCGGTCATTAGGAGGCCGACACTGGGACTGTGGTTCATGAACAACATGAAGTGCTGCGGTCATGAGGAGGCAGACACTGGGACTGTGGTTCATGTACAACATGAAGTGCTGCGGTCATGAGGAGGCAGACACTGGGACTGTGGTTCATGCACAACATGAAGTGCTGCAATCATGAGGAGGCAGACACTGGGACTTTGGTTCGTGAACAACATGAAGTGCTGTGGTCATGAGGAGGGAAAAAACTGGGACTGTGGTTCATGTACAACATGAAGTGCTGCGTTCATGAGGAGGCAGACACTGGGACTGTGGTTCATGTACAACATGAAGTGCTGCGGTCATGAGGAGGCAGACACTGGGACTGTGGTTCATGTACATTATGAAGTGCTGCGGTCATGAGGAGGCAGACACTGGGACTGTGGTTAATGTACAACATGAAGTGCTGTGGTCATGAGGAGGGAAATAACTGGGACTGTGGTTCATGCACAACATGAAGTGTTGCAATCATGAGGAGGCAGACACTGGGACTGTGGTTCATGCACAACATGAAGTGCTGCAGTCATGAGGAGGCAGACACTGGGACTGTGGTTCATGTACAACATGAAGTGCTGCGGTCATGAGGAGGCAGACACTGGACTGTGGTTCATGTACAACATGAAGTGCTGCAGTCATGAAGAGGCAGACACTGGGACTGTGGTTCATGCACAACATGAAGTGCTGCAGTCATGAGGAGGCAGACACTGGGACTGTGGTTCATGTACAACATGAAGTGCTGCGGTCATGAGGAGGCAGACACTGGGACTGTGGTTCATGTACAACATGAAGTGCTGCAGTCATGAGGAGGGAAATAACTGGGACTGTGGTTCATGTACAACATGAAGTGCTGCGGTCATGAGGAGGCAGACACTGGGACTGTGGTTCATGTACAACATGAAGTACTGCGGTCATGAGGAGGCAGACACTGGGACTGTGGTTCCTGTACAACATGAAGTGCTGCAGTCATGAGGAGGCAGACACTGGGACTGTGGTTCATGCACAACATGAAGTGCTGCAGTCATGAGGAGGCAGACACTGGGACTGTGGTTCATGTACAACATGAAGTGCTGCGGTCATGAGGAGGCAGACACTGGGACTGTGGTTCATGTACAACATGAAGTGCTGCAGTCATGAGGAGGGAAATAACTGGGACTGTGGTTTATGTACAACATGAAGTGCTGCAGTCATGAGGAGGGAAATAACTGGGACTGTGGTTCATGTACAACATGAACTGCTGCGGTCATGAGGAGGCAGACACTGGGACTGTGGTTCATGCACAACATGAAGTGCTGCAGTCATGAGGAGGCAGACACTGGGACTGTGGTTCATGTACAACATGAAGTGCTGCAGTCATGAGGAGGGAAATAACTGGGACTTTGGTTCATGTATAACATGAAGTGCTGCAATCATGAGGAGGCAGACACTGGGACTGTGGTTCATGTACAACATGAAGTGCTGCGGTCATGAGGAGGCAGACACTGGGACTGTGGTTCATGTACAACATGAAGTGCTGCAGTCATGAGGAGGGAAATAACTGGGACTTTGGTTCATGTACAACATGAAGTGCTGCGGTCATGAAGAGGCAGACACTGGGACTGTGGTTCATGTACAACATGAAGTGCTGCGGTCATGAGGAGGCAGACACTGGGACTGTGGTTCATGTACAACATGAAGTGCTGCAGTCATGAGGAGGGAAATAACTGGGACTTTGGTTCATGTACAACATGAAGTGCTGCAGTCATGAGGAGGGAAATAACTGGGACTGTGGTTCATGTACAACATGAAGTGCTGCGGTCATGAGGAGGCAGACACTGGGACTGTGGTTCATGTACAACATGAAGTGCTGCGGTCATGAGGAGGCAGACACTGGGACTGTGGTTCATGTACAACATGAAGTGCTGCAGTCATGAGGAGGGAAATAACTGGGACTTTGGTTCATGTACAACATGAAGTGCTGCAGTCATGAGGAGGGAAATAACTGGGACTGTGGTTCATGTACAACATGAAGTGCTGCGGTCATGAGGAGGCAGACACTGGGACTGTGGTTCATGTACAACATGAAGTGCTGCGGTCATGAGGAGGCAGACACTGGGACTGTGGTTCACATACAACATGAAGTGCTGCGGTCATGAGGAGGCAGACACTGGGACTGTGGTTCACGTACAACATGAAGTGCTGCGGTCATGAGGAGGCAGAACCTGGGACTGTGGTTCACGTACAACATGCACTGACGTAGACAAAACATCCTTGCACCATGCACGCCAGTGTAACAGTGTAAATCTGTTTAAATTCGTGTTAAATTTGGGATACAGACACTTTGGGGATCGTCACTTCCTGGGGGGATCGTCACTTCCTGGTGAGCGTATTCGTCACTTCCTGTTTTCGCAGTGCAGCGTTGTTTGTAGTGTGTTGTCTCTGTTCAGCTAACGCTAATCTTAACTGACTAATATCTGTCATTTGAGCTCATAATTCTTTTTACTGATTACGATCTACGTTCGATCGAACGTACTAAGGTCTACCGCAACCACTCTAGCTTCTCTCAAGGGGTCATTTAGTTCTACTTTCTTCTGCTTAGCATAGCTTAGCTTACCTTCTTAGCATGGCTTCTCCCTCCGCTCCTGCTCTCTCCTGTCCTATGTGCCAGATGTTTAGCTACTCCTCGTCCTCCTTTACTGATAGCGGTATTTGTCAGAAGTGTAGTTTATTCTTAGATTTGGAGGCGAGGGTGTCTGATCTGGAGAAGCGGTTCTGCGCCGAACCAAAATCCACTTACGTAGCCATAGCGAGCAGGCAGGACGTAGCTAGCGGTGCAGGCCGCTAGCGCTTAGCGTTAGCTTAGCCTCCCGGCTAGTAATGGCTGGGTCACTGTCCGTGGCAAGCATAGCCGTGAAGTCGAAGACCCACTCGGTACCCCACCATCCGGTTCACGCTTTCCAACAGGTTTTCTCCCCTCAGTGATGGTGGTAACCCCCCCACAGGGGAACAAACACTGATAATTGGCGACTCCATAGTCAGAAACGTGAAGATAGCGAAGTCAGCGGGCATAGTGAGGTGTATCCCAGGGGCCAGAGCGGGCGACATTGAGGCAAATTTGAAGTTGCTGGCAAAGAGTAAACGTAAGTTTGCTAGAATAGTCCTCCATGTCGGCACGAATGACTCGACGCCGCCAGTCGGAAGTAACTAAATTAAACATTGAATCAGTGTGCTCTTTTGCAAAGGAAATGTCGGACTCCGTAATTTTCTCTGGCCCCTTGCCCAATCTGACCAGTGATGATATGTATAGCCGCATGTCATCATTCAACCGCTGGCTATCGAGGTGGTGTCCAGCAAATGATGTGGGCTTCATTGACAATTGGTCAACCTTCTGGAGAAAACCTGGCCTGATAGGCAGAGATGGCATCCATCCTACTCTGGCTGGTGCATCTCTCCTATCAAAAAACATGGCAGAGTCACACTTATGACCTCTCAGAGATGAGACCATGTTGCAGAGCTGCAGTCCTCCACGCTCCTCTGCGCTTGCTCTAAGACAGTTTTCTGCCATTACTGTTATGACAGTTGTGTTCATCCCTTAGATAGCTGCTATGGCTTTTGTAATAGTGATAAACATTATTCCATAGAGACTGTGTCAGTACCCGACCCAAAGCTCACGAGATATTAACACAAAAACAAATAAAAAAGGTGTCAACCACAGAAATCTGATAAAAATAAAACCTTCAAATGTAGTGGCTTTAAAACATCAGAGAATTAGATGTGGTCTCTTAAATATTAGATCTCTCAGGTCCAAATCTTTACTGGTGAACGACCTTATAACAGAAAATCAGATTGATTTATTCTGTCTAACTGAGACATGGCTACGAGAAGAGGAATATGTCAGTTTAAATGAGTCCACTCCTGCGAGTCATTCAAATATTCATATACCACGCTGACACAGGCCGTGGTGGTGGTGTAGCAGCTATTTATCATTCCTGTCTCCAAATCAATCACAGACCAAAGGCTAAATATACTTCTTTTGAAAGCCTTACTCTAAATTTATCTCATACTGATTCAAAAACTGGCCAGACAGTCCTATTTGTGATAATTTACCGTCCTCCAGGCCCATACTCTGAATTCTTATCAGAATTCTCTGAGTACATATCAAACTTGGTCCTAAGCTCTGATAAAATAGTCATTGTAGGTGATTTTAATATCCATGTGGACAAAGAGAGTGATAGTCTTAGCTCAGCTTTTATGTCATTAATAGACTCAGTTGGCTTTATTCAGTCTGTTAATGAAGCTACCCATCATTTTAATCACACTCTTGATTTGGTTCATATGGCCTCAATATCAATGAAGTGAAAGTTTTTCCAGAGAATCCATTTTATCCGACCACTTCTTAGTGACTTTTAGCATCCTCCTGGAAGATTCTGTGTTTTGCAGCAAAACTGTGAGCAGTAGAAATCTGTCCAGTGGTGCAGTGGCTAAATTCACAGAGGCCATTCCTACTGCCCTAAGCTCAATAAATTGGCCAACTGATAACTGTGATATTAGCTTTAGCTCAACTCAGCTGGATCAGCTTGTTGATGACTCAGCCAGTCTACTAAGATCCACTTTGGACTCAATTGCCCCACTGAGACAAAAAGCGTATTAAACGCGTCAGAGGACAGCTCCTTGGTTTAACTCAGAAACTCGTGACACTTAAACAAACAACCCGTAAATTAGAGAGAATGTGGCGCTCTGATAAAAGGGAAGAGTCACGTATACTTTGGCGAGAGAGTCATATTAACTACATGAGAGCCTTAAAACATGCTCGAGCTGCCTACTACTCTTCACTAATTGAAGAAAATAGAAACAACCCTAGATATCTCTTCAGCACTGTAGCCAGGCTGACACAGAGTCAGAGCTCTATTGAGCCTGTGATTCCTCTAGCCCTGGGCTGTGAGGACTTTATGAACTTTTTCAATGATAAAATTCTGAAAATTAGAGATAAAATTAGCAACTCTTTATCTCCAGCCGAACCTGCCCTACCTTTAAATGTAGTAGAAGTCAGACCTGAGTTAGACAGTCTCTCACGATCAGCCTTCAGGAGCTAAATTCTCTCGTCTCTTCCTCTAAATCATCAACCTGCCTTTTAGACCCAATCCCAACTAAGTTGTTTAAGGAGGTCTTTCCTCTAGTTTGTCCATTGTTGCTGGAGACAGTAAATATATCTCTATCAACAGGCTACGTACCACAGTCTTTAAAACAGCAGTAATCAAACCCATCCTTAAAAAAACCTAACCTTGATTCAGGAACATTAGCTAACTATAGGCCTATTTCTAACCTTCCATTTGCCTCAAAGATCCTGGAGAAAGTGGTAGCTGATCAGCTAGGTGACTTCCTTCAAGACAATAGCCTGCTTGAGGACTTTCAGTCAGGATTTAGAGCTCATCACAGCACAGAGACTGCTCTAGTTAAAGTAACCAATGATCTACTTTCAGCTTCAGATGAAGGACTGCTCTCTGTTCTTGTTTTGTTAGATCTTAGTGCAGCTTTACACCATTGATCATGATGTTCTTATACAGAGATTGTTGAGATGTTACTTGGGATTACAGGGACTGCCTTAAACTGGTTTAAGTCCTACTTATCTAATAGATATCAGTTTGTACACGTGAACAACAAATCTTCTGTGTACAATAAAGTAAGTTACGGGTTCCTCAAGGTTCAGTGCTAGGTCCAATTCTCTTCTCTATATATATGCTTCCCTTGGTAATATCATGAGGAAATACTCTGTTAATTTTCACTGTTACGCTGATGACACACAGCTCTATGTATCTTTAAAGCCAGGTGAGACAAACCACTTAGATAAACTAGATGCCTGTTTAAAGGACATCAGAACCTGGATGGCCAGAAATTTTCTTCTTCTTAACTCAGACAAGACAGAGATTATTGTGCTGGGCCCTCGACACCTTAGAGAATCCTTTTCTAGTGATTTAACTGCCATAGATGGCATTACCCTGGCACCAAGCACAACTGTTAGAAATCTAGGAGTGCTATTTGATCAGGATTTATCCTTTAACTCTCACATAAAGCAAATTTCAAAAACAGCCTTTTTTCATCTACGCAACATCGCTAAAATCAGGCCTATCCTGTCCCAGAGCGATGCTGAAAAGCTAGTCCATGCTTTTGTTACCTCCAGATTGGACTATTGTAATTCTCTGCTTTCAGGCTGTCCCAGCAAGTCGCTTAAGACGCTTCAGCTGGTCCAAAATGCTGCAGCACGTGTACTGACTAGAACTAGGAGAAGAGACCACATTACTCCTGTATTAGCTTCTCTGCATTGGCTCCCCATTAAATATAGAATAGAATTCAAGATTCTTCTCCTCACCTATAAAGCTCTCAGTGGACAGGCACCAGTCTATCTTGAAGAGCTTGTAGTGCCGTACAACCCCTCTAGAACATTACGCTCCCAAGATGCTGGCCTACTTGTGGTGCCATCAATCTCCAAAAGTAGTATGGGAGGTAGAGCCTTCAGTTATCAGGCTCCTCTTCTCTGGAACAATTTACCAACCACAGTTCGGGAGTCTGACACTCTCTCTACCTTTAAGGTTAGACTTAAAACATTCCTCTTTGATAAAGCTTTCAGTTAGGGACCAGCTTATAGGTTATAAATAAATAAATAAATAAATAAATAAATAAATAAATAAATTAGTTCATAAACTAGACTCATAGTTTAGATGTAATAGGCCTAGACTGCCGGGGGGGAGGGGTCTGGCACAATGGGCTCTATCACTCTCTCTCTCCACATCTGCTTTTGCCCCTTTTTGTTTGCTCCTGTACTGCCTCTGGCTCTTGTCTTGTAGGTGGCCTGGGATCCTTGGTGGAGACTGCCTGCTGCTGTGGAGTCATGAAACCTCAAAACTACAGCTATAAACATGACACACATAGTTGGCCATTCTATTAGGAACACTCCATTCTCATTATCATTATAGCTGTTCATGTAGTTATTAGCATGATCTCCATATCCATGATCGTTACACCTACAGTATCTATTTCTTATTACCACATAGTCATGAAGTCCCTCTTGAAAATGGGATGTCACATCTCAAGAGGCCTTTAACACATTTATACTTAACGGAGACAAATATGGTTGGGATGCACTTGTGGTCTGGGCACCCATGAGTTCGTCACTACCATAAGTTCTTATTTTCAGTTTGAATATCTAAGATTATACTTCTAGAAAATGATCACCACAACCATTCAGACATGAGGACCCTCCAGAAATGAGATGTAGCATCTCAAGAGGCTAACCTCTAAGAATCAGACGACAGGCCAGCGATACATGGACCTGTCCCTAACTTTAGTTCTTACTTCGGCCCACTTGTCTCCTCTTACTTCCCTTCCTTTGCCCTCACACCCATCACAGCATCGTGGATTTGCTGTTCATCATGAGACTGGGATCCACATTCAAGATTTCCTGCTGCTTAACAGAAGGTTTTTTTCTTGCCGCCATGATGGAGGGATTCATGATTGGCTATATGGATTCATGTTGGGTGTTGGATGTATATATTTGTATATATATGTATATGTGTATTTTATATGTATATATGTATCTATGCATATATGTGTATCCATAAAATGAAGAGCTTTATGCTCTATTGTAAAGTGTCTTGAGATAACACTTGTTATGAATTGGCACTATACAAATAAAGATTGATTGATTGATTGACTTTGTTCTTCTTGTATTTTATTTTGAAAGTCTTACCAGAAGTATGTGACGGTAATGCTGCGCAACTTTACTGCGCAGTTTTTCCGATGTCTGAACTGGGTAGGTTTCTCTCTTCTTCACTCCACCACGTGGCTTTGTTAATGAGCATTATATTGATGACTAAAATAGTTAAAAGTTCTTTAATTCATCACTTTTCGCTGCATTATGGTAGTGTTTCAGTTTGTGTGTTTCAGTTTGAGTTCTTTGTTTTTTCTGAGATACAATATGAGTATAAGAACAGTGCTGCTAGGTATTAGCTGCTAACGTTCTGCACGAGTGGTTTGTATATTGTGCACTTATCTGCATGTGTGATTCTTTTTTAGAGCGAACAGAGATCAGCCTGCTCAGTTGTTGGTCTGTGTCCCATGTATTACAGGTATGTTTATGATAACAGATTATGTTAAATGTGTATGTAAATATGATAAGATATGTTGATGTTAATATAGATGGAAAGGAAAAAAGGAGCTTTTTATTTTCTTGCACTATAATTTTGTAAAGTTAGCAGATGTTTTGATGCCTTTTCTGTCTTAGGCTGTGTCATGATTTTGTTTGATTAATTAAATGCCATTATACGATCACACTCACACCCACACACACGTGCGCTTACACACCCGCTCACCCTCACGCACACACACACATACATATGCAGCTTAACTGCGCAGTTCTTCCGATGTCTGAACTGGAGCGAACAGAGATCAGCCTGCTCAGTTGTTGATCTGTGTCCCATGTATTACAGAATAAACTGTCTTGGAGCTCCATCCTACCTGTCCCTTGGATTTGTTTTCTATGCATCAAGCAGCACAAAGTAGTGGAAGGTTACACTAGTGTTGTGCTCAAGATCACACTATCCAAGACCAAGAGTGTTTCTCAATATGTGTACTTCAGCGTACTTCTGGATTCGTGGACTCGTAACACGTCATCAATCACAGCCGAAGTCCTGTTCCAATTCTAAGTCCGCATCAAGACAAGTTCGGTTCACGTACGTGGATGTGGACTTGCCCCACCCAAATTACCAAGTCTGCTTCCAAACCTAGCTTGAGCGGACTTATCCCAGCTACAATCCCACAATGCAATTCGCCCGTTCCGCCACGAAGGTGCAGAAAACAGAAAATGGCGGAGGAGAAGACTCGAAATTGTAAGTAACAGTTGTTGCCACGTAAAATTATGAACAAGATACATATTTGTGATGGAGTTGTGTTTAAAACCTGAACGTTGAATAAAAGTCATCCCTGATGAATTCTAAATGGACGATGCGGGTGGTTTTGGTAACGGTAAAAAGGGACATTCAGCTAGCTAGCAACCATTGAGCAGCTTTATGTCGGTATTTCAGTACAGCTAATACAGCTAAAAGTTGAGGTCGTAGGCTAACTGTTGCAGTGTTACATGAAGCCTGTCTGTGGTTTTAGCGTAGATGTGAAATAATTACCTTGTCCTTTATAACGACAGTATCAGTCTTTATTATCCAGGGACAACTGACCAGACCCAGGCCCTCATTCAGTGGTGGGCGACCAATGAATGCCTGTTTTCAGGCAGGCCTGGGCTAGCCCAGACTGGCTGGGAGTGACTGATGATGTGTGTTGTTGCTTATCGTACGTTTAGGGGCATTATAGACGTTTTATGGCAATATATATATGAAGGTTGATTTATATTTCCCTGTTTTGCCAGGGACTTTGTGACAACTTCTGGCCTGCCTATATCGGCTCGGCAGGCCAAGAAGAAATGGTCTAACCTAAAGGATAAATACAAGGTAATGACCTGCCTCTGTTTGTAATGGTTACTGAAACCTATCCTGATACTGTCCTGTTAAAGAAGTTTAGTTTGCAAAAGCCATATTTTAAATATATCAAAAGAAAAATGAATGTACACTGTATATGATGCATAGAAGATTGTAAATATAAATACAGTATCAGCTAGAAGTTGTTTTTTCTGTCTCAGGAGCTTAGGGACTCACCAACAGGCAAGGGGATAGAGGTTGGAGGTGTGACTGCTGCCACCTGGCAGTGGTATGCAGATATGGATGCAGCACTCGATCAGTCCGCCCCTGGTTGCTGCATCCAGTCTGACTGCCACTACAGGTGGCTCAGTCAGTACACCAGCCTCTACCACCACCCAAGAGGTAACCAGAGCCAGGCAGCCAGGGAGGAAGAGGGCCAGGGAGGAGAGCCTGATGGGGTTTTTGAGGGAGCAGGCGGAGAGGGATGAGAAGAGGGAGAGGAGGGCTCTGGAGAGAGAGGAGAAGAGAGAGAGAGCAGCAGAGAGGGTGGAACGTTTTTTTTTTTTTTTTTTTTTTTTGAACTTGTAAATAAAGAAAATATAAATAAATGTAGTTTTTGTTCAAAGTTCAATCCATGATTCATTAAAATATGGTTTCCCAATAGTTGAGACATTTATGTAGTCTTAAACTGTGTCAGACTGTTTTAGAAAAATATATAAACATAGTTGATATACATAATATTCATTATCATTTGGACTTCTACTGCATCTATTTATCCATGTATAAACTAAGTAGGTCAGAGTTGAGGGAAAAAAATACAAGACATTCATTTTGATTGTAAAAAGTTTACTGTAGGCAAGATATTCTGCCAAGTATGTTACATTATTCATTAAAAAATATGGTAATATTTGAAATTTACAGATTATAGCAAAGAAATGAATGGTTATGCTTTTAATAGCTGCAATAACATTTAACTCCAAACATTTATGTGTGCACTAACATTTACCTCTAGTAAGCATTTAACACTAAGAAACCAATTCAAGAACTGATTAAAGAGCTTATTCAAGAACTGAGTGAAGAACTTATTAACTGATTAAATTTATGATTAAAGACCTGATTAAAGAACTGATTCAAAATGATTAATTACAACAATAAAAAATAACTATTTACACTGTGGCATGAACATTACTTCTTTACAGATAGTCATGCTGCTCCAGACATGGAGGTAAAATATCTGGAGCAGATGTCTGGGCAGCAAGCCTGCTCCGGAGAGCGTTCCCAGACGTGTGTCACCCGATGGCATCTGGGCACTCGATGTCCCCCTGGTCTGTGCCTTCCTCCTCCAGCTGCTCCTCATCTAGGATGTCCCCTGCTGCCATGCATATGTTATGCAGCATGCAGCAAGCCCCAACAACTTTTGGGGCAAACTGGGGCCGGATCTCCAAGGCTCGAAGGAAGATGGCACGCCAGTGAGTCTTGAGGACACCAAAACTCCGCTCAATTATATTGCGAGCCCTGGCGTGCAATCTGTTGAACCTTTCTTCAACGCGACCTGGTAATAAATATTCATTAATAATATGTATTTAAATGTATCATTGTAAAAAAAAATCTTTTTTTTTTAAAATATGTTTAGCAAGAACATGTCCTTACTGTGAACAGGCTGCCGATATGGGGTGATGATGGGCACGGGAAACTCCAGACATGGGTACCCTCCATCACCCAGCAGGAAATACCCCTCTGGTGGATAAAGGGCCTGCTGGTACATCGGGGACCTCCGCAAGACCAGGGCATCATGCACAGACCCCGCGTTCCCGGTGTAGACATCGAGGAAAAGCCCCCTGGAGTCGGAAATAGCCTGCAAAATTATAGAAGGAAAAAGCTTCCTATTTATGTAGGCCTGCCTTTGTGGCTCTCCAGGTGGCCGGATCCTTATGTGGCACCCATCAATGGCACCAGCAGCCCAGCGGAACGCCTCGTGGCCAGCAAGGCGGGCAAAGCCAGCCCCCACCTCCGCCATTTCCTCTTCCTTGGGGAAATGGATGGCCCTGTGCAGGGTGTCCATCATTTTATTAATGGTGCGATGGACCACCCTGCAGACAGTGGCCAGTGGCATGCAGAAGATGTCTCCTGCAACCCTGTATGACGCCCCACAAGCCAGCCAGTAAAGGGTCACCAGCACCTCCATCTCTGTACCCCATCCATGGGTCCTCTCCAAGGGCAGCATCTGGAGCAGCATATTGATGCTGTCCCTGGAGAGCCTGAAGGCTGGCTTGGTGTCCGCACTGGAAAAAAACAAAGCTAGGATGGGGACACCATGGTTCGGTTGCGCATACCTCCTGGCGGGCTCTTGGTCCTGGCCACACTGAAAGAGGAAAAAAATTAAAAAAACATTTTTAAATATTTTTTAACCTATTTATTATATTTATTGTTCTTCATTTTATTGTAAGTTTTTTTAATTATTATTATTAATGTTAATGTTTTATAATGTATTTATTCATAATTGTAATTTTTTAACCTATTTTTAATTATTCTTACTGTTAACTTAAAATTACTATTATTTATTTATTATTTATTTCTTTTTATTATTCTGAATGTCCCTGATTCAACATTTACATTTTTAACACATTAATTAGTCAACTCTTACTCTTGATGCTTGTCAATTTAAACGTATTTCTTATTTTTTTAATGTTAGTGATTTTTAACATTTTTATTTCTTTTTATTATTAATAAACTTACCCAATTTTAATATTTTTACTCTGGATCGTTAAATCATTTATCTAACCTTATCCTACTTACTTAAATTATTTACTTTTTTCAGGGTGTATTCTACATAACATTTATGTTTGAATATATTACATGTATTTAAGTGTTTTGTATCATTTATTATTATATGTATTAAAGGTAAGTGGTGCTCCCGTTTGTCTTTGTCCTGAGCATAAAAAGTCAAACTGTTGTATACGTTTACTGTGAAAGGTTTAGGAATGAAATGTTTAATGGCCAGTTTTTTCGACTGATGAAATATGAGTAATTGTAGGCAGTAAACACTAGTTTGTGGAGTGACTTATATTGATATTTTCGGCACTTAATCGAGCCTTGACATATCCATATCCACTTAAGATATCAGTTTGCCTTTCACTGGAATAGAGCTAATTTAAGTAAGTTCAAACTATAAATAATTGTCGATTCCTAATCTGAATGAGATGAAATGAACGTACAAAGAGCGAAACTGGCCAGCAGGGCGCGTCTTCTCGCCATCCTTCGCCTCATCCTGGCCCTCCTCCGACGGATCTGCCTCCTCAATCGCGCAGCCTCTACTTCAGCGGCAATGTAGAGGATGCCGACAGTGACAATCAAATCGTTTTCATTCATTTTGGTAATTATTTACGACTAAAACGATTGAATTCATGACCAAGAAGATGTTGAACCGATCTTTTTTTTTTTCTTCCCAACCACACTCGTTTTTTCCCGCCACTGGTTTGCTATTTTATTTGTATTCCCGGAGATACAAATAAATTGGCACATAAATGACTGTTAAACAATGACTACAACATGAGACATGATTGATTTATATTATAATTTATGGTTTTTATTATTGTATTTTTTTGTCAAACTACTAGCAAGACAACCGGATATGACGCGGAAGTACAGGAAAGGGGACCCAAGTCCGCAGCCGTTCCAATCATGGATGTATTATAAGAACTGGATAGCGTGGCTCTGCCTTCTACCATGTAATGGATTTGAAGCCTAAATATCCCCTGTCAGGGCGCCGCCATTGTGCAGCCAGTAGAGAATTTGGGCCATAATCCGGACGCAGCTGTCGTAAACGGTCGCAACACTCCGCAGCATACGCCGTACACAATCATTGTGAAGCTGCCGTAAACCACGGTTATTTTTAAAGTCTAATAACTTATAAAAAAGAAACTTTTCAGAAAAAAGAGGACTCGGAAAACACGCAGCTCAATAATACTTTCATATCACCACAGCATACGGATGGGAGAAATATTTGTACGGGGTGTAATAATTTTTTGAAGTTTCACTACGGCCCGTTCAGATGAATGGGGGAGACGGAAATTTGACCTATACTGCAGCCAGTCACCAGGGGGAGCAGTTTTCGTGGAGGCTTCAATTTGAGCCCAGCGACATGGCGTCCATGTTTTTTACAGTCTATGGTTCCAATAGTGGTAGGATCGTTCTGCGGACTCCCGACCCCTGAAGTCCGAACTCAGAGGCGAACTTGCCAAGTCCGAACTTCCAGAGTTCGCTAGTTCGAACTTGCGAACTCTGAATTGAGAAACACCCTGTGTTTCTTCTTTCTTCTTCTCTCCACTCCCGCTCTCTTCTGTCTGTGTTTCTTCTTTCTTCTTCTCTCCACTCCCGCTCTCTTCTGTCTGTGTTTCTTCTTTCTCTCCACTCTCTCTTCTCTTCTTTTTCTTCTTTCTTTCTTCTTCTCTCTTCTCTTCTCTCTTCTTCTTTCTTTTCTTCTTCTTCCTCCCTCTCTGTCTGTCTGCTTTCTTCTTTCTTCTTCTCCACTCTCTTCTTCTGTCTTCTCTTCTTTCTTCTTCTCCTCTCTCGCTCTTTTCTTGCTCCTCCATCTCTCTCTTTTCCTGCCTCTCCGTCTCCTCTGCCCAAAGTTCCCGTTCCTCCATCTGCTGCATCCTTTCATCCTTCCTCTCCTCGACATCTTTAATCCAGTCCTGGAACCACTCCCTGCCCATTCTATCTCCGAGTCTCCTCCCTCTCACAGGAGAAAGACTCAGGATTTGGATTTGGAGAAGAGGCCACTGCTGCTGGTGTCATGGCTGAGGTGATGAGGTTGGGCGGTGATATGGTGGGACGGCCCCTCATCACCTCATCCATGACATTAAACCATTTCCAGTTTCCAGTAAGCTGACCTCCTGTTGGTGAGGCTTGAGCTCCTGGCAAATGACACAAACACAAAGATAATCTGATAACGTAGGTCCCTTTCACACTGACTGTTTGAACTCTGTCATAGCCAGATTATATAGTATGTAGTAAAACCTAAAAACATAAGCATTTGCGAAGACTAAATACTTAAGTGTTTGTCATACCTCCACCTACCTTATATTTCTGTTTAAGATTTTCCGATTGTTTTTTATAAAACCTGGCTCCACCTGGCCCTCCAGCCCATGCTCTTCGATGAAAGCCCTAAACAAGGATGACAAAACAAGGGCAATCAAAAGGGCATATGAACGTGGCGTATGCGTACAAGCCACTGTCAGAACAATGTTCACAGTTACCATTTACATACAGAGCTACAGAGCTGTGTCCTCAAGTTCTCTATATTCATATTATTTCTGTATTAGGCAGTAGCTTTTTCCTCATCTCTCATTGTTGGGCTGACTGGTCGTCAAGCAGTCAGCCCAACAATTCAATTTGTTCTTCGGCTGAGAGTTATTTACCAGCTACTCGACACAACACCTAATGAGCCGTGATTCACTTGAAAAGAGTGCGACAATGGAAGATGAAGCCAAAACACCAATTGAATATCCAAACCCGATTGCCTACGCTTTCGAGCCAATTTCGCTCGAGCTGCGATACAGAGAGAGGAGGACAGTGTGGAGCTGGTGCTTGTCTGGGGGGAGGAGCGGGTTCGCAGCGCTACCTGGTGTCAGTGTGGCTGCTTTAAGGCGATGCCCTCGATCACCGAGTCCATCTCCTGTCAGGAGGCTGACCTGGACTATGTTATGCGTGGTGAATCATGCATAACACATGTTAGATCGTTTAGTTTACTGTGCTGGGAGGTGGACGTTTTGGAGGTGGCCATGCTATCCCTGAAGGATGTCCGAGCGGAGACACTGGAGCGTCCGGTCAACAGCAGGTAACTATAAGTCAAGGTAACGTTAGTAATCGACGGTGGATTAACGTAAAGAAATTAATCCTTATTATCCCAAAGTTTAACATCTTCCTCAGTCTAATTATAAAAGCTCTCTGTAGAGAAAGAAAATGAGCAAGCTCAGGGCGTTGTGAAGCATGGTGATGTTAAGTGGTGGAAAAAGGATGTAGATGGACCGAGGGAGACTGGAAATTAACAAAAGTAAAGAAAGTTCTGCTGGTAAGTGTCCTGTTGCATAAATGTATGTAAATCTTAATATTACACCTAGGATCAAATATACATGGGCTAAGCTGTAAATTTTACCACTTTGTAATTACAAAACATCATTTTAACAAAGTCTTTATGAATTAATATAACTGGATTAAGTATTGTTAGAGTTCAACAGACTTTAACCATCGATTATACCAAATCTTTAAAGCTCTCGTTCTTTTTTAAAACAACATACTTATGACCATGTGATATTTCAGTTTTTCTTTTTTAATACATCTTCAAAAATTTCTACAATGCTGTGTTTTGTCAACATGGAGTGCTTTGTGTACAATAATGAGGAAAAAAATAATTTAAATGATTTTAGGTCATGGCTGCAATATAATAAAATGTGAAAAATTTAAAGGGCTCTGAATACTTTCTGTACCCATCGTTATTTTCATAGCAGCATCAGAAGTGTCCTCATGACTCTGTGACGCACTAATACTTCTGATTGCACTAAATGACAATCCTTTGTATATATCTGAAGATTTTTCTCTGTGAAAGCTAGAGGACCTATTTCAGGAGGAAGGCAATCCAGAGAGCCAACAGCCAATATTATCAAGCTGGAATAAAAGGCAGAGGGAGGTTCAGCAACACTGGCAACAGTCAAGAAAACAAAATGTTGACAGTCCACTGGCAGCCCAGAGCACCACAGACAGATGCTGCAGTCACTGCAAGTCTAACAGAGCTGTCATTTGTTGCAGTGATTATATGCCTGTTGAGTGGTTTTTTGCAACATTTGACGTGCCATCCACAAGCAACACATTCTACACAACAGGCAAACAATTATTGATGTTTTTACAAATATATTATTCCATCAGACTCAGGGACTGTGACAGATGGGAAATACAGCATCTGTGAGCAGGTAAGTGTTTCTCTTAATGCCTCTGTGCAACAGCCAAAGCTATTATTTCCGCATGTTCGTCTTCATTCTCGTGAACATATCCCAGAAAATCAGATTAGACTTGGGTGGTCAATTATTGCTGTGATCTCATAAAGCTGTGCTGTTACAGGGGGCTATATCTCTACTACAGGTTAAAACACAGTGATTGTTACCGGTGGCTAGCTGTGCATGCAGAGTTTACATATCACTCACTAGCATCAATTTATGTGTACAAGAACCCTGAAAACAGTAAATCAGGTTATAACAGACAGAGATTTGTAGATTGATCATGGAACATGAGAATCACGTGAGTTTTCCTTTTGTATCAAGCTGCAAAAAGTTGTTTCATGTCAGCGTAATTGGCCTTACCTGTCATTGCACACCTTGCAATCTATTTGCATTTTGATCCACAATACTGTCCTGAAAGTCAAATGTTCAAGATAATTTTCTTATCCATCCTTGTCCCTGCAGAGTTTGCTGCCAGTCAGAATCCCACTGCTGTGGTAGCTCTGATTTCACTCTGGCTGCTGGTAGACCTGTTGTTCTGATTTATATAAATGGTGTATAAACTAAATGTCTTCTTATAATACCTTTATATATTACTTTACCAATTAAATGTATTTATATTTTATGTTTTTATTGCTTTCAGGCCGTTATGATCTTCATGTGCCAAAACTTACATGCGATCACTGTCAGAGTCAGTGGACTCCTGATGTGGCTGATTTCATAAGGAGTGGCTATACTGACCAACATCTATGCAGGCACAGACACTGTTCCAGCAGGACCTGTTCGAATCTTTAGAGGCTATGAAGACCACAGCCCCCCGGGATGTCCCGACAGGCCTTCACAGCAATGCTGGACCAGAGGGGAAAGCACTTTGGAAGAGTGAGTGATTAATCTGAACAGTTAAAACTATACAACCAAAAATGTAATCAATGTAGAACACTGTCATAAGGTGTGACTATGAGGAGGACTGATAGTGTGTCTCAAATTGCATACTTCCATACTGTATACTTAAAATTTTCAAATTGAGTCTACTAAACATTCTGCATACTCACTGGCTTAGTACGTGAATTTTGGGGGTGTAGTGCTGTCCCAAATCGCATACTGCCGAGCGCTGTACTTACCGGAAATGACGACATGATGTCGACCTCTTCTTCTTCTACGTCTAATTGTGACCGGATTCCAGCACATTGCTGCCATATACCACCACTATTTGCCTGCAAATTTTCAAAGCCTTTCAAATAGTTTTTCAAACACAGCTAATATCAATATCTATCTATCTATCTATGTCCATGTATATACATATATATCTATCTATATATATATGTATATGTATATATATATATATATATATATATATATATATATATATATATATATATATCTATATATATATATATATATATATATATATATACATACATACATATATTAGGGCTGTCACTTTAGTGCATTAATTAGATTAATTAATTACACACAAATTAATGCATTAAAAAAATTAATCGCGATTAATCATAGCACACAAACATTTTGATATTGTCCAGCTGGAGGACCCGTACATGGCAGTGGCACGTCACCTCACACATGCGTCTCTAGTCAAACCAAACAAAGCTGAGGTGACAATAGGAATGGCATATTTAAGACTTAATCTTATTTTATTTTGAATTTGAATTAATTTATCTATAATTGTACTACATTCTTTAATAATCCATCAGGCCTAATTGTTTTGCTGGATGTCCTCGACCTTTTTCTTATTTTGAATTTTATTGATGAAACACACTTCAAGTGTAATTTGAGTTGCCTGATTGAGTTTAGAATTTTCTGGACAAGTTGCCCTGACTTTGGTTTTATTCAATCACCAATAAAAATGTAGATATACAATCTTCTCTTTTTAGTGTATTCATTTGATTAATCATCCCCTACAATTTTGTGATATCCTAGAATACAAGTTCTTTAGGCGGGGACTTTAAGCAGATATGAGATTAAATTGCAATTAATTAGATTAATTAATTATAAATCCTGTAATTAATTAGATTAATTTTTTTAATCGCCTGACAGCACTAATATGTGTGTATATATATATATATATATATATATATATATATGTATATATATATATATATATATATATATATATATATGTATGTATATATATATATATATATGTATATATATATATATATATATATATATATATATATATATATATATACATGTTATATATATATATATATATATATATATATATATATATATATATATATATATATACATATATATATACATATATATACACACACATATATATATATATATATCGTAACATCTTCCATTGTAATTACAATGAATTTTCATCGCGCTTTGCTACACCGCAATCAGCGCCAACAGCATGTCCTCCTCCTCCTACTGGCTGAAGATGCCTCGGTTTGTATTGTTTATTTGTAGATAGCAAAACATTTTGGTGACGAGTCATTTTTTTAAAACCATTTCCACTTGGAATATCAAACTTGCCCGTCACACAATGTAAAGATAACTCTATACAAGTTAAAATACAAACAGTAAAATAAACAAGCATTGTAAGTTTGAGTTACTAGTACTTCAGTAGTTAAACAGGTACAGTTTATTGTTTCCATCTTTGACATCATTAACCTCCAGCTATCAGATCAACTATTTAGCAGAGGTCAATGTGTTCAGAAACATTTAATGTGTTAAAAAAAATGTTTCTGTCAATGTTTAAGTTCCAGAAAAAAACCTGCAAACCACTATCACTGAATCAAAAAGTTACCATTACTATCATTACTATTGTAAATACTTAACCATTTACAGTTATATGAGTATGTGTATATATCTACTCTTAATCATAAAAAAACAGTTTTTGTATGTTTGTCAAATTCATTATCATCTAGTTTAAGTTTTATATATATATATATATATATATATATATATATATATATATACATATATACACACACATATGTATATATATATATATATATATATATATACATATATACATATATGTATTGTAATTACTTTTCTGCCTTTTTGTCATTTTATCTCACATTTGTAAATTTTTATGTTATCACATAATCAGCTGTTTGCTTTTAAGACCTTGCAACTCACAACAAGAAAATATCTACTTTTTGCTTTGCAGTTCTCTGTTCCCTGAAATGTTAACAGTATCAAACAATGATTGATTTGTTCTGTTTTTAAATTATTAACTTTCACTAAATTTATTTTTGACTTCTGTTAAACAGTTGAGCTGGTAGTTCAAAGTTCAATACTGAAGCATCAGTGTTGTGTCAGCATTTTACATGTACAACAAAAAATATAACAAACACACCTCCATCGATATAAATGAAATTTTATTTTATTTAGACACATTTATTCTCCCTTTTCCCAGCCTCCAAACCCCAGGCTGTACTGCCAGCTTAACGCCACAGTGCCACTCCTGGCCATTTTCTTTGACGGGGAGAGTGACCTGCGGCCAGACTTCACCTCACCAGGGAGTCCTTTGGGGGTCTGATGGCTGCCCTAAGCACTCAAAGGGACCATGGCTGGGGGCCCACCACATGGTGCACCGTACCAGGTGCTCCTCCCACTGGTGGTCCGCCTTCCATCAGTGGGGGAACTTCTTCACCTGGGTGCAGGTTTCACCAGGTTGGCCTTCAACAAGGCTGTTTGAAGCATCGATGGCTGCCATGTGAGGATTAAAACACCAGCCCAGCATGCAGCCTGTTACCTGAACAGGAAACTTTTTTTATTCTGTTCAGTTTCAGGCTGTGTGATCCCACAGCCAAATTTATTGATGTATTTGTGGGCTTCCCTGGGTCTGCACATGATGCCAGGGTGCTGAAGCACAGCCCCATTTACCTTCAGCAGAAATATCCTCCACCAGGCTTCTGCAACCTCTGTGATGGTGGCTACCCGGCCTCAGGCAGCTCATGGTCCTCATCACGCCGTACCGTCAGCCTCTCCAGAACCAGCTCCAGGCACGGTTCAATGGCCACCTGTCAAGAGCCAGATGCGTGTTGGAGAGGTCCTTTGGCATCCTGAAGACCAGGTGGAGGTCCATATTTCTTTAGGCCCTGGAGGTGGATGTTGCTTTTGTGCCTGAGGTCATCGCCTGCTGCGTTGTGCTTCACAACATCTGCCTCAGCAACAGGGACCTGCTGGAGCCAGAGGCCGAGGGCGCAGAAGAGCAGCAGGGGGACCATCTGTGGAGCAGAGGACAGGCACAGGATGGCCGTGCAATGTGAAGCACATGTTTAATTGTATTGTGCGATGTAAATATAATGTACAGATGTAAATATATTTATAAATCTGTAAATACACCAAAACCAATGTAATATTGATAGTTCATTGTATATAGACCAAAACTAATGTTATGCAAATAGTTCACTTTATATTCAAAGCTTTGCTAAACTAATGCCATGTAAATAGTTCACTATATATTCAATGCTTTGCTAATCTTTTATCTTGATTTGGCTATTTAAAAGCCACAAATTTTAGCTGCTGTAAGAAAAAATCTGATAAATATATTTCTGACTTGTTTCCTCTTTAAGTCTCATCATCAACTCAGCTCTGATCAAAACCATTTTTAATTGGATTGTAACGCTATAATTTTTTTTTTTCAAAATTTTTTAAACCAAATTAATGACATCTTCTATGAAACTGGCATTTAAGGGGTTAAATCGATAAAACTTAAAATATTAAAACAGTTTTGATGTGGGCTGAGATTGATGAGGCCATCTAAATAAAAATAATAAAAAGTATGTGATTTGAGACACAGTACTGGTGTCCAGCCACCTGCATCATCACCTGCCTCTGCCCCCAGCCCCATGAAGCTGTTCAAGCTTTTTTTTGACACCAAAACAATTCAAGTTTTGTGTCAAAACACAAATAAAAATACAGAGAAAACCAAAGCTGCTGGAAAAAAAAAAATCACCTGGGTTCCAGTCTCACCTGAGTAAATGTGTAAATATATGGGGCTAGTTTTTTATCTGGGTGTCCTCAAGATGCCAAATATCAAAGATTTTTGGTGTTCGAAACAGTTTTTTCCATGTCCCATCTCCTGGCACGGTTATGTCCAGAGACAGGTTCCTGCTCATTTCACAGAATCTTCACATGAGTGACCCAGAGGAGGACGCCTTGAATGACAGGAAGAAAGGTCCAGAGGATTATGACAGGCTGCACAGGCTCCACCCTCTCTATGACGGTCTACAAACCACCTGTAAGGCTGTCTACCATCCTCAGAAGAACCTGGCTGTGGACGAACAAATGGTGGCCACCAAAGCAAAACTTAGCTTGAAACAGTACATCAAAAACAAGCCAAAAAAGTGGACATCAAGCATTTTGTCCTCGCAGATTCAAGTGGCTACACTGTAGACTTCAATATCTACAAAAATCAGTCAGTGGGAGAATAGAAAATCACTCCAGAGATCAGATCTCAAATGGACTTCCTACAGTACCAGGGTCAGCACAACGAGATCCGATGGCTCAAATCACATTTAGAGATGATCTGGGACACACTTCACATTGTTTCAGCAGTTTCTTGCACATGTGTTGCATAAATCATTTTAGGACCCCATCTCTCCTTCTTCGAGACAACAATAAATTTTAATGTTTAAAAAGTAAAGAGTTTGATGTCCTATTTAACTGTTAAATAATTACATTTCTGCATAAAATAAGTGAAATACAAGTATTTGCATCTGTGATGCTTTTAACGAAAAGTCTTTGCAAATATAGTTTACTTTAACCAAGAATTAATTTTGATTAACAACATTGTTGCTACTTATGCTGTTTTCATGCAGTTGAAGGCTACAAGTTGACATGGACCACGGTTACATGATGCTTGTTTAAGTTCTTAATCAACTATTCAGAATGAAATGATTCTGAATCAAAATTTTCTCCACTCTGTTTATATGGAAGTAATAATTCCGAATAAAGGTTTACATGGCAGACATGTTTATTCACCTTCATTCAAGGTCCGGGGTTGAGAATGGTTCTGATTGGTCAGGGTGACGTAGAGACGTATTTACGTCACTACGTCATGTCCACCCAAAGAAAAACTCCAGTTCTGCGTTTCCGTCAGGGAAACCTCGTCCAACTTTGACACTACACTGTGGCCTTTCTTGTGACTGCTTCTCACCAAAGAAGTTTGCTTTCAATCAGAGAGAGTCAGAGGAGTCTAAAGAGTCTATCAAGGTTGGAACATGGGTCCTTGTAGACGATGATGGAGACCTACAGTATATCCTGGCACTGTACCACAGGTGTGGTTTTAGGACGAGCATTTAGGAAAGAAAATAGATAAGGTGTTACACGTAAAGTTGTTAATGCTTTACATTGGACTCCTTTATTTTAAAATTCTAAATTTATTCATTCAGATATCCAGTGGTCAGTATGAAGTGGACACCGAGCTGTGCTGGTGACAACAAATTCTTCATTCCTTCCATAAAATTCCCAAGTGACAAGGTCTGGTATTATTTGGAGGACCTAAAGGGAATAATCCCTGAACCTCTGCCTGCAACATCATCTGCCAGACTCTTCAGTGTGCTGCCCGAGATCTGGGTGAAATACAATCATAAGACTAAATGAAGAGCAGTTTTACTTTAAATGTAATACGTTAGGTTAGGTTTTAATGTCTGTCTTCTCACACTAATGAATTGTTGTCAATGTTATAGAGTTAAAAACTTTTAAAAAATTGTAATTTCATATTTCAACACTGGGAAGTTAAATTGTAAAGTGAAAACAGTGTGTATGTAATATGTATTGTCTTACTTGATGTGCTGTTTACTGTACAGTTCATGATTTCATCACTGTGACAGCCTTTGTGAATATTTTGATTAATATATTTTCTGTTCTCTCCGAGGTTGCTGGACTCGTCAAGGTAAATTAGTCAGATGTGACACTCCTGGGCCCGCTGCCCCACTTCTGTTTAAAAAGGCTGGCTTCCAGTGACTCCGGTCTCTCTCGCTCCACGCCCTGCACCATTTCATCTTAGCTCTGTGCATTTTTGACTTAAAAATTGTAAATAAACTAACTGATTATTGTTATAAATCACCAATCTTGTTCTTTTTGCATGACCATTGAGCCAGGTTGTGACATTAGCAACACATTCTTACTCATTTCCATAATGAGTTTTTCATTACCATAATGTTTGGTATTTAATGATTTAATTCAATAAAAACAATTAATTAACACTGATGCACGACCTGTTAATAAAATTTCAAAGATAATCAATATTTTGTTGAAATTGTTTTTTTAACACGGTGCTTTGGAATGAAGGACAATGAAAAACTGATGTGAAAAAGGGTTTAGATATGATGGTAATGAGATAAATGTTTGGTTTAAAAAAAGTACAATGTAATAAATACATAGACACAGTCATATCTTCTATCCTTAAACATAATAAAGCACATCTGATGAAAGAAAGTGGAAAAACAGCATTTTTATAAATAATTCAAATCAAAGTTGTGTTACGGTAATGATTTTTTTTTTTCTCCACAGTGGCCCTAGAAATAAAAATAAAATGCATAAAAATGTGCATATCAATGATAATTTTATATTAAATAGGACAAATAGATTGTTCTGCCGTATTACATGCAAAACAATTTGCAAACAGCTCTCTGATATTTTTTCTCCAACTTGTAACATGTTCATGAGAATCACCCCTAATGTGAACACACTACATACTCATTCTAACGTCACACTTAGTATGAGTGGTACGTTAGTACGACATTTCGGACACAGCTATAGACTTACATGGAGAGACTCTTTGTCAAATTTTGGACTTAACAATGTATTTCTATGGGCTCAGGGAGGACTCACCCCAACGGGATTTCGTAATACACACTGATGCCTGCTCGAGCGAGACGCACAGCGCACAAACGCAAGAGAGATGATTGAAAGTTAACATGTGAGTGATTTATCGGTGGTTTATCTGTATTTCTGGAGTAAACAGTGTACAAGTATTGTTAATAATAGAGTTAGTATAACTCTGGAGTTTTGCCTTATTCTTGCCTTGTTTTGCCATTTATTTGCCGTTTTTGCTGTATATTCGCCGTTACGTGCACATATTAACATACACACTAAGACTAAGGATGGGAAGTGAAAGCAAATTCCAGTTGAGGATCTTTAAAAACTCCCTCAAAGAACAATAAAAGAAATCATATTGAGTAAAGACAGAGGTTTAGCCTGTGGAGGAGCAGTGAACTGTGCAGAAAAATCCCTCCATGGACGTGAGGAGTGCAAACTTGGACTCTGTCTTCATCTGGACAGGAACTCTTCATGAACTTACTGTCAATAAAAAACACATGGACATGGTCTGATAAGACAAAATGTAACATGGAACTAAATGCTGTTGGCCAACAAAATGTTTGAGTGCATGCTAATATTTTTTATCATCTCAAAAACATTTGTGCATTTTTATTTACAATTTTTATAAAGAGACACCTGTCAAAAATTCATATCAATTTTCTTTTCTTGTAATTTCACACTTTTTATAGCATTTATAAGATATTAATCCAAAATACTTGCCAGACTTGTTTTTGTTTATTTCTCTTTATTTCTCTTAAACAATGCAGTGTAACACTATAAAGTAGGCTATCTGAGATTTAAATGATGAATTTAGTTATTGAACGGGTGATGGTAGCCATTGTGGATGAAGAAAGGCCATCGCTGCTCCTGGATGTTGGTTTATTGGCTGTTGGTTTCTCAGCAGACCCTCCTGAAATTGTATTAAATATCTCAGTCCTTCACAGCTCACAGCGACTCCTCACATTACTGTGAGCCTGTTAACATTATAGAAACAAACGTGGCAGCTCTGCTCGCTCGCAGTCCCTCCACACGTGCCATCTAATCACTCAAAACAAGGCTGCTGATAATGTCAATATGGAAATGATCCATCATAGCAGAGGTCAGTATGTGTGAGTAAAAACTTACCCCCAAAGTCTATACAGAGCAAAAGCACCAAAGACCCATGGTTTTGATCTGACTGACAGGCTGGAGACTCACTGGAAACGCCGCGGCGTGCACAACACCAACATCTGAACAAACAGCAGCACATTGGTTCAGTCAACAAGGTACAGATTCTGACGAGGTCACTCTATGGGATGATGTTTATATCAACAATATTCACACTTCCTGCAGATTGATATTTTTCATTTCACAATGTGGATATAAAATAAATATAAGACTATAATGTTGGGTATAAATCACAATTTATGGGTGGAACTGAGCTGCTTGGCAGAGGTCTGTGCTCTCAGAGTGCTTTTTCTAGTTTTGTGTGCCAGTTATCAATGTTAAATTATCCTGTTTGATCAAAATCCATATAAATCGAAATTAATTTTTTGGGTGCTTTATTCAGACACTCTCAGAGAAAAATTCATCGGTTTTAGAAGAGACTGAATTATATAATTTAATTTGTTTTATTTATTTAATTAAAATGTTATGCAGTATAATGGCAGGTAGTGTCCGAATAAGCAAGTGAAATTTAGTCATTAAATAAATATTTGTACATTAAATTCTAAATTAATGTCCATTAATATTTAATAAATTAAAGCTTATGTAATACAATTTACACAACATAGTGAAATTTCAGGGTTTACCCCCTATTTCAGATTAAACCTCATTTCCTGCTGAGATGATATGGCACATACCCAGATCTTGGTTGGTCTGATGGGTCTATGCTGTTTGTCAAACAGAAAATACAGTTGGTCATGTTTTTTACACTTTAGTGCACCTGGTAGGTTGTACAACGGAGGATTAGGGCCACGTTGTAAACAAAAAAATAAGTCTGAGAATAAAGTGGTAAAGTTACAAGAATAAAGTTGAAAAATTATGAGAATTAAGTCATAAATCTTTTCAGATGAAACTAGGAAACACCTACAGTACCTGGGTAAAGTTAGAAACATATTCACAGATTCGGACTTTGCGGCTCAATAACTCATCAACAAAGAACGTAGTTCCAAACCCGACCCTCTTTTTGATCACTGTAATGAAGACTGTGAGCTAGAAGCTCCCTTTCCTCCAAACGAGCCGCCATGCGACTTCAATTGGTCTCAATACGCTGTCTGATTGTTCGGTGGCTTAGGGACTAAGTCACCATATCAGAGGAATAGTGTGAAAGAATAACTTCCCCATGCTGAGAAGTTACATCTTCAAAATCACAGCAAATATAAAGGATCGTATGATATTCATACTAGAGGTCATATTTTTGTAAGACTTATTAATTAAAATATTTTACAGGACTTTCTGATTGAAAATAAAGCAAATGTCATCAAGCAATGAGATCTACCAACCAAGTCATAATAAAACATGAATGTGATTTCATCTTTGAACTACAGCTCTTACTTTAGCAAGAATGTTTTTATTTGATTTAAATGATGTTTTGTATATTTAAATGTGTTAATATGTATGGAAAATAATAACTGCAGTGATTTTATTGTGGGTAACTTTAATGACACTAAAGCCACACTGATGATCGAACATCTCTTCAATATACTGCATGTTCATTTTGAGAGAATTTGTTCTTTATGTTATGTGTATGGTTTTTTAAATATTGATGGATACTCATTTACAGGTAATGATGATAGACACTGTAATAACAGTTTTTCACACATCCCTTCTGGCATGTACTACAGGGGCCTGTTGCACAAAACCAAGATAAGGGATTAAGCCGGGATCTCTTGGTTATCCTGGATCAATAAATCCATGATCAGGTTGCACAAAAGTTGGATAGGAGGAAGTTGGAAATGTTTTGACATATGTTACCATGGAGATTTTTTCTGTAGCTCTAGCCTGCTCCAGACCAGGATAAGTTCCAGGATTTATTTAATCTCATCCCTTTTCTCAGTCATCAGTCCCCACAAACTGAAACTAATATTTATCACTGCCCACCACACATCGTTATCACGTTCAGCAAGACCCACTGTCCTTATTTAAACATTTGTCATCATTTATTGCAGTAATTTCAGATAAAATTATGTTTTTTACATGATTTCTAATTATTAGATAAGAGTTATCCATAGAACATAAATAAAATACACCTCCAGCATTAGTTTATGTAAAAGTCAAAGAGTCACATGGTGTTTCTTTATTGAATCTGCGTGTGCTACCAGCTGTCATCATGAACAGTTTGTGAGAGAAGGGTGGCTCAAATTTAAAAATGAAGTTTTATGTGATGAAGTTGGAGTTAAACAATAATTTATAATTTATAAGAATTTGTGATAAATAAAAAGTTATGGACACCGAGTGGGGCCACAGAAAAAGCCAAAAAAATGGATATGTCTTTAATGTACACGTCTGCACCATTAACATAAAATTTAGGGAAAAAAGGAAACCATATAAAAAGAAAATACAATATCCATAAAAACCTCTCTGTCTCATCTACTTAGGTCCCAAATAACAAGCACAAAAGTGCAAGTGCATTAAAGAAAATGAGGATTTGGGGTGTGCTTCCAGCTGTCATCATCGACAGTTTGTGACAGCAGCATGGCTTTAGACCAAAAACAAATTGTGGTGAAGTTGGAGGCAAATAAGAATTTATGATACCCAAAAGGTTATGGACACTATCCTTACTGTGCGTTCACACCAAAAGAGGCAAAAGCGGCCAAAGCGGCAACGACGCCGGAAGTTAATACATTTTCAATGAGAGCCCGGCGTCCTGAGCGGCCAAAGCGTCCTGAGCGGCTAAAGCGGCTAAAGCGGCTAGAGCGTCAAAAGCGGCCCCAGATGAGAAGTTGAGCCTCGCTCAACTTTATGGTAATTAGCTATGACGCAGTTCAGCGGCAAACGGCGGCAACCAATCAGAGTAGAGATGTCCTTCGACTTAGCGGGCCCTAAAGGACAACTCATGTAACTTCGGTTCCTAGTTCCGGCGTCTCGAATCATGGATGACACGCTGCACAACAAAGCATTTTATCAGCAGAATTTGAAAACGAAGCGCCATTTAAAAAGAGCAAAAATGCGTCTGTTCTCTTTCTATTAGCGGAAGAATGCAGAAAAAATGGATAGGTCTGAGGGACCACTACAGGAAGGAGGAGAGAGAAAGACAGGAGGAGAAGTGGGTCTGCTGGAGGTGTGGGCCGTGTGTGGCAGTATGCCTCCGTGATGGGTTTTTTGGACCCATTCTTGGAGAAGCGTCCTTCCACCTCCAACCTTGATGAAGGTCCGGTGGAGGGCGAGGAGAGCAGGGAAGATGAGGGAGAGACAGAAGAGCATGTCACACACACACACGAACACACACTGTGCAAAAACGCGCTCCCTTCCACCACAAGATTTTAGTATATTCAACACTGTAAAGTTTGATGTCGTGGATAAATCAATATTATCTCCTTTGTAAATTGCTTCCTGCCTGTCAATCCGCTCGTGACTGATTAGATGGTGATTTTACGTTATGTTCATGCTATGTTTTAAGCTGAAGTTGAATAACAGCAAGCAGCTGCTGCTGTGCAGAAGTCCGCGCTGCTCCTTTAAATGACAAGCAAGATTTTACGCTGACGCCAGTCACGTGACGAGCGCCAAAGCGGCTAAAATCTTTGGCCTCTTTGGCCGCTGTCGGCTTTCTCGGCGTGCTTGCCGCTTTGGCCGCTTTTGCCTCTTTTGGTGTGAACGCACAGTTAGTGTATGCTTGCATGATGTTCGCCATCTCGTCTCGCTGGTTGATATCAGACTCTCTGCCTGTCTGGATGACTGAGTTCAACAACTCGGACATCTCATGCTCGCTTGGTGATGTATGACATCATGTACATGGCGCAGACTGAATGTCCATGTTGGCGTCCAAGCATGGAGCAGGTCTGGGTTATACGCATTCACCCAACAACTGTTGGGAGGCTGCTTGTGTAGGACCACACTACCGCTTGTCAGATTTTCTGCATACTTCATGTACGCCTCGTGCTCCAAGTTGCAATGGCAGAGGAGTTCTGACAAGCTCTCGAATGAGGCATTCTTATCCATGAGGCAATTTCTCATGGCCTCAAGGCCCACCTTGGCTTCCTTTTGCTGCCTTTGGAGTCGTTCTTTCCATCTCTTGTTCTGCTCTTTCAGGTCTTGACCTTCTTCCAAAGAGAACTCATATGGCTCAGTAATCTACGTAACACCCATGGGCAGCTTGGAGAACCCAAAGCGACACAACATTGCCTCTTCTGCACGCCGTCGAATGGCTCCTGCTGTGAACCTGGACCTCCGAGACAATGTTTAAAAGTTCAGGGTCTTTCTCGGGGTCAGGCATCTGACAGGTGATGTATCTGTCAATGAACCGACAAACAAAGTCAGAGTCATCGCCGTAGACAGGAGCATTTCTAACCCAGACCAACATGTGAATGTGTTCTAAAACTCCACATGATAGAAGTAATCCTCTACCTCACCCAAACATACCCAGCCATCAGTATGTCTCAAGACGTCTTAAGATGTCTTAATAACTGAAATCATAATGTCTCAAGTCACGTTTGTATATTAAGACGTCTTAAGGCACCTTTAGACAAAAATTTGAAGATGTCTTAAGACATGTCAGAACAGAAAATGAGATGCACCCAGACCGATTTGTGTCTTGAAGATGTTGAATGTCTTAAAACATGCTTCCTTTGTCTTGAAGACATTAACATCTTAAGATTGCTTAAGACATGGTATGTATGTCTCAAAACCATCAAGCTATCTTGTTTCAACTGCAGTATTATGATGATAATACTCAGATAACAGTCTATTTATATTTTACTGTAAAATCTTATATGACATTGTTGAAATGTTAAATGATAATTCAATTATAATTACTTAAATTTTTTATTTTTAACCTGTAATATTTTTAATTTCCATGGGAGCCCTGCATTACAGGAAAAACAAACAATGACTGAATTTAAAAATGTAAAACATTGCTTCAGATGAAGAAGGATATGGTCATGTTGTGTGATTTTTTTAATAAAATATTTGAAACAAATGTTTTTAGCAGAAGATGAACATAAACAAGAGGTTAAAATAAGTTTACAAAAATATTTAATGAATATATTATTGAATTCAATGAAGATTATACAAATATATCAACAATAACATTACAATTATAACAATCTTTGTCATTAGTTGAATAAATACAAAATTTAAATAAAGTAATATAGGTAATACAGAGAATAATTCTAACAAACAAATTCATAACATCAAGAGATTAATTTAAATTCTATGTAATGTTTGAACCTGAACATGAACACATGCACACACACACACACACACACACTAGGCACTTGTCATATCCCTGACTGCCTCCATGGCCTTAACATTGGGGTCCTTGCCCTCCTTTAGGGCCTTGAGCCAAGCCTGCAGATATTTCTGTACTGTGTCCCTGCAGGACTCATTCAACACTCTGACACTCCCAAGGAGGTGGGCAAAGGCCACGTTTGTGCCCCGAACCACCAACCGCTCTACATCAGCCTCCGTGCTCTCCATTTTTAATTTCTTGACCGCCCTCCTCCACAGCTCCAGAAACATGACGTATCTGCAAATTAACAAAAATACTGCTGTTTAACATAGGAGTTAATTTCTGATTTCATTTTTTGAATGAATTTTAAGGAAATGTTCTTTATTTTTTTACAAATTTTTTCCAGTTTTCCATAAAACAATGAAATCCTTGGATTTTTTTTTTTAGTAGCATTAAGTTTTATGTTTTAAATCATGTGTGTCGGTATGCTTTAGTGCAGCCAAGTTTCAGACACACAGAGGTCGTCCAGATTTGACTCTGTTAGTAAACAATGGATCTGATCTTTCTTAGGTATTAAACTTCGGACATTTAGATGCCTGCCAAGAATGCATCTGGGTTTTGGTCTTAAATCCCAGAGCACTCTGGCATGATTTACTGTCTGAAAAAACAACAGCTGTTTTTGCTTTTTGCACGGCGCAGCACACAGACCTCCCTGAGCCTGTGGGCTGTGGTACAACCCCGACTTTTAGATCCAAGAGTTCATGTTCTTCTCTGTGTTGTCCTAACGTGTTTTCAAGGTCCGTTACAGCCTTCACCGACAGCTCTGACAGTTTGTGAACAATATGGATGCATTGTAGGAGCATCCACGTCTGTCCCCGTTTTGGGCACCGATAGTTTGTGTATGTGTGCGCCATCAGTTGCATTTTTGATGTTGGTCTCTGCATCTGTATGTGTGTCAAGTTGAGCAGACTCACCAGCTGGGTTGCACTTGCTAATTTTTTGCAGTAGAATCCAAAAATCTGCCCCTGTTCTTTACCAAGCAGAGCCTCATTAAAGTGGTCTTGCTTCATCACCAGCAGCTGTTACGGCCCATCTCCAAACACACCTTGCGCAGCCTCAACCGTTGACTTTCCCGAAAAATCCTGCCCACCATGCGGGATCAGGCCCTCTGTTGGTCCTGTGAGGGGCACATCTGATGTTACAGAACTGAATGATTGATCCATAAGTGGGCCAGGATTGAGGTGTAGATCACCTGCTAGGAGTAACAGTGTCAATATGAAGCTTGGCACATGCCACTTCTTTAGCTGCATTGTATATTGAGAGTCACTTTTAACTTTTTCATATTTAACTTCTCCTTTTAACAATCAAGCTGTGTATAAAGTGAGCTGACCATGTCCAAAAAAGTGAAGTCTTGTTTAATTGGTATCAATAACTGACCACGTAGAGCTTGGTTTTATGTCATCCTTAAATTCCAGGTAGCGTCCAGTTGGAATCAGCAGGATCAGACGGCAGAGGAACAACAAGCAAACTTTTCCTCCATTAAAAGTCTCCCATTTGAAAGTTTTCACAGCCTTTGAATGATCCTTTGAGGACACTGATTTCTGATCAAAAGTTTTAAAGGAAAACTTAAAAACTTTTCTTGCAGTCAGTTTAGATAGGTGAACATTCAACTGAATTGTGTTATTGTAACACACATGCTCCTGCTTTTTAAATTTTATTAGAATGATTTCATTATTACATCCCCATACAGACAGTGGAAACATGTTCTTTAAAAGGGTTTCTTATTTTACTATCTCATTAAAGTTACTCAGTTCTGCCTAAATATGTACATAAGTGTATTGTCAGAACTCTGACAGTGTTGCAGCATCAACTTTGCTGTAAATTTAAAGTGTAGACTGACTCACAGTCTACCTCTAAACCTCTGGTATCACCAGACTAGTTTACAGCGTGACTCTGTGAAGCTTGGCTGTGAGTTTGGCCCAACTGGAGCTCACAGAATGAACAAATGTTTGTTGTGTCCTACGCTGAAACAATGATTGTGTCAAAGCTACATTTAAAGGATATATTCACAGTATTGAATTACATTATGGCAACAACCTTAAATTATCGATCATCATCTAAAACAATCCAGCTCTCTAACAATATTCAAACTCACACAGTTCAATGTCACTAAGTTTGAGGAGGAAGATCAGATGCTGTTACTTACATGTAAAGCAGAGGTGTCAAAGACTTTGCTCTGATTCCTTCATTTTTTCATTTTTTGGGCCCACTCATCGGCACATGCCTGAAATTTGTCCATATGGGCTGTTTGACGGGCTTTGAGAGCCGACAGCTTTCCACACTAAGACAGTTCAGAAAGAGAAATGAAATCTAAAATATTAGAGTCACCATCTACAAGACATGGATGTGATTTTATTCGAATTCAACATAATTTATGATAACTATCATGGAAATATATGTCTAGGAGTAAATTTATTAAACATCTCCGCTATGGTTGCTTGATAATGGCAAAACTAATAAACATTGTTATTTTGGTCAGGACTCAGTTATTCAACATGATTTCTCATTGACTTAGGAAACATCATGCATTACTTGAAGTTTAATTACAAAAATGTCATTTTAAATAGTGAATTTTCTTAAAATTTAAATACAATTAAAATGAAAAACACATTAAAAATATGGAAATGAATGACACTAGACAAAACAAGAGTAACCTTGCGAAACAAATGAGGCAAAGTGAAGTGTATGCTATAGAAATAAAGTATAAAGTATAAAGTGTTTTATCACGATTTACATAATTTTTGGAAAGCAAAATTGTAATTGAGAATAAAATTTGATCAATCGGCCAGATCTCATGTACAATCAAGCCATTTAGATGTTCCTAGAAAGTAGAGATTGTACTTTACTTTATAAAGCAAAATGTATATAAAATACTTTGGTTTCTCACAAAATGCAAAATGAAACACTAACTATTAATTATCAATAGAGCACTAAGGGCATTAAGTATGTGTTATCCTAACCATATCCTAAAAAAGTCAGTGTTTTCATGAACATTCAGTATGTTTTACATATGTTTTAGGAAAAAAACTGAAAAGATTTTATAAGTAACATAGTAGCATGTTCTAAATTAAAATGAAAATTAATTATTGCCACACTTGAGTAATACAGAATCAGAAAAGCAAAAGTCTGTTTAAATACTGTGTAATTTAAATAAACTGACCCAATCTTAATGAGTCAAATAGGCTATAATAGGCAATTGATGTTCTACAAATAAATTATTTTAGATCCAAGCTGACCATTAAATTAATGAAAAGAGATGTTAAAAGGAGAATAATGCCATGGATTATAATTATCATTTTTACTTTGGTGCATCTTCTGTTTGCACAGTTTATCTTCTCTGTGCAGTGGGGGCACTGCTGTAAGGTGGAACCAGGCATCCCTACTATGAAAACAAAACTTATAGTTATTTGCATTGCATTATATTTATGTATTTGCAGTTGATTCGGCATATCTTACATAGGCTTCTCCTTCAAACACTTAACTACCTCACCCAGAAAATGACCTGAGTCAAGCCCAAACCATCAGCAAATACAGGTAATGTTGCAGCCATTTAAATTCACCAGCCCACTGAGAAGAGAAGCCCTGACAAATTCAAACTGGTTTTGTCTTGTATGTCTTATTGTCTCTGTTTATTTATGTTGAGTTTGAATCAAAGTTTTTTATAACCATCATCTTTTCACTTTCAAGAGTGCACCATAATTATTAATCAGTAATAAAGATACAGACATTTTAGTAATGTAAAGAACTTTGAGTTATAATGTCTTATATGACAGGTGCAATAAAAACAAAGTTTATTATTAATATTACATCCATCCCTTCTCTCCAGCCCGGTCTCCCATGTAAATCACACATCAAAACCGACACAACAACAAATCTAGTTTTGAATTGCAAGTAAAAAACAGTAACGTGAAGTAACTATCTACTATTAAAAAACTTTGAATAAAATGGGTCTGTTCCTGACTGTTGTGTGCCAGCCTTACAATGGTAGGCTCAATCCCAAATCGCCCCCTACACACTCTCCCTACCCCCTATCCCTCTGTTTGCGCGTCCTCATGGAAGATCTGTCATATTAAGAGTATCCCAAACAACGTAGTGCAGAGGGGGAGTGGACCGTTCAGACCTTAAAGATCCCATATTATGCTCTTTTTCTGCAGTGTAATATTGATCTTTGATGTCTTCATGAAGCCTTAGTAGCATGCTTTGGTCAAAAAACTCAATAAAACAAGCCCAGCTGTATCGTCTCTATGCCCTCTTTGAGCCTCTCTCCAGAACACTCCATTTTTGTGGGCGTAACTATATGTTAATGAGCCCCCGCTGAAACCGCCCCGCACTTCCGTGTCGGCGCAGTCGGCGCATGCGCGTGACTATGTCAACAGAGCTCCGGTTAGCGTCTGTGTTGCTACATGAGGAGCGCAGCACTGAACGCAGAACCCGAAAATAAGAGGAACCAGGAGAGAGTCGAGGACCAAGGATAAACCGGGATGTTTCTCAGTGGTCTGTATATAAAGTTTGTTTCTTCAATGCTATAATGTTGACGAATCAAAGTTGTTCTGCCGTTTCTCTCCCCCTCCCCCTGTTGTTGTCGATGTTAGCGTGTCTGTTAGCAGACGTGCAGTGCTTAGACTGGCGTTAAATAGAGTCTAGTAAGAGCTAATGTAGAGTGAGCGGGTTACTGCAGAGACGTGAATTAACTAAAACCCCGATGTGAAATAACTTTCACTTCTAAGTAACACTGAAGGGGCCGTTGCTACTGATAGTGAAATAAGACAGAGAGAGGGGGTCTTCTCTGTTGTTGTGATGTGTAAATAATGTCTGGGCTCTTCAGGGCCGATCAGAGCAACAGTCTGTTTTACAGAAATAACATTAGTAATGTGACTGACCCATCAGAATACAGCATTTAATAGAGCCATAGCCTTTAGTGACAGTAACAGTAACTGAGAACGTTTATTACCTGTAACTGTGAGCAGCCAACAGTTTTCTGTGAACCTTATTTTAAAAGGTTTTCTTTTCTATATGCCACACAGTAGCCGTCTTAAAAACCTCTTCACTTGCATTATTGTATGTTATGACAGCTCTGTGTATATTCTTAAACAATAACAGAACATTTCCTTTATATAAAAATTCTCCTGAACATCCTGTTTTCACTCTTCTACAGTAGGTGCTCCTGTGGCAATTATGTGAAAATTCCTACAGCCTGAAAATGTTTGTTGAATGGAGATACCAAAGGTATTGTGAAAAATTAGTGCTAAATAACAATTTAGTACATAACCTTTCCTGTACTGTGTCACTGACTTACCTGTTTTAATTAAGTAGGTCAGAGGAAAACTGCAGGAACTCCCAGTCCAACCATCCTGGACTCTGACTCTGTGTGTGTTTTTCACTACAACATGCATTCTATATTTATAGAGCAGACTATGAGCCTTTACATCTAAGAGGAGTAATGCATAAGTATTTGGATATAAACACTTCCATGACTGTTGAACAAAAATAGTAAAGATTAAAAGAACTGTTTCCTCCATCTCATTTTTTGTCTTTCTTGTTATTTAATTATTAACATTACATGTAACATATGGAAAACTGAAAACACACAAAACAGTTCATGTAGACTTTTTATTGTGAAAGATATTTTGACATAAAAAAACACCAAATGTACCGGCTGGTACGCTAGACATTTTTACATAAAGGAGGTAAAAAAGACATGAAGAAAGAAAATGAATTTTTAAACACAAGCCATAGAACCATATTGATAAAAATATGAACATATAGATAAAAACACCTATGACAGTAATTTTCATTTCTGACATAATCTTATCATGTCCAGCCCTTACAGATGCCTGGCCTACAGAGCCTTTGTGAGCTGATGCTGCCTGTGCTGTACTGCAGAGTTTCCTGATGCAGAAGACCAGTATGAGAGGGTCAGCGCTTCCTGGTATTTGGAAAAGGAGCATATGGTCTGGTATTTTCTGCAGCTCCTTCAGGTGTGGAGCATGGTCCTGGAAAACCTTCCCAAAGACAAGGTCCAACAGTGCATCTGCATGATCTGAAATACAAGACACAAAAATATGTTTACAAGAAATGAACCAAAACACCTCACTGCAGTGCTGTAATTTTTTTTACATAGTCTTTTATTGTCACAATGTCCTTATTGATTATATATTCTCAATTCCATTTTGATAACATTTTTATTCCAGTTTCCTTTATCTTTTCCTTTCCATGCTATGCCTATTTGCCAATGTTTTTAAATGTGTTGATTTTAATAAAGAATTGTTTAACTTACTGAAAGCTGGCTCTGCTCTCACTGGCTTTGCTGTACATCCTTCCTCCTTGGATTTTGAGAAGCTGACTGTAACCAGCGGTTCACCATCAGAAGATGCTGCCTGAAGTCGACCAGCATAGACACAAGAAAGAAAAATATTTAACCTGTTAGTGCATATGAAAACACAAATTAGAGCCATGCCTGTTTACCTCTTTTGTTGATAAACTGTTTATATTTTTTACCTCTTGGGGCAAACTAAATTACGTTAGATGTTACATATATTTTTTGTTACTCATTAGATACATTAGGTATTTCTGGCAACTGATAATTCATCTGAGGACCTTTATTTTTATCATTTATCTCACTGTATTCATTTAGGGTTTTTTTGTTATATCTTTTGATCATTTTGATCAGACACATGTATCAAAAGTATGTCTCAAATAAGATTCAACAGGCTTTTCAGGGGTTAATCAGTTTTTACTTACAAATGTCACATTATGTGAGGCATTATAAAATATCTTTGCCCATATATTATTGGTAAATGAAACGGTAGGATAACTAAATCACTATCTTATTTGCCTCCCTCTGTTTTTCGTAAATCACTGACGTGTTAGTAATTGTAACTTATCCCCAGTCACACAGCTCATATGACAGCATTCTGTGGGCATTTCTGAGTGTTTAAACTCACAGAAATCTGATTAAATTAGTTTGGAGATAACGGCAGAGGCCAGAAAACCCAGTGATCACATCTGCAGATACACTGATCTGAGCCGACGGTAGCGTAGTTATATACTTTCCCTGTTGTTATCAATATTTACATGATCTGCTGCAAAACACAGAGAAACATTACAGGCTAAAACAACAGGCTAACCGCAGCTAAGCTTAGCCTTCTGAAGCTAACACAGAGGAATAGCTCTTACATCTGCTCCTCTTCCCTCTGCTGTTAGCAGCTCGTAGCAATTAGCAAAATAACAGCACACAGCATTTGGAATACTCACATTTCCAGGGTCCGAGGTTTGCTGGTGGATGGTTGGCACTGATCCTGGATTAAGGACCAGTCTATTTGCGAGCCCCTTTGTGTACTGTCCAAAGTTTGCGAAACTGACAGCCGTGAAGTGACTGGCACAAACATGCACATTTTTTCTTTGTTTTTCTGGCACTTTTCCATCATAAATGAACTCCAGCCACTTAGTTTTTAAATCTTCAGAGTCAGGCAGCTTGTGTAAGGAAGTTTGTGGCTTGTTACAGCCCACAACACTGCAGCAGTAACTCATGCTGAAGTCCGAGCTCTCACTGCCGGTAAATCCATCATGGCTGCTCTACACATAGCGATCTCACCAGCAGCAGAGAGAGGAGTGGGCGGGGACGGGGTGGGGGTGTCTGCTCCGGTGGACCAATCAAAAAATTCCACTGTGACGTCGGTACAACCTCAATGAAAGAATGCCTCATTAGGGGGCGGGATTTTACATTCACCAGCACCACGCAGCACAGGATTTGTCACTAAATATCACATTTTTTGGGCTGGGGGGAAAGCCACAGACCTCAAAATTTCAACAAAAGACTTAATAAAGTGATTTTTGCATAATATGGGCCCTTTAAACAGCGAGTCTGCATCGATGCAGGCTTTCAACGAGTAATGCAGAAAGTGCAACGTCTAAATGGGAGAGGAAACAACATGAATGTAAGTGCTGCATGTGTCCATATGTTCCCCACACCTTTGTCATACTGACAGAAAATCACATAAAGCATGGTTTTAAAAGATTTAAATGAAACAAGCAAATCATACTCTGCTGATTGATATGATTGTGCCGCCCTGGCACCATAAAATGTGAGCACATTATTTAACATCTCCACTATGGTTATCATTTCTTTAATGGAATTGTCAGGTGGTAATCGTATTGAAAGACATGTGGAATCACTTACATAATTTGAAGTAGGCTATAACGTAGCTCCTGTCCTAGCGGGTCATAATCTTTGCCACAGCGTTACAGCCAACAGCCATACACGGGGCGTCTTTCTGTTGCCATGACGATGAGGTTTTTCCGTTTTCCAGTGAAGTGAAGAGGGCCTCCAATCCCTCCTTGTCATATTTACCCTCACCCCTCAGTGGAAGTGCCCTCTATAGCTACGAGTGTGACTTAATTTTGAAGTGACACTCGTTACTGAAGGGATAGTGTGTAGGGGGCAGTTTGATATTTAATGGGAACATGATGAGACCAAAACTGACCGTACACTTTTGGAGTTTTTGCAGATCATTTGATGTAGATTTCAGTATTGGGTTTCGTCCAAAAATGTGTGACCAAAGTATTCAGTAATAAAAAGAACATCCATTTCGTGTAATTTCTATTACTAATTACCAAACTTATTTATAGTAAGTATATGTAAATTCTTGCAATTAGGGCGATATTATGGCAATGACGTTTTTTTAAACTGTTACATTATGTTATTTAATTGTCCAATAGCACTCAAACGAATTTACAGCCAAATTAAAATGTTACCTAATATGAGTAATAGAGGTAACACGATACAGACTTATAAATGCACCATATTATCACACATGTATCAATCTATTTAGCATAGCATAGTTTGTCTGTGTAGAATTGCTACAGATATGTCGCCATCAGCAGGCGCAGGTCGGGGACAGATCTGGTACCTATACCCATAGATATACATAGCAAACTAGATGCGACACGCCCCTCTGAGCTACGTGCCTACGTCAAAGCTAAGCTAGTTGGGGCAAAGTGTCAGAGCACTTCATAGCTGTCAAAGGCGTTAAGATTAAAAACAGTAAGGATGCCGGCACATTGCAAAGCATCCAATTGTAAAATATGCCGAACAACTGAAACAAGGAACCAAGGAATAAGATTTCATGAGTGAGAATAGTTTTTGCTCTTTTTACATTATTGAAGAGCTTCCAATCTTTGAGAGCTTCAGTAACTACTTTGCTACTAGCAAAACACTAATGCAAGCGTGCGAGCTAGCAGCTTGACAATATGTGGTTTGATTAATGATAATGATTGATAATATTAGATGATTCATAGTGCCTTTAGTACAGTTACACAAGCATCAGTAGGAGTACTAAAAGTACAAGCAGCAGTAACAGTAATAGTATAAAAGGCGATAGAAGTGGTAGAAGTAGTGTTGGCTTTTAGTATAGCCAATTGTTGTTGAAGTGCCAGTATTAGCAGAAGTAGTTGGTGTGCTGCCACTACTAATCGCATTATTATTACTACTGCCACTTCCTCCAACAGTAGTAAGAAAGCCTAAATCATATAAATACAGAATACTGATTTAATGACAAACTTTTGGAACCCCCAATGTGACTGATGTCGTACATAATCAGGTAGACGATTATTAAATATTCTCAGGTAGTAGAACACACATACACACATTGTATATTATATATCATCTACATAAAATGAGTAAGGCATGCCTCCACCCCTCCCTTGCACCAGTTGTATTCGAGGATGACCTGTGGCTTTTTGTGTGCTTCGTCGCTCACCTTTGGCTGCCGGTGCTTGGTGCTGAGGAGCACCACATTCTTTTGCTTCTTGGGGACATCGGAGCAGATCATAGTGTCTTGGCTAAAACAAAAGACAGTTCACAGCACCCCCCTTGCCCTCATATCCAGGAGTTGTGGTGGGATCTCCTGCCTTGTCTTTCTCAGAGTGCCAACAAGAGCCATCCCCCTCATCAGCAGCTGCTGGCCAAGTTCATGTGATGTAAAAAAGTTATCTGTGGTCAGTTCCTGTGAGGCCCTCTGTCAGTTCCATCACCACACGCTTCCCCAGGCCCTCCTAAATGAAGAAGGAGGAACAATGATTGGAGGATTGGCACTGCATTCTATCTGCATAGACCAGTTTTTACTTTACTACCCAAGTGTTTTGATCTATACTGTATTCCTACCTCACGTTTGGCTGTTGAGGAAGGTTTCCCCAAATAAAACTGTAAATTCCAGCAGTGTGAGGTCCCACACTCACAGAGGACCCACACCTTCAGTCCATATCTAAATGAGCATGTGAGAGAATGAATCCATGAATGAGTGATAATCTAAAAATATGAAAAAGCCTACCAAATACAGGCTAAATATATTAAAGACAATAAAGTATAATGATGATAATATGATAAGAATGAATGTTACCTGTCAGGCTGAGCATGCATGTACTGCCTGAAGGGACACCTCCATGAAATCCTGTAGACACAGGCTGCAAGGATGAATTTCAACATTCTAGATGTCTGGGACAGTTGGCAACAGTGTATGTATTCACTTCCAAATAAAGTAATGCAAAACAATATAATACTAACCAATCAGCACTTCATCAACTCAGATCCCTGAGCGAGGTGCCCACATTCTCTGCAGAGCAGAGATCCAGATGTTCCACACCTCCCTGATTGGTCCCAGAAAACGGAACAGTCATTTGGTGTTACTGAGGTCAGAAATCAAAAAGAAAGCTATGAAATTAAAATAAAGAGGTGTCATAACTGATTAGTTTTTGATTAAAATGGAAAACCAAGCTACCTAACAGCAGTTTGGCAGGTCAGTCACAGGGAGCCATTTTCAGTGCCGTTTACCTTTGCATTTTGTCATGATCACATAACACTTGTTTAATCAGCAGCTATCACTCACATGCTCTTTTTAGTTTCTACCCTCAGATGAATACAGCCCACCTTCAATAATATCAACACCCTCCTCACCGACCCCTCAGCAGAAGCTGCTCAGTGTCCTCAGGCCATCAAACACACACTACTTTTGCTTTATACTGGCATCTACCAAATATTTGAGGTTTTGGACAATGATATGGTACAATGTGGTTCTGTTACATTGTTTATGAATATGGATGCTAAATTTCAGCCAGTTGTATTGTAAAGTATGTCGTTTCTGTGTGCCATTTCAACTTTGGGCTCCATGTGCCCCTTTTTTAACTTTTTTGAAAAATTCAAAGACAAGTGTCTTTTCACAAAAGTCACAGCCTGGTTACTCAAGAAAAGTCATGGACGTTTTGAGCAGTTCGATGTAGGAAATATTCCTTTTCTAGTAAAAAGTTAGTATTTATTTATTTATTTATTTATTTAACCACGAAAAACCTCAATGGTTCAGATAAAAGTAAAAAAGAAAAAAAAGCACTTTGTACATGATATTGCTCTCAACAAGGTCTGTGGATTATTTTGAGGAACAAGATCATGATTTCTGAAAAGAGACACTTCATATGGATTTTTATGGTGTTTAAAGCAACACAGAACTTGTACTATTTAGTCCAAATATATGTGAGAAAAGGCAGAAATCTTCACGGCCAGTAAATCGAAAACATCAGGTTGGCTGACTCCTGGCTCCAATTAGCTCTTGGAGAAGTTATTAGCCGAGGGGTTCACATACTTTTTCCACCCTGCACTATGACTGTTTACATATTGTGTTGAATAAAAACATGAAAACTTCAGTATCAGTTTAAGCATACCTACTTTTTTTAAAGCACATACTTTTTCATGCAACTGTATGTATAATTCAGATTAGGTGATCAACATTCATTCTTAAGAGGCTAAGTACTGGCTGTGGATTTTAATTTTGTACTGCTCATTTGACATTTGATTTTTGTTATGATGCAAACTTTGAAAAATGCTGGACTGGGTCAGGGAGTGGTGGGATAAAGGTTGTTGTCTCCATTAAATAATTGACAGAGGCTGCCTGTAGATTTCATTGATTATACCTATAGAGATGAACTATGATTTGTTTGCTAAAGTAATAACCATATTAACACTTGCTCCTAGAAATAATATACGGTGGGAGGAAAATGTAAGTACACCCTTTGTAATTTTGTACATTTCTGCCTAAATTGGTCATAAAATGTGATCTGATCTTAACTCAAATCACAAGAATGAGTAAACGGTGTCTGCTTAAACTAATACCACCCAAACAATTACATGTTATCATTTTTTATTGGCCAAAAGATGTTAACATTCACAAGACAGGGAGGAAAAGGTAAGTACAAAAATCCATTCCTTTGTACATCATTTGAGGATTCACAGAAATCTAGCTAACTTTAGATCTCCATGTGGGGTAGCAGCATGCTCTGTCACTTTTGTGACATGTGGCGCTGTTTAAAGCCACATGTACCGCTTTCACAAGAAACCTGCTAAACCAGAACTTGAAAGGCAAATTGATGGAGTTGATTTGGCTTGCACTGTTGAAGGTTGTTGCCTTGTGTCAGCAAATTTTTCAACCTTATGTGAACATCTCCACTGATATATTAAAGATGGCAAATAAGTGTCATGACCCTATACTAACTGTTCAAAGTATTTTCATGTCCGTTCATCTTTTGCCTCACACTTGAACCATGAGCACAAAAAGATCTCTTGTTCTTCATGTAAGAGCCAAACCTCTACCACTGCTACTAACATCACAAGTGCCTGCATGAATATGTCATCAGACTGTGAACCAGGTCACACTTTTGAGACAATCTTTGATGATAATTACGATAACACAAATGATGAAGTGGGCACAGATGATTTTATGAACAATCTGGCCATGTTTTATCTCCGGATGAAGACTAAGATGCTGTTACCAGCCATTACAATTCAGACCTGGATAGAGGAAATACAAGAGGTGCACAACACTGGTATGACTCATCTTTTGTCTAGGATGCATGAAGAGTTAACAAAGCTGAATGTGCCCGAAATTTATATTAAGAGGCTCCTTGATGATCTCTCAAAAGAAAACCTTCTGAAAATGTGCAACAAAGGAGTTTTTCGAACAGATCAAACCCATAAAACCTTCTTTAAAAGCAGATTTAACTATGTTGAGCCGGCTAAGACTTATTTGGGCATTGATGCTAAAGGCAAAGAGAGGTTCTATCAGTATGTGCCCATCAAGGATACAATCAAATCCCTCCTCACTCAGAGCTCTGTTAAAGAGCAGCATGCCCAAGCTAAAGCTGACACAGAAATAACTCCTCGTGTTCTGGAAGATGTGAGAGATGGTAGAAACATGAAAGAGAATATACTTTTACAAGATTCAACATCTTCATTGTCTGTTATTTTGTATCAGGATTCATTTGAAGTTGTGAACTCACTGGGCTCAGGCAGAAAAAACAAAATATTGGGTATGTACATGACACGAAGAGATTGCACCACACAACAGGTCTTCCATTGATCCAATGCCACTTGTTATGTTGTGCAGAGAGGAGGATTTCCAACTTTTTGGACAAGAAAAAGTGTTATCCACTTTAGTCAGTGACTTAAAACAAATGGAGGAAAATGGAATTGAATATGGTGATGGGAGAAGGTAAAAGGCTCTGTGATTGCCATTACTGGAGATAATCTGGGGTCACACAGTATTGGCGGATTTACTGAAAACTTCAGTAAATGCAGACATTTTTGCTGGTACTGTGTCATAGACAGAGAATCTTTTCAAACAGATCCCACCAAATCTGGTCCTAAAAGAACTATAGAGAGTTACAAAAACAGCGTGGCACAGATAGCCTCAAAGCAGGGAATGACCAGTGGAATAAAGTTTGACTCAATTTTCAATCAGTTGAAATATGATCATGTTTGCCAGCCAGGACTCCCTCCATGTCTGGGTCATGATCTGTTTGAAGGGGTTGTTTCAGTTAATCTTGCTTTGTACATTAAACACTTAATGTGTTTAATGTACCACAAGCAACCAACTCCCAGTCCCGGGCGACTAACAACACCCAAGGTGGACCAGCGCTGACCCCCCAAGTCGACCATGAGAACCAGATGGATAAGATGCCAACAGCGAACACCCCCCTATTTCAAAACCACCAACACTATGGTGCCATAACCCTTAAATAGAATCTTAACCCACAAAGATCGATCCTTATCATAGGCGACTCCAACCTGAGCAGGCTCCCCCTAATCCCTGACAACAGAGTACAGGTAGACTGCAACCCGAGCAAATCTGGCGCATGTGGCACACATACTCAAACAAAAATGCCCAACAAACAACCAAGTCTCAAGAGCCATACTCTCCTTTGGGGTAAACAACAGAACCCAAGGGAACCCCTCCGTCCTCAGAAACAACCTACACAAAATGCTAAATGCAGCCAAAAGCACATTCCCTGAAGCAGAAATCCTCATCCCTAAGATTAATTTCAGCAAGAACCTTCCCATAGGAGTCAGGGCCAACCTCAAAATGCTTAACCACCTGATTGGAGAAATGGGCAGACAAATCCCAAGACTCCACAAGGACTTGTTCAATACCGAAGGAGACCAAATTCACTGGACCCCCACAATAGCAACCCACATGTGGGACTCCTGGAAGGCTTTTTTAGGCTAAAAGACAAGTTGACTACGACAACACGGACCCAAACACAGGAAATAGAAGTGGTCAACTTGTCTACACAACTCCAACTTACCCAAGTCCAAAACCAACTACTGAAGAAAGGCCTTTGATTTGTACCCACCTGCAGACGGACGACCCAGAAACGCAATTCCTTGAAAGCCGACCTAACAACCAACCACAGGAGACTCAAACTAAGCACCTACTTTGGTCCTCCTACAACAACCGACTGCAAACCCTTCACGGCCAAATCCAACTGGGAACCAGACCCCGCCAAACTACCAAAACCCCTCTTAGACCTAATCCAGCAGGAACAACAGGTTATCAATAACCTAAAACAACAAACACAAGTACCAAACCTGACACCAGAAGAAAACCGAGCCTTAAAACAACTTCTGGAAAACACCAATGTTATGTCTTTTAAATAGGAAAAATCACTCTCCTCCCGCACTCCCCCATGGGGGTGGGGGAGAGGGGGAGATAGAGATCACAAGCCCGGACAGGCAAAAGAGAGACAGGGGTCCGGACAGACCCACTCTCCTGGACCTTCTCCTCTCACTACTCCTTTCATCCCTACTTTTACTACTCCTCTCATCCCTTTTTTTACTCTACTCACTCACTTTCCTGCTTACACTGCCCCATGTTGCCCCATGCGATTAACACCCAACGACCACCTCCAGCTCAATCTGCTGAAAATCAAACCTGTTTGAAATCCTGGTCGCCCCTCGTGAGGCTATGTCACACTACACATGTGCTAACGCAAATACAGAAGAGAAAACAAATGCACACAGCAGACCTGGACCCAAGCAATGGAGGGTCGACTTGTTGAGCTGTGGCAGGCACAGTGGAGCCTATTCAGTTTAAACATATTTAATCTGGACTGCATGTCAACATTTATCTCTAATTGTTTGTCATTGCCAACAAGTCCACCAAATCCCTCAGCACAGTTGCAGAACCTGGAGGAAATGAAAGGACAACTGGCTGTGTCAGAGATCAAAATGAAAGAGTGGGTCAGTGATGTGAAAGAGTGGGCAGAAGGTGATGAAATTATTTTATTCATAATACAACTGTTACTGCTAACACTGACATGCTGAAGAAGGGCCATGAATTACCCTTGGTGTTTCAAGGACTCCAACTAAACACATCGCATATTGAAAGTTTTAAGTGTTTATCCATGACTAAATTATAATAGAATTTCTAAAAATGTGTTAAAATATCATGGAATAATTAAGTTTTTAAGATAAACTGTCACTGACTATGTTTCTGCAGACACATCATCATCAAGCACAGCTGATGTTGATGCCTTGGCCAACAAAATTGAGGTGCTGGTGACAAGCATCAAGAGGCGCTCACAACGCTTATGTAAAGATGCAGACGGCAGCAAAGCTCGCTCTCGGTTTCGCCGCAAGATAAGGGCGGAGAAAGGGATCCTGAGTTCTTTGGTGGAGCAGTACAACAGAATGGTCCCAAGTACAGGTGTTCTGTGTTTGGAAACCATTCTCTCTGAAGAAACAGCTTGGCCGTGGCTGCTGCAGCATCGAGGTATGTGTACTATTTTTTAATGTCAACAATAGACACCTAATCCCACAGCAGCCCACAGTGCCTCAAATACCTGTCTGTATGCCCTATAACAGATCATATCGAGTGTTGATGTCCCAAGTACATGGGGCTCATATCTTTGCCCTTAACGCATTTCAGACTCAGTTGATCTAAAGACAAAAAGAAAGGAGTTTGATGCTGTTATGGCAGTACAAAGACTAGAGGAGGAGAAAAGGATTCTTGTAAGGGAGATGGAGCACCACTGGAGGTTCTTATCATCCCGTGCAGAAACCTTGCGAGAACTGTCCGGACTGGATTTCAGTGAGACAGGTATGTAGAGTGATAATGGATTAAACCTGACCTTAATGAGTTGCTTATACCACACATCTTATTGTTCTTTTCCTTTGAGAGTGATCCCGGGACCTCACAGAGGAGGGACTGAAAGGTCTGCAGAGCATCATTTGCCGAAAGCTGAGTGACATCTCAGAGATGAGGAAGCATGCGAGGCAGTGTTATATGACTGCTTTGACTGGAGCGGAGGATGTGGACTTCCTTGATGACCCCTCAGATGATGATTACATTTGTGATTCAGACACATCTGAATAGATGCCTCAATCAATCAATCAAAACTTTATTTATAAAGTGCTTTTCACACAATAAAAATGTAATGCAAAGTGCTTTACAGTGCAGTTAAAAACAATCAAACATGCCCACCCAACCCTGAAACCCACACTAAGCAGTCCTGACTTTGGGAATGACAAGAATCCAGCTACCAGAGGAGCATAGTGTCCATGAGGGTTCGTAGGGTAAAAGCAGTTCTGAGAGATAAGAAGGCCCAAGACCGTTAAAACACTTAAAAACCAGTTAAAGAACCTTAAAATCGATCCTGAAACACACGGGTAGCTAATGTAGTGATTTAAAACTGGTGTAATGTGGGCCTGCCTCCTGGTCTTAGTCAGGACACGTGCTGCTGAATTGTGTAGTAATTGTAGACCTGAAATATTCTTTCTGGAAGACCAGAAAGCAGAGCATTACAGTAGTCTATATGACTAGTAATAAAAGCATGCATCAGTGTCTTCGTGTCCTGTCAGATCATCAGTTACCAACTAACAAATGAGGGGAATGGGTTTACTGGCAACTCTTAGTTGGCCCTAGTGTTTGAATGTAAGTGTAAAAGTGTCTGTATTGGCCCTGTGATGAGGTGGTGACTTGTCCACGGTTTACCCCACACTCCTCCTGAAAGTAGCTGGGATAGGTTCCCATGACACCAACAGGGACAAGCGGTAGGAAAGTGAATGGATGGACGGCATATTATTTTTTTTATATAAATACTCAAGTGGGTTTTCTGTAAGTAATTAGGCTTAATTAGAGAACAATACTGCTTCTGAAGAGTGCAGACACTTCCCTGCTTGCTCCAGCCTGCTTCCTTCTTAACTCTGCTTTTTAATCATTTTAATCATTTTATTACTTCTACAAATACTGGAGAAATCTCTACATCTATCATTTCATGGATTATTTTACATAAACCAAGATTTTGAACATTTTAAGACTTTTAACCGATCTGACGAGCCAGCGACATGTCCGGGGGAAGAAACCAAACAAATTCCTTTTGTGGACGCTGTCGGAGATATCAACAGGAAATTAATGAGCTACAAGCACGGATTATTGCTTTAGAATCTGAAAAAGGACTTCACAAGACGCTTCCAGTGACATCCAGTGGTAAGAAGTCCACAGTTACTTTCAGTAAAAAGGGTGACAAACCTTCTGCTTTCACCTTGACCTGAGTGATACTGTGTCTTTGTAAAGACCAAAATGCCTCATCTTGGAGAACTTGGTGCTAAGCCAAAGCAGCACAAAGCGATGAAAGACAATGATAATACCAACGGAAATCACCTGAAATACAGCTTACTAACAGATTTTGCCACTGTCAGAGACTGATTTAATGAATTCACTGATTCTAACAAACAGAGAGAAAACGGATTGTTTTCACGAAACAGGAGCCATAAAGACAGCAGGCAGACAGACAATCTGGACCAAACGCCAAGGTCAGAGATACACTGTTGCTAGGAGACGATGCTATCAGTGGCCTTAACCATACAAGAATTTAAACATGCTGCTAACCCAGTGCCACCGTCTCTGAGATAACAACACTCCTCCCAAAAGTTTTGTCAACACACCGAGGAGTCAAACAGCTGATCATGCACGTGGGTGCAGTGGACATCAGAAAGGAACAGACTGAAGTCTTGAAAAGGGATTTCACTAAGTTCTTCAAGGAGCTTGATAAAGTGGAGGTCAAAACATTCATCAGTGGACCTCTTCCAAACATCGACCGGAAGATTAACAAGTTCAGCCGGCTGCGTCAGCTGAACACACGGCTGTCCAAAGACTGTGCACACAGAGGATTGCACTACATTGAGAACTTCTATCTCTTCTGGAAACGAGAGGACCTGTTCAAGGGAAGGGGTCCACACCTGTGCAGAAGTGGGAGGAGAGTGCTAACGGAGCATCTCCTCCACGCTCTGAGGCATCAGGATCGGCCGGGACAGGGTCCTGAGCAACCAGTGAGAGAAAAGAGGAATGAAAGAAGCATCTCTGCTGCAGTTTCATTGCCAGCTGCACCACAACAGCCTCCACCACCCCCAGTGAAGGATACAGCACCGTCCATACTCGATATAGCTCTATACAAGCCCCCGAAACACCATAAAAGTTTTATTGATGATTTTACCGGGATGCTTTCAATTGTATGCACTGATTTTGATTGTTTGGTCATTACAGGTGATTTTAATACACATATGGAAAATGTCTTTGACAGAATTACTTAGGAGCTCAGTGCTGTCCTTGAAACCTTTGGCCTGACTCAGCATGTGTGTGTGAGCCCACTCATAACAGAGCACACTCTGGACCTGCTCATTACAAAAGGGGTTAATATTTCAAATATCAATGTGGTTGATGTTGCCCTGTCTGATCATTTCTGTGTCTTCTTCGACCTATCTGTTTCTCCCACACCACCGGCTGGTCCTGCAGTAGTACAGAGGAGACACATAAATAACAGCACAGGTGCTCTGTTCATGGAAATGATAAACCTCGAAAATGCCTCATGTTCTAATGTTGATGATTTGTTGAGCTCTGTTACTTCAAGTGTTTTGAATGTTCTGGACACCATTGCCCCTGTGAAAGTTAAAATGGTTAAAAATAAGCAGAAGTCGCCATGGAGGAATGACGACTCGGTCAGGGCTCAGAAAAGGGAGTGCCGGAGGGTCGAGCGGAAATGGCGAAAGTCAAAACTCCATGTTCATTAAAAAATTTATAAAGAAAAGTTGTACATGTTCAATCAGATCTTACGTAGAACTGGGAGATGTACTTTTCTGAAATTATTGGAAACTGCAGTAACAACTCGCGTGTCTTATTTGCAACAGTGAACAGATTAACAAATCCTCCAGCTCAACTGCCATTAGAATTAATCTCCACATCTAAGTGTAATGAGTTTGCAGTCTTCTTTTGCAACAAGGTTCAGACCATTAAAAATTCCATCAATTCCACAGCACCAATAACAACCCTGCAGCCACCTAAACACTTCGAGCTGACTCATTTTGCACCTGTAACTGATAAAACTGTCCAAGAGATCATCACCAGTCTGAGTTCATCCACATGCTGCCTCGATGTGTTACCTACTACCCATGAGCAGTTTGTTACCACCACTTGCTCAGATAGTTAACAAGTCACTACAATCTGGAACATTCCCAAAGGCCTTGAAAACTGCAGTCATAAAGCCTCTCCTAAAGAAGAGCAGTCTTGATGCCACAGTACTGAACAACTACCAGCCCATCTCAGATCTGCCGTTCTTAGGCAAAGTCCTTGAAAAAGTTATTTACCAACAGCTCACTGACTTTCTCCTAATGAACAACTCATTCGATGTTCTCCAGTCAGGTTTTAGACCCCATCACAGCACTGAGACCGCTCTTATCAAGGTGACAAATGACATCCGCCTGAACACTGACGCAGGCAAAGTCTCAGTCTTAGTCCTGCTAGATCTGAGCGCTGCTTTTGACACTGTCGATCATGAGATCCTTTTTCAAAGACTAAAGGACTGGGTGGGCATCTCGGGGACTGCCCTACATTGGTTGAAGTCCTATCTAGAAGACAGGAAGTACTTCGTAGAAATTGGTAACTGTGTCTCAGACCACATGGCCTTGACTTGTGGGGTGCCCCAGGGCTCAATCCTAGGACCGCTCCTATTCAGTCTCTACATGCTGCCTTTAGGCCAGTTAATACAAAGTACTAATGTGTCCTACCACAATTATGCAGATGACACTCAGATCTATGTGTCACTGACAGCAGGTGAATATGGACCAGTGGATTCACTCTGTCACTGCATCCAACAGGTCAGTGTATGGATGCAGAAAAACTTTCTCCAGCTAAATTCAGACAAGACTGAAGTCATCGTGTTTGGTCCACAGAAACAAAGAGAAAGTGTCAGCAGTCACCTCCAGTCTCTCTCTCTAAAACCTACAAATCAGGTCAGAAATCTCAGGGTAATGATGGACTCAGACTTGAACTTTGGCAGCCATATAAAATCAATAACATCAGCAGCCTTTTACCATCTAAAAAACATCGCCAAAATCAGAGGTATAGTGTCTAAACCTGACCTAGAGAGACTTAACCATGCATTTGTCTCTAGGAGGTTAGATTACTGCAACGGCCTGCTCACCGGCCTTTCCAAACAAGCCATAACACAACTGCAGTACATCCAGAATGCTGCTGCTCGGGTCCTGACCAGAACCAGGAAGTACTAGCACATTAGTCCTGTGCTCAGGTCCCTACACTGGCTTCCTGTGGCTCAGAGAATAGATTTTAAAGCAGCTCTGCTTGTGTACAAATCTCTCCATGGCCTGGCACCAAAGTCCGTCTCTGACATGTTAGTGCCATATGAACCATCTCGGACTCTGAGGACCTCAGGGGCCGGCCTTCTGCTGATACCTACAGTCCACACTAAACATGGAGAATCAGGGTTCCAGTTTTATGCAGCTAAAATCTGGAACAGTCTTTCTGAAGATGTGAGACAGGCCTCTACTCTGACAATGTTCAAATCTAGGCTCAAAACATCTCTGTTGAACTGTGCATATGACTGAAAGTATCTGATCTGCACTCTTCTCTTTAAATTTATTTTATGATTAATGTTGATTTTATTTTGTACTGTGATTTTTTTTAAAGTTATTTTATAATGATTGTTTTATTTTGTATTGTGATTTTAATGCATTTTTCTTGTTCTGTAAACGTTTTAATTGCCTTGTGTATGAATTGTGCTCTACAAATAAACTTGCCTTGCTTGCCTTGAGTATTCTGTATATCAGTGTGATATTATAATTACTATTGTGGATGGAAGTTTTCTGTTGCAATGTCCAAGCATGAAATAAGGGTGCATGGACATAGTTGTCTATGAGTATATGTACAGTAAGTGCACAACATCTGCATTTGATTGTAAATAATTGTTTGGTCAAGGGTTGGGAATTAATAAGTTTTTACTTCATCCCACTCCTTTTCGAACATGTGATTAGATAATGTCTGTTTGTTTTGTTTTGTATTTTTTTTTCTGTCTTTGACAGAAAACATTAACCGAACATTAACCTCGAGTTCAAAATAAATTTCAATCAATCAGAAAAGCGGGCCAAGTGGAGGATGGAGAGGTGTGATTAAAGTCCCCAGAGATGAGGAGGAGGGCCTGAGGGTGTTTGGTCTGTAGCCAGCTGACTGCAGAGTGCAGGGTCTCACATGCAAAGGCTGTTTATTACAGTTGGCCTGACACAGGCAGACTAATGCAGCACCATTCTGTAACAGTTACTATGGCAACGAGGGGGAGGAGGCAGAACATGTTCCTTTGATCTTCCCTTGCTGCTGATTGGACTTCTGGATCAAAGGACGTTCCTCTGGTGCTGCTTTGGTGATTCCATCAGTCCATATATGGACATAGACTCTGATATGTCTATATAAGTAAGATCAGGATTGTGCAGACTTAATTCGACAATCAGAGCAAGAATCAATCAATCAATCAATCAATCTTTATTTGTATAGCGCCAATTCATAACAGTTGTTATCTCAAGACACTTTACAATAGAGCATAAAGCTCTTCATCTTATGGATACACATATATGCATAGATACATATATACATGTATACATATATATACAAATATATACATCCAACACCCAACATGAATCCATATAGCCAATCATGAATCCCTCCATCATGGCGGCAAGAAAAAACCTTCTGTTAAGCAGCAGGAAATCTTGAATGTGGATCCCAGTCTCATGATGAACAGCAAATCCACACGATGCTGTGATGGGTGTGAGGGCAAAGGAAGGGAGGTAAGAGGAGACAAGTGGACTAGAATAAGAACTAAAGTTAGTGACAGGATCATGGACCATCGACCTGTCATCTGATTTATTAGAGGTTAGCCTCTTGATATCAATGATATTCTTGCTGAAAATTAGAATTTATGATAGTGACAAACTCATGAGTGCCCAGACCACAAGGTCATCCCCACCATATTTGTCTCCATTAAATATTAATTTGTTAAAGGCCTCTTGAGATGTGACATCCCATTTTCAAGAGGGACCTCATGCCTATGTGGTGATAAAAGTAGATACTGTAGATGTATTGATCATGGATATGGAGATCATGCTAATATCTACATTAACAGCTATAGTGATAATGGGAATGGAGTGTTCTTAATAAAATGGCCAAATATGTGTCATGTTTATAATTGTAGTTTTGAGGCTTCGTGACTCCACACCAGCAGGAAGTCTCCACCAAGGATCCCAGGCCACCTATAAGACAAGAGCCAGAGACGAGTACAGGAGCAAACAAAAGGGGCAAAAGCAGATGTTGAGAGAGAGAGAGAGAGATAAAGCCCAATGTGCCAGATCTCCCCCCCTGGCAGTCTAGGCCTATTGCATCTAGACTATTAGTGTGTCTCAAATCGCATACTTCCATACTGAAATACTCAAAATTTTGAGTATACTGCGTCAAAATGAAAAACAGTATGCATAGTGTGCGAAAAATGAGTATGCAAAAGTACCCGGATGATGTACTCAAATCGGCCCGGTTTTTGAGTATGCAGCTGTGGACATTCAACGTACTCATTTCCTGCGGCAACGATGGCAGCGGTGAGCTGTGGCTCTGTACTGACTGCGGTGGATGTGACTGCACTGTTCAAATGTAAGTTATAAACACGTGTTTTTTACACCAAGCACCTTAAGCTGTTGTCCTTTTGAGTGCATTTTTTGTGTTCGTTGTTTTTTTTTGTTTTTTTTGTGCCACGAGTAGTCGGCTACCAGTTATGCTAACACTAGTTGGACTAGCTGCTATCTCGAATGCTAACGCTAGTTGGGCTAACGGCTGCCGGGGTCCGAGCATTACCCTGAATAATCGGGTAGATAAAAATAACCAGCAGGTCAGACCCTGCACAGGGACTAGATGATCAGAAGCACCACTCGGACATCTCTGTTTATTGGTGTATTTTAATTGTCGCGGCGCCCCTCGTAGCTCTCGGTTGCCTCAGTCAGCTGCAGATACCTGTAAAACACAGGTATCGGTAAAACACAGACACCTGTGACTCTACACCGCTGTTTGTGATGTTGTTAACATGGGATTAATGTTCGCCTTCGCTGTAGAGGATACTGATGTTAGAAGTGCGGGGAGGGCTTTATCAGTCATAAATACTCGTTAGATACGGCAGCTAATAGCAACCTTTAGCTTGGCAGATAGCCTGTGAATAAAGCCAGTATCAGCTACGGAGGTTTATCTGCAGCACATCATGTCATTACTGTCATGTTTCCCCTTCGATGTCTGTAAGGTTAAATGTTTTGCTCTTTCTAGGAACGGATGAGTAAACCAGGGGCCTGATCGCCTGGAGGGTTGCTGCCTGTTCACGGGGAGGCATAATGCCACAGATACCTGCTATGAGTAAGTGAAAGCTGAGGTTATAATAAAACACTATTGTTATGGTTTGTATTTAACTTTTTGTATAAAATCCTGTAGGGGATTCATTGCAGAAAGGGGGCTGGAGGGGAAATTCACCCCAGCCCTTGTCAGTAAAAAACATGGGAAAACTTTGGTTGGTTTGCTGTGATGTGATCAACAAGTGGATTCTGTATGATGTGAGTATAGTAATAATTACCTAATTCTTTTTTTTCTGTATTGTGTTGTCCTTCCTGCACAGGACCTGAAATGCCCAAAACCCAAAGATGGACCTCCACCTGGTCTTTGGGGTACCAAAAGCTCTCTCCACCACACATCTGGCTCTGGACAGGTGACCATTAAATTGCTGGTTTTCGAGAGGCTGTCCGTGGGGGGTGATGAGGGCACTGCTTGAGGCAGGGGTAGCCCCCATCACCAAGGATGCAGAAGCCTGGCAGAGGATACTTCTGCTGCAGGTAAATGGGGCTGTGCTTCAGCACCCTGTGTTGTGTGCTGACCTGGAAAGTCCACAAAAATGTCCTGAAATTTTGTGATCACACAGCCTGAAACTGAACTGAATACAAAAATTTAATGTGCAGGTAACATGCTGCATGCTGGGCTGATGGCTTCACCCACACATGGCAGCAATCAATGCTGCCAACAACCCCTCTTTAGGCTGCTGATCCAGCCAACCAGGTGAAACCTGCACCCAGTTGAAGTCGGTCCTCTGCTGATGGTCCCTTTGGTTGCCGAGGGGAACCATCAGATCCCCAAAGGACTCCCTGGTGAGGCGAAGTCTGGCCGCAGGTCACTGTCCCCATCGAAGAACATCAGCAGGAGTGTCACTGTGGCATTAAGCTTACAGTGCAGCCTGGGGTTTGGAGGCTGGGGAAATGCAGCACTAATGTCTTTAAATAAAATTAAATTAATATTAATGGTGGTGTGTTTTTGTTCTATTCTTTGTGGTACATTTAACATGCTGATCTAACACTGATGCTTCAATATTAACCCTTTACTACCAGCTCAACTGCAGAGAATAAGACATAAAGCTATCTATATCGATATATTTCATAAATTTATATTCTATTTCTCATATATATATATATATATATACATATGTATATATATGTGTGTGTGTGTGTATATATGTATATGTGTATATGTATATATATATATACACATATATATACACACACACATACATATATATGTATATATATATATATATATATATATATATATATATATATATATAGATATACATACATATATAATTTATATGAGAAGAACTTTTAGCATTTTAAATCCAAAACAAAGAAATCCGTCTTTTTAGTTTGTTCGCAGTTCTGTCTGTATCCTAAGACACTGATAGAAACAAACGGTGTTTTTTTTACACAAATATTTTTTAATATATCGACGTCTGCCAAACAGTTGAGCTGGGAGCTTGAGATTATGTCATGGGTGTAAATAATATACCTGTTTAACTACTGTAATACTAGAACTTTTGTATAATAACTTATACAGAGTTATCTTTATATTGTATAACAGGGGCATGTTTAAAATTCTAAGTGGAAATTTGTTTAAAAAAATATAATGACCCGTAACCAAATGCTTTGCTGTCTGTAAATGAACGATACATGGGGTGCATCTTCAGTCAGTAGGAGGAGGACATGATGTTGTTAGCGCAGATTGCGGCACAGCAAAGCACCATAAATACTCACTTTACTATTGGATATTAACATTATATATTAAGATATGATGTGATACAAAATATATTTGTTAAATGATTTATAATTCTTTGAAAATTTGCGGGCAAATGATGGCGGTATTAGACGCTTAAGCGCTGCAAGTCGGTCACAATTCGGCATAGAAGAAGAAGAGGTCCACATCGTGTCGTCATTTCCGGTGAGTATGCCGCTCGGCAGTATGTGATGTGAGACAGTACTACACCCTCAAAATTCGCGCACTAAGCCAGTGAGTATGCAGTATGCTTAGTACACTCAATTTGAAAATTTTGAGTACACAGTATGGAAGTATGCGATTTGAGACACACTATATGAGTGTAATTTATGAGCTAATTTCTAAATTATAAGCTGGTCCCAATAAACAAGAACAATGAACAACACAGAGGCAAGTACACAGACCAACATTTTGGTCAACAAGGACCTACTCAGGCGGACTATTGCCTTTTGTTTGTGGACCAGCTGACATCCATACAGTGGCTTAATCTAGAGGCTGGATCACTGGACCCGAGAACAAAACCCAAACTGACAGAGATGTGTTTGGAATTAATCGATGTTGCAGCAACACACATCTTTGAGCTCTTGCAGTGTGAGAGTGATGGTGTGAGCATTATGTTTGTGCCAAAGGACCAGGTGTCTAAGTGTCTTGGAGACATGGGCAGCATCATAGCACAGACATTGGCTGAGAAGATGGGTGTTAAGGGTGACATCCAGAGCTCGAGCACACAGATACTGACAGAGCTCATAGTTGATGAGGTTACAGAGAAGGTGAACAACTAGCTCTCTAGCTTGGAGGAGTGTGAGAAAGCTTTTCCCCGGAGTGTGAGGATCATCGCACAAAACATGTGGCAAGTACTTTGTAACATTATGCCCAGGATACCAAAGTCCATGAAATCCAGGAAAGTGACCCTGGTTAATGAGTTTGAATGCACTTCTAATGAGGAAGTCCTCCTCATTAGACGTGCATCTTGTTGCCAGTATAATACTGTAAAATTTAAAGCAACCCCTTTATAGTGTACCAAATGAAGAAAGTCCTACGTCTGTCACAGATACTGAGGACAGACACTCTTCACAGACGTAGATCTGCTTGGTACCTAATGAAGATAGTCCAACATATGTCACAGATACTAAGGACAGACACTCTTCGCAGATAGAGATCTGCTTGGTACCTACTGAAGATAGTCCGACATCTGTCACAGATACTGAGTACAGACACTCTTCACAGATGGAGATCTGCTTGGTACCTACTGAAGATAGTCCTGCATCTATCACAGATACTGAGGACAGACACTCTTCACAGATGGAGATCTGCTTGGTACCTTATGAAGATAGTCCGACATCCGTCACAGATACGGAGGACAGACACTCTTCACAGACGGAGATCTGCTTGGTACCTACTGAAGATAGTCCTGCATCTATCACAGATACTGAGGACAGACACTCTTCACAGATGGAGATCTGCTTGGTACCTTATGAAGATAGTCCTGCATCTATCACAGATACTGAGGACAGACACTCTTCACAGATGGAGATCTGCTTGGTACCTTATGAAGATAGTCCGACATCCGTCACAGATACGGAGGACAGACACTCTTCACAGACGGAGATCTGCTTGGTACCCACTGAAGATAGTCCTGCATCTATCACAGATACTGAGGACAGACACTCTTCACAGATGGAGATCTACTTGGTACCTTATGAAGATAGTCCTGCATCTATCACAAATACTGAGGACAGACACTCTTCACAGATGGAGATCTACTTGGTACCTTATGAAGATAGTCCTACATCTGTCACAGATACTGAGTGCAGACAGTCTTCACAGACGGGCTTGGTACCTAATGAAGATAGTCCTGCATCAGTCACAGAAACTGAGGACGACAGACACTCTTCACAGACGGAGATCTGCTTGGCACCTAACAAAGTTAGTCCTACATCTGTCACAGATACTGAGGACAGACACTCTTCACAGACGGAGATCTGCTTGGTACCTAATGAAGATAGTCCTACATCTGTCACAGATACTGAGGATGACAGACACTCTTCACAGATGGAGATCTGCTTGGTACCTTATGAAGATAGTCCGACATCCGTCACAGATACGGAGGACAGACACTCTTCACAGACGGAGATCTGCTTGGTACCTAATAAGGTTGTCCTACATCTTTCACAGATACTGAGGACAGACACTCTCCACAGACGGAGAATTGCTTGGTACCTAATGAAGATAGTCCTGCATCTGTCACAGATACTGAGGATGACAGACATTCTTCACAGACGGAGATCTGCTTGGTACCTACTTAAGATAGTCCTACATCTGTCACAGATACTTAGGATGACAGACACTCTTCACAGATGGAGATCTGCTTGGTACCTAATGAAGATAGTCCGACATCTGTCACAGATACTGAGTACAGACACTCTTCACAGATGGAGATCTGCTTGGTACCTAATGAAGATAGTCCGACATCCGTCACAGATACGGAGGACAGACACTCTTCACAGACGGAGATCTGCTTGGTACCTTATGAAGATAGTCCTGCATCTATTACAGATACTGAGGACAGACACTCTTCACAGATGGAGATCTGCTTGGTACCTTATGAAGATAGTCCGACATCCGTCACAGATACGGAGGACAGACACTCTTCACAGATGGAGATCTGCTTGGTACCTTATGAAGATAGTCCTGCATCAGTCACAGAAACTGAGGACGACAGACACTCTTCACAGACGGAGATCTGCTTGGCACCTAACAAAGTTAGTCCTAAATCTGTCACAGATACTGAGGACAGACACTCTTCACAGACAGAGATCTGCTTGGTACCTAATGAAGATAGTCTTACATCTGTCACTGATACTGAGTGCAGACAGTCTTCACAGACGGGCTTGGTACCTAATGAAGATAGTCTTATATCTGTCACTGATACTGAGTGCAGACAGTCTTCACAGACGGGCTTGGTACCTAATGAAGATAGTCCTACATCTTTCACAGATACTGAGGATGACAGACACTCTTCACAGACGGAGATCTGCTCGGTACCTAATAAGGTTGTCCTACATCTTTCACAGATACTGAGGACAGACACTCTCCACAGACGGAGAATCGCTTGGTACCTAATGAAGATAGTGCTGCATCTGTCCCAGATACTAAGGATGACAGACATTCTTCACAGACGGAGATCTGCTTGGTACCTACTTAAGATAGTCCTACATCTGTCACAGATACTGAGGATGACAGACATTCTTCACAGATGGAGATCTGCTTGGTACCTAATGAAGATAGTCCTGCATCTGTCACAGATACTAAGGATGACTGACACTCTTCACAGATGGAGATCTGTTTGGTACCTACTTAAGATAGTCCTGCATCTGTCACAGATACTAAGGATGACTGACACTCTTCACAGATGGAGATCTGCTTGGTACCTAATGAAGATAGTCCTGCATCTGTCACAGATACTAAGGATGACTGACACTCTTCACAGATGGAGATCTGCTTGGTACCTACTTAAGATAGTCCTGCATCTGTCACAGATACTAAGGATGACTGACACTCTTCACAGATGGAGATCTGCTTGGTACCTAATGAAGATAGTCCTACATCTGTCACAGATACTGAGGACACACACTCTTCACTGAAGAATATCTGCTTGGTAACTAATGAAGGTAGTCCAAAATTGAATTAGTTCTTTCTTTTCCCATGCTGAACATGGGAAAAGCACCGTACAGTCCTGGTGAGTACAGTGTCCTCCACACAGAAGTTAATGTAATCCGTTTTACAGTCTGTGAGGTTGTCGATGTCCTCCCCGTGAGGATCACAGAACTCCTTCCACACAGTTGACTCAAAACCTTCCCGTCAGAGCCTTTTCAGTCTCCTCAGACCATCTCTTAACTGCGCGGGTCACAGCTGGCTGCCTGTGGAAAAGTGGTTTGTACACGGGCTGGAGATAAACCAGGTTGTGGTCTGATCTCCACAGGGGAGGGAGGGGTGATGACTTGTATGCATCCTTGGTGTTTGCATACAGTAAGTCCAGTATTTTATTGTCTCTGGTGTGGCAGGTGACATACTGGGTGAAAGTGGGCAAAGTGGAGGATGGAGAGGTGTGATTAAAGTCCCCAGAGATGAGGAGGAGGGCCTGAGGGTGTTTGGTCTGTAGCCAGCTGACTGCAGAGTGCAGGGTCTCACATGCAAAGGCTGATTATTACAGTTGGCCTGACACAGGCAGACTAATGCAGCACCATTCTTTAACAGTTACTATGGCAACGAGGGGGAGGAGGCAGAACATGTTCCTTTGATCTTCCCTTGCTGCTGATTGGACCTCTGGATCAAAGGACGTTCCTCTTTGGTGATTCCATCAGTCCATATATGGACATAGACTCTGATATGTCTATATAAGTAAGATCAGGATTGTGCAGACTTAATTCAACATCAGAGCAAGAACAATGAACAACACAGAGGCAAGTACACAGACCAACATTTTGGTCAACAAGGACCTACTCAGGCGTCCGCCTGACATCCATACAGTGGCTTAATCTAGAGGCTGGATCACTGGACCCGAGAACAAAACCCAAACTGACAGAGATGTGTTTGGAATTAATTGATGTTGCAGCAACACACATCTTTGAGCTCTTGCAGTGTGAGAGTGATGGTGCGAGCATTATGTTTGTGCCAAAGGACCAGGTGTCTAAGTGTCTTGGAGACATGGGCAGCATCATAGCACAGACATTGGCTGAGAAGATGGGTGTTAAGGGTGACATCCAGAGCTCGAGCACACAGATACTGACAGAGCTCATAGTTGATGAGGTTACAGAGAAGGTGAACAACTAGCTCTCTAGCTTGGAGGAGTGTGAGAAAGCTTTTGATTTTATTTTATTTTATTTTATTTATTTATTTATTTCGGTCACGTCAACACAGTTATACAGCATCATACATTGTCAATAGTTGATCAAATGTTCATGTCCGAAAGGGTAGACGGGAGAAGCAGAGCTTATCTAGTCCCGTCCACATTTTCTCAATATTTAGTATTTAGTCTCCTATTTTCCACATATTAACAAGTCGTTATACATTTTTATTCATTTACAGAGGTCTGACATAATTCTAGACTCCCTTTTAGTGTCCGTATTTGACATATTCCATAATCCTTCGTTACACGTAAGCCTTTTTTGTTGTTGTTGTTGTTGTTGTTAGTCCCGGTTTGTGATGTTGGGGTTGTGATGTTGGAGATGGTGATGTTGGAATGGTGTGTCCGCGTTGCTTTTCTTTCTTCACTTTTCAGACGTGTTAGACGCGTGACTCCTCGTCACTCTCCTCTTCACCCAGGCGTGCTCCTGCACTGTCGTCCCGGGCTCTGCTGTAGTTTTCAGCCATGCGGGCGTTTCCGCCTCCCAGTCGGATTTTGTTGAGGGGTGCGCGAGCCATCTTTGACCACCGGCTCTCTTGGTTTCATTGCATGCTAGCAGCATCACCTCTCTCGTTGCCAAAAACTCAGCCTTCATGCGTCTCAGCCTCCACATAATCCCTCCGAGGCCCAGTCCCATGATTGTAATCGCAGCTCCGATTGCGGCAAACAAGAACAAGTCTTCCACGTCCTCCACCTCCAGGATTGACAGACACACCACTCTCCATTTATTCCAGCTGTCCATTGCGTACCCAGCTAGGAATGTTCCATCGGGACATTTTGGTTCTCCCGGGCCAGCTTGGCGGATTGAGAAAACCTTATCGATTGCGTTGAGAGCCCAGCTTAGTGGATCCATTTTGAGACTGTCTGTTTCTCTGCAGTAGTTTGATATGTTATACGGCCTCACTTAACTTACATCATCAGGTCATTCACTATCATTGTTTTGGTACATTTCGTCTTTCCTGCTGTCTTATAGACCAAACAACCCACATGTTTTGTTTCATCAACCATCAACATCCTTGAGCTCTGTACATGTTTTGTATCATCACCCCTAGATGTTTTCATATTTATATCCGTCAAAGTATCTTCTCAGTATTCTCTTTTGAAATTCTTTTATGGTACCGCTGCACCTGGTTTCTTCCTGGAGGCTGTTCCATTGATTTACTCCATTAACTGTGATTGTCATCCCTTTCAATGTTGTTCTTACTGTTTTCTTTTTGAGAATCATAGACCCTCTTAAGTTGTGCTTTGCCTCTCGTTTTATGAACCTTGTTTGTAGGTTCCTCGGCAGCTGATCATGTGCAGCCTTATATAATATCTGTACAGTCCTGTATTTTATTAGGTCATATAGTTTTAGGATCTTTGCTGTGATGAACAGCTGATTTGTGTGTGCTCGACAGCTTGCGTGGTGAATAATTCTCACTGCTTTTTTCTGGAGTGTTAATATACCTTTAATATTTGTTTTGTAGCTGTTTCCCCATATTTCGCAGCAATATTGTATGTGTGGTGCCACCAGTGCCCAGTAAACTGTGAGAAGTGATTTCTGATTTAGTACTTTTGCTGCTTTCCACAGTATTGATACACTCCTGGCTAATTTTTTTTCTGTATAGGATATATGAGGTTTCCAGTTTAGCTTCTCGTCGATGATTACTCCTAGAAATTTGAATTCATTAACCCTTTGTATCTTGGTTCCGTTTATATTTACATTAGCCTCACAGTCTCTATTTTTGTTGCCGAATAACATAAATTTAAGTCTTGTCTAGGTTCAGAGATAATCTGTTTATATTGAACCATGTTTGTAGCTTGTTTAGCTCTTCGTTTGTCACTGTGATCAGCTCCTTCAGGTTGTCCCCCGAGGAGAAAAGGCTTGTGTCATCTGTAAATAGTATGAATTTAATTTTTTCTGATACTTTACATATATCATTTCTATAAAGAGTAAATAGCTTTGGACCCAATACGGACCCCTGTGGGACCCCGCAAATAGTGTTGAGGCGCCTTGATTTTTTTCCTGCTACTTGGACGTATTGGTATCTCCCATTCAGGTAGCTCCTGATCCAATTTAGCGCTTTTCCCCTTACGCCCAACTTTTCAAGTTTATAACGAAGTATGTTGTGATCGATTGTATCGAATGCTTTCTTTAGATCAATAAATATTCCAATACTAAATTTTTTTTGTTCGATCGTATCAGTAATTATTTCTACAGCTTCCATTATCGCTAATGTTGTGGAATGATTTTTTTCTGAATCCATATTGACCGTCATATAGCAGATTGTGTTTATCAATCAATTTATCTAGTCTGCTGCTGAACAGTTTTTCTAGTATCTTGGAGAATTGTGGTAGTATTGCTATTGGCCTATAGTTATTGAAGTCCTCCTTGTTACCTTGTTTATACAAGGGGATTATTTTTGCGATTTTCATTTCATCTGGGAATTTTCCTGTCTGAAACGATAGATTACATATATGTGTCAAAGGTGATGCAATCTCATCTTGTACCATTTTGATTAGTTTCATGTCAATGTCATGGACGTCTTTTGATGTTTTTCCTGTGCTGTTATTAATCAGTTGTTTTATTTCTCTGTCGTCTGCTGGAGTCAAAAACATAGTGTTTTGGTTACTACTCCCCTCCCTATCAAAGTGCTTCCAGGTCAGGTCATTCTCTGGGATCTGTTTGGCAAGATTTGGCCCTACCTCTGCAAAGAATGTGTTTAACTTATTCACTGTGTTATCTGCATTCTCTGCAAGGTTAAGTGGGTAGCTTTTGACAGGTTTCTTATTTTTGATTACACCGTTAATTATATTCCATAGTTCCTTGGTGTGATTCACATTTTTTTGTATTTGCTCTCCGTAGTAGTCTTTCTTTCTTTCTCTCAAGGTAGCGGTTAATTTGTTTTTGTACAGCTTATATTTGAGTTCAGAGTCAGCCGTTCTGTTCTTGAGAAACTGTCTGTACAGTGTGTTTTTCTTTCTGCATGCATTTATCAGTGTTTTTGTCATCCAAGGTCTATTCTCTCTGCTTTGTGTTTTAGGCTTCAACACTCTCACAGGGCAATGTTTATCTAACATTTTTGTGAATATTTTTAAGAAACTGCTGTAAGCACTATTCACATCTGTAGCCATGAGCACTTTTTCCCAATTTTCTTCTCGTAGAGAATTTTTCAGTCTGTTTATGTTAGCCTCAGATTTGACTTTTATGTTCATACATTTATTCTGCCTCTCTTTCCCCTCACAGGTCTGGTCATAAACCACAAAAATTGGTAGAGGATCGCTTATGTCATTCACAAACAGCCCACTTATTAAGTTATCCTCAAGCACGTTAGAAAAAATGTTGTCAATTATTGCAGCACTGTGTTTTGTGATTCTGGTCGGGTGAGTGATAAGTGGTTCAAATCCTAGACTGTACAAGCAGTTTAAGAACTCTTCATTGAGCTTCTGCTTATTTGGGTTCAGTAAGTCAATGTTAGTATCACCACAGATAAAACCTTTTTTCTGTCCAATTTTTGAGAAAAGATCTCCAGCATATGTGATGAAGTTGTTCAAGTTCGAGCCTGGTGCTCTGTAAATACAACAGATGATTATATTACAATCTTTCTTTAGATCTATTTCAACCGTAATGCATTCTAACATATTGTCTATTGCTACAGATATGTCCTTTAATACTTTGAATTTGATATTATCAGCAATGAATAAGGCGACCCCCCCTCCACCTTTCATTTCTCTGTTCATGCAGACAAGGTTATATCCTTCTAATTCAAAGTCCATACCTTTCTCGTCGTTAATCCATGTTTCTGTTATTGCAATAATGTCAAAAGGGTTCTTAAAGTCCATTAGGTATTCCTTTATTTGATCGAAATTTGTGTAGAGGCTCCTGCTGTTAAAATTGATTATTTTCAGCTTGTTGAAAAGCTGAAAATAATGCAGCTTTTCCCCGGAGTGTGAGGATCATCACACAACACATGTGGCAAGTACTTTGTAACATTATGCCCAGGATACCAAAGTCCATGAAATCCAGGAAAGTGACCCTGGTTAATGAGTTTGAATGCACTTCTAATGAGGAAGTCCTCCTCATTAGACGTGCATCTTGTTGCCAGTATAATACTGTAAAATTTAAAGCAACCCCTTTATAGTGTACCAAATGAAGAAAGTCCTACGTCTGTCACAGATACTGAGGACAGACACTCTTCACAGACGAGGTCTGCTTGGTACCTTATGAAGATAGTCCTACATCTGTCACAGATACTGAGGATGACAGACACTCTTCACTCTTCACAGACGGAGATCTGCTTGGTAACTAATGAAGGAAGTTAGACATATGTCACAGATACTGAGGATGACAGACAATCTGCACAGATGGAGGTCTGCTTGGTACCTAATGAAGATAGTCCTACACCTGTCACAGATACGGAGGACAGACACTCTTTACTGACGGAGATCTGCTTGGTACCTTATGAAGATAGTCCGACATCTGTCACAGATACTGAGGATGACAGACACTCTTCACTCTTCACAGACGGAGATCTGCTTGGTAACTAATGAAGGAAGTTAGACATATGTCACAGATACTGAGGATGTCAGACACTCTTCACTCTTCACAGACGGAGATCTGCTTGGTACCTCAGGAAGATATTCCTACATCTGTCACAGATACTAAGGACAGACACTCTTCACAGATGGAGATCTGCTTGGTAACTAATGAAGATAGTCCTACATCTGTCACGGATACTGAGGTTGACAGACACTCTTCACTCTTCACAGACGGAGATCTGCTTGGTACCTCAGGAAGATATTCCTACATCTGTCACAGATACGGAGGACAGACACTCTTTACTGACGGAGATCTGCTTGGTAAGTAATGAAGGTAGTCCAAAATTGAATTAGTTCTTTCTTTTCCCATGCTCAACATGGGAAAAGCACCGTACAGTCCTGGTGAGTACAGTGTCCTCCACACAGAAGTTAATGTAATCCGTTTTACAGTCTGTGAGGTTGTCGATGTCCTCCCCGTGAGGATCACAGAACTCCTTCCACACAGTTGACTCAAAACCTTCCCGTCAGAGCCTTTTCAGTCTCCTCAGACCATCTCTTAACTGCGCGGGTCACAGCTGGCTGCCTGTGGAAAAGTGGTTTGTACACGGGCTGGAGATAAACCAGGTTGTGGTCTGATCTCCACAGGGGAGGGAGGGAGATGACTTGTATGCATCCTTGGTGTTTGCATACAGTAAGTCCAGTATTTTATTGTCTCTGGTGTGGCAGGTGACATACTGGGTGAAAGTGGGCAAAGTGGAGGATGGAGAGGTGTGATTAAAGTCCCCAGAGATGAGGAGGAGGGCCTGAGGGTGTTTGGTCTGTAGCCAGCTGACTGCAGAGTGCAGGGTCTCACATGCAAAGGCTGATTATTACAGTTGGCCTGACACAGGCAGACTAATGCAGCACCATTCTTTAACAGTTACTATGGCAACGAGGGGGAGGAGGCAGAACATGTTCCTTTGATCTTCCCTTGCTGCTGATTGGACCTCTGGATCAAAGGACGTTCCTCTGGTGCTGCTTTGGTGATTCCATCAGTCCATATATGGACATAGACTCTGATATGTCTATATAAGTAAGATCAGGATTGTGCAGACTTACACAGACCAACATTTTGGTCAACAAGGACCTACTCAGGCGTCCGCCTGACATCCATGCAGTGGCTTAATCTAGAGGCTGGATCACTGGACCCGAGAACAAAACCCAAACTGACGGAGATGTGTTTGGAATTAATCGATGTTGCAGCAACACACATCTTTGAGCTCTTGCAGTGTGAGAGTGATGGTGCGAGCATTATGTTTGTGCCAAAGGACCAGGTGTCTAAGTGTCTTGGAGACATGGGCAGCATCATAGCACAGACATTGGCTGAGAAGATGGGTGTTAAGGGTGACATCCAGAGCTCGAGCACACAGATACTGACAGAGCTCATAGTTGATGAGGTTACAGAGAAGGTGAACAACTAGCTCTCTAGCTTGGAGGAGTGTGAGAAAGCTTTTCCCCGGAGTGTGAGGATCATCGCACAAAACATGTGGCAAGTACTTTGTAACATTATGCCCAGGATACCAAAGTCCATGAAATCCAGGAAAGTGACCCTGGTTAATGAGTTTGAATGCACTTCTAATGAGGAAGTCCTCCTCATTAGACGTGCATCTTGTTGCCAGTATAATACTGTAAAATTTGAAACAACCCCTTTATAGTGTACCAAATGAAGAAAGTCCTACGTCTGTCACAGATACTAAGGACAGACACTCTTCACAGATGGAGATCTGCTTGGTAACTAATGAAGATAGTCCTACATCTGTCACAGATACTAAGGAAAGACACTCTTCACAGATGGAGATCTGCTTGGTACCTAAGGAAGATAGTCCAACATATGTCACAGATACTGAGGATAATAGTAATAATAATAATAATAAACTTTATTTATATAGCACTTTTAAAAACATTGGTTTACAAAGTGCTTTGACAGAAGGCAGGAACATAGAACAACAAAGCACAAGATTTTGACGTCAAAGGAAAAAGAACAACCGAAGAAGGTTAATCAAAATCAAGAATATTTCAGACAAACACAAAAGGCAAAATGAAATCGAGAGAGATCATAACAAATAAGGAACGTAAACCCCGAAGTGGGCACAGAAGACAAGGCCCAGTGACTAAATATGGACGCAGAGGAGGCCCCGACCCCACAGGGCTGGAGACACAACACACCAGGGCACAGCAACACACAAGTGCAACTGAACCCTGATGGTGTTAACTAACATGGACGGGTCCATGTCCAATGACTCCAGCCCCATGAATCAAAGGGCCCCCTCCATGTGTCATAGGAACCCAGACAATACAGGAACACTGCTGCTAAAATGAGACCGTGAGGACCAAAGTAAGCTAAAATAAAGAAATAAAATTAATAACATGTATTAATAAATGAATAAAAATAATATTAAAAGACAACAGTAAAACAGTAGAATATAGATAAAAAAGAGACAGAACAGTAACACAGTTACAAGATAAGAAGCTAAAATTATTCGAGCAATGCCTTAAAAATAAATAAATGGATAAAAAGACTAAAACACAAATAAAGAAAAGATTAAAACACAAAGAAGCAAGGAAAATAAAAGACGACTAAAAAGACTAAAAAGGCTAAAAAGACTAAAAAGACTAAAAAGACGACATCACCTAAAAGCTATTCTGTAAAAATATGTTTTAAAAGTGACTTAAAAGAAGCAACAGACTCAAGACGCCTTATCTCCTCTGGCAGGTCGTTCCAAAGTCGAGGGGCTCTGATGGAGAAAGCTCTGTCACCTTTAGTTTTGAGCCTCGACTTTGGAACAACCAGGAGACCTTCGCCAGAGGATCTGAGGCTGCGGGCTGCCTGATAAGGAATTAAAAGCTCTGAAATGTAGCTGGGGGCCAAGCCCATGAGTGATTTAAAAGTAATCAATAAAATCTTGAAATCAATTCTAAAACTGACAGGAAGCCAGTGGAGGGAGGCTAAAACTGGAGTGATGTGATGCCGTCTACTAAAACCAGCTAAAAGCCTAGCTGCTGCATTCTGGACCAGTTGGAGGCGAGAAAGAGATTTTTTATTTAAACCGGGGAGGAGGGAGTTGCAATAGTCCAGTCTGGAAAAAATGAAGGCATGAATTACTTTAATGAGGTCTGGAGGGGTGAGGATATGTTTGATTTTTGCTATGGAACGAAGGTGGAAGAAACAGGACTGAACGGTTTTATTGACGTGGGATGAGAAGGTGAGGTCTGAATCAAGAATTACTCCTAAATTTCTGGCTTATTGTTTAATGTTTGGTGATAGAGCAGTAGAGGAGCTGCGGTTGCCTATGGCGACCACACAGGTTTGCTCTAAAAGACAAGACTGAAACCAGCTAAGTGCAGTGTCCCTGATACCCACCCAGTTTTTAAGACGATCGATTAAAATGGCGTGATCCACTGTGTCAAAAGCTGCACTGAGATCTAAAAGGATTAAAATTGAGCCCTCCCCTCTGTCCGCTGCTAAATGAAGATCATTGGTCACTCTGAGGAGGGCCGTCTCAGTGCTGTGACCTGCTCTAAAACCAGACTGAAACTTCTCAAAGAGGTTGTTGTCAGACATAAAATGTAAAAGCTGTGTAGAAACCACCTTCTCTAAAAGTTTGGATAAAAATGAGAGTTTTGAAATGGGTCTAAAATTGTTAAAATCAGTGGGGTCAAGGTTTGGTTTCTTTAAAAGGGGTTGGACCACAGCGTGTTTAGAAGCAGAAGGAAATACTCCCTCTGACAAAGAACTATTAATAAAAGCTAAAATGCTGGGCCCAACTGTGCTAAAAACCTCTTTGAGGAATCTGGTGGGGATAAAATCAAGACTGCACGTAGCTGGTTTCATATGGGCTAAAATATCTGATAAAAAGGATAAGGACACCGGCTCAAAACTGCTAAAATAACAAAGAACTTCCCTACTTAAAAGCACGGGATATTCAGGAGGAGTGATTTGATGCCTGATGTCCATTACCTTGTTGATAAAATGAGTCAAAAACTTCTCACAAGTAGCTTGAGAAGCATCAGTAAAATGGGAGGGGGAAGGGTTAGTAAGGGAGTCTAAAACCTTAAATAAAACTCTGGGGTTAGAATGATTGGCTAAAATCAAGTCAGAATAAAATGCTGCCCTTGCATCTTTAACTGCCCTCTGGTAGTTTTTCATGGAGTCTTTCCAGATTTCATGAAAAACTACCAGACCAGTTTATTTCCATTTTCTTTCATATCTTCTACAAATTTTCTTTAACTCATTTGTGGACTCTGTAAGCCACGGCTGGGGCTCTTTGTTTGAGCTTTTTAATTTCAAGGGAGCTACAGAGTCCAAAATGGTTTTACATGTATGGTTAAAAAGAGAGACAAGCTCTTCTGTGTTAAAAACTGGACTAAAATCTGGGTAGAGGGCAGTTAAAGATGCACAGTTAAAAAGCTCCTTAAACTTGCTAGCAGACGTTGAATTAAAAACCCTTCGATAAACAGGAGTTCTATCAGTAAAAGAGGGCTGGGATAAAACCACAGAGAATAAAACCAATTTATGATCTGACACACAGACATCCTTCATTAAAAACTCTCCAGGACTAAGTCCAGAATATAAAACTAAATCAAGACAATGCCCTTTCGAGTGGGTAGGTTCCTGTATTGCCTGGGTTAAATTGAAAGAGTCCAGAGTTTCAATAAAATCAGCAGGCAGGGGATGTGAGGGCAACAGACGGTACATTAAAATCACCTAAAATAAGATTTTTGTCATATTTACAAATAAAATGGGTTAAAACCTCTGAAAACTCTTCAATAAAAGCAATGTTATGTCTGGGGGGTCTGTAGATAACTAAAATTAAAACAGGCTCTTTTAGTGTGATAATAAAAGCAAGGTGCTCAAAAGAATTAAAAGTGCTGAAAGGTGATGGGGTGCATTTAAAAGCCTTCTTGTGAATGACAGCCACCCCCTCCTCGACCTGACAGCTGGGGTTGATGGAAGTGAGTAAAGTCAGGGGGTGGCTTCGATGAGGAGGTGTAATTGTCCGGGTGAGCCAAGTTTCTGTTAAAACAAAAAGTCCAGGTTGTTTTGGGAAATAAAATCATGGCATAAAAAGGTTTTGTTGTTGATTGATCTGATGTTTAAAAGTCCAAAGTTCACAGGTTTACTGTTAAAAGCAGGGCGGGGTAGCCGGGGGAGCAGGGGGACGTGGATGAGGTTGGAGAGGGTGCAGTTTCTGACTGGACGGGGTGAGCACGTGAGGAGGTGGTGTGTACTGGGATAAAAGATTCACTGGTGGTACTGATGTGGGGGGCGGGGCAGGTGGGAATGGGCAGGTGAGTGGGCGGGGTTAACAGGACTGCTTTGGGGTGACCAGATTGGGGGGGGGTGACCTGAGTGTGCGAAAATGAGCTGCTGGGTGCAGACTGTCAGACAGGTGAGGAGTGGATCTTGAATTGAATGTTAGATGACAGCATTTGGCTACCCCGCCTGTTGGGGTGGATCCCGTCGTGTATAAAAAGCAATGCTCTGTCCCAGAAGAGATTAAAATTGTCAATGAAATGGAAGTTGTGGGCGGGGCAAGTGGCCTGGAGCCAGGTATGGAGATTAAGAATCCTGCTAAAACGCTCGGCTCCGCGACCAAGTGTGGGGCTGGGGCCAGAGATAAAAACTGTCTTTCCAGTGTCCTTTAAAATGTTAAAAAGCAGGTTAAAATCACTCTTGGTGACCTCAGATTTCCTGCGGGAGGTATCGTTAGAGCCCACATGCACAACTATCTTTGAGACAGAGGAGGGGAGGGAGGGGAGTAGGTGGAGGAGTTTGTCCAGGATGACAGGAACGGTGGCACCAGGAAAACAGTGTGTGATGGCGTTAAAAAATCTGATGTACCTCGTTATTGAATCGCCAATAATCAACGTGGTGGCAGGGAGGAGAGGGCGCAGATGTGAGGAGCGCGCGCCGAAGCCCCCAGCTCTCGGCGCTCCACCTGCGCCGAGACAGGTGAAGATGGACCAGGTGGGGTGAGGGTGCTGGAAGGTCGGGGGAGCCCCCCTGAGCGCCTGGAGACGGCCTCCTTCAGCAGCCGGCGTCGGAGAATCCCGGTCGAGGCGGATCGCGCAGCCTGGTCCATGCTAGGCGTCCGTGGAGCCGCCACAGCAGAGGAGGAAGCCGACGCAGCGGAGGAGGGAGCCGCCACAGCCGGAACCCGGTCCGTCAGGGATGGACAAGTTGTCTCAGCGGCAGGGTCAGCAGTGCAGACCGGAGCCTCATCCCTCAGGGCTGAGAAGTGGTTCGAGAAGGAGAGCCGTGGTGGTGACCAAGCTCTCCCCACAGCGATCGATCTCCGGCCACACTGCACCACCTTAGACCAGGCTGGCTGGCGGGGGAGCAGGCTGTGGCCCCGGCCGCAGGGCCCTCCGTCGGCCTGCTGGGAGAGTGGAGAGAGGCCATCCAGGGTAGAGTGGCAGCGGAGGCTGAGACCAGCTGTGGTGCGAGAGCTGAGGGGGACAGACCGGTGATCCTCGAGGCCTGCATCAGGGATATATGCTTGGATTGTTGTGCGGCAATGGAGATAAATCCCTCCAACAGTCTGTCCTTTTTGCGGAGGTCATTTTGGAGACGACTAAGCTTCTCTTCCAACCGTGAGTTTTTCTCATTGCAGCCCACACACACGGCAATTTAAAACCAGAGTTGAGGTTTTTTTTTAAGTCCCACTCTTCCGGGTCCGGTGGAGAGTTGGCGCCGAGGATAGGAGCCACAGTTTTCAGTGCTTGAATCAGCCCGGATTGTCCTGGATCAATTAAAAGATATTTAAAACGATGTTGTGGTTAAAAGAGGGAAGAAAGGAATCCGTAAAAAGTAGTTAAAAGTCGGTGGTTTGGGAGAGCGTCTCGCGGACCCACATAAACGCTGACGCATGCGCATAAAGACACTCTTTACAGATGGAGATCTGCTTGGTACCTTATGAAGATAGTCCCACATATGTCACAGATACAGAGGATAACTGAAACTCTTCACAGACGGAGATCTGCTTGGTACCTACTGAAGATAGTCCTACATCTGTCAAAGATACTGAGGATGACAGACACTCTTCACTCTTCACAGATGGAGATCTGCTTGGTACCTAATGAAGATAGTCCTACATCTGTCACAGATACTAAGGACAGACACTCTTAACAGACGGAGACCTGCTTGTTATCAAATGCCAAGGTACTGTATGTCCTCATTATCTGTGACAGATGTCGGACTCTACATCTGTCACAGATACTGAGGACAGACACTCTTCACAGACAGAGATCTTCTTGGTATGTAATGAAGAAATTCCGACATCTGTCATAGATAATGAGGACAGACATTCTTCACAGATGGAGATCTACTTGGTTCCTACTGAAGATAGTCCTGCATCTGTCACAGATACTGAGGATGACAGACACTCTTGACAGACGGAGATCTGCTTGGTAACTTATGAAGACAGTCCTACTTCTGTCACAGATATTGAGGACAGACACTCTTCACAGACAGGAGATCTGCTTCGTACCTAATGAAGATAGTCCTACATCAGTCACAGAAACTGAGGATGACTAAGACTATTCACATATGGAGATCTGCTTGGTACCTACTAAAGATAGTCCTGCATCTGTCACAGATACTGAGGATAGAAACTCTTCACAGACAGAGATCTGCTTGGTACCTAATAAAGATAGTCTGAGATCTTTAACAGATACTGAGGTTGACAGACACTCTTCACAGACAGAGATCTGCTTGGTAACTAATGAATATAGTCTTACATCTGTCACAGATACTGAGGATGACAGACACTCTTCGCACATGGAGATCTGCTTGGTACCTATTGAAGATAGTCCTACATCAGTCACAGAAACTGAGGATGACAGACACTCTTCACAGACGGAGGTCTGCTTCGTACCTAACAACGTTAGTCCTACATCTGTCACAGATACTGAGGACAGACGCTCTTCACAGACAGAGATCTGCTTGGTACCTAATGAAGTTATTCCTACATCCGTCACAGACACTGAGGATGACGGACACTCTTCACAGATGGAGGTCTGCTTGGTACCTAATGAAGATAGTCCTACATCCGTCACAGACACTGAGGATGACGGACACTCTTCACAGATGGAGGTCTGCTTGGTACCTAATGAAGATAGTCCTACATCAGTCACAGATATTGAGAATGACAGACGCTCTTCACAGATGGAGATCTGCTTGGTACCTACTAAAGATAGTCCTACATCTGTCACAGATACTGAGGACAGACACTCTTCACAGATGGAGATCTGCTTGGTACCTACTAAAGATAGTCCTGCATCTGTCACAGATACTGATAATGACAGACACTCTTCACTCTTCACAGACGGAGATCTGCTTGGTACCTAATGAAGAAATTCCTCGTCTCTCACAGATACTGAGGACAGACAGTCTTCACAGATGGAGATCTGCTTGGTACCCAATGAAGATGGTCCTACATCTGTCACAGATACTGAGGTTGACAGACACTCTTCACTCTTCACAGACGGAGATCTGCTTGGTACCTAATGAAGATCGTCCTACATCTGTCACAGACACTGAGGACAGACACTCTTCACAGATGGAGATCTGCTTGGTACCTAATGAAGATAGTCCTACTTCTGTCACAGATACTGAGGATGACAGATAGTCTTCACAGATGGAGATCTGCTTGGTACCTAATTAAGATAGTCCTACATCTGTCACAGATACTGAGGATGACTGACACTCTTTGCAGATGGAGATCTGCTTGGTACCGAATGAAGATAGTCCTACATCTGTCACACATACTGAGGACAGACACTCTCCACAGATGGAGATCTGCTTGGTACCTAATGAAGATTGTCCTACATCTGTCACAGATACTGAGGACTGACACTCTTCACAGATGGAGATCTGCTTGGTACCTAATGAAGATAGTCCTGCATCTGTCACAGATACTGAGGATAACTGACACTCTTAACAGACAGAGGTCTGCTTGGTAACTAATGAAGTTAGTCCTACATCTGTCACGGATACTGAGGATAGAAACTCTTCACAGACAGAGATCTGCTTGGTACCTAATGAATATAGTCTTACATCTGTCACAGATACTGAGGATGACAGACACTCTTCGCATATGGAGATCTGCTTGGTACCTATTGAAGATAGTCCTACATCTGTCACAGAAACTGAGGATGACAGACACTCTTCACAGACGGAGGTCTGCTTTGTACCTAACAACGTTAGTCCTACATCTGTCACAGATACTGAGGACAGACGCTCTTCACAGACAGAGATCTGCTTGGTACCTAATGAAGTTATTCCTACATCCGTCACAGACACTGAGGATGACGGACACTCTTCACAGATGGAGGTCTGCTTGGTACCTAATGAAGATAGTCCTACATCCGTCACAGACACTGAGGATGACGGACACTCTTCACAGATGGAGGTCTGCTTGGTACCTAATGAAGATAGTCCTACATCAGTCACAGATATTGAGAATGACAGACGCTCTTCACAGATGGAGATCTGCTTGGTACCTACTAAAGATAGTCCTACATCTGTCACAGATACTGAGGACAGACACTCTTCACAGATGGAGATCTGCTTGGTACCTACTAAAGATAGTCCTGCATCTGTCACAGATACTGATAATGACAGACACTCTTCACTCTTCACAGACGGAGATCTGCTTGGTACCTAATGAAGAAATTCCTACTTCTGTCACAGATACTGAGGACAGACAGTCTTCACAGATGGAGATCTGCTTGGTACCCAATGAAGATGGTCCTACATCTGTCACAGATACTGAGGTTGACAGACACTCTTCACTCTTCACAGACGGAGATCTGCTTGGTACCTAATGAAGATCGTCCTACATCTGTCACAGACACTGAGGACAGACACTCTTCACAGATGGAGATCTGCTTGGTACCTAATGAAGATAGTCCTACTTCTGTCACAGATACTGAGGATGACAGATAGTCTTCACAGATGGAGATCTGCTTGGTACCTAATTAAGATAGTCCTACATCTGTCACAGATACTGAGGATGACTGACACTCTTTGCAGATGGAGATCTGCTTGGTACCGAATGAAGATAGTCCTACATCTGTCACACATACTGAGGACAGACACTCTCCACAGATGGAGATCTGCTTGGTACCTAATGAAGATTGTCCTACATCTGTCACAGATACTGAGGACTGACACTCTTCACAGATGGAGATCTGCTTGGTACCTAATGAAGATAGTCCTGCATCTGTCACAGATACTGAGGATAACTGACACTCTTAACAGACAGAGGTCTGCTTGGTAACTAATGAAGTTAGTCCTACATCTGTCACGGATACTGAGGATAGAAACTCTTCACAGACAGAGATCTGCTTGGTACCTAATAAAGATAGTCTGAGATCTTTAACAGATACTGAGGTTGACAGACACTCTTCACAGACAGAGATCTGCTTGGTACCTAATGAATATAGTCTTACATCTGTCACAGATACTGAGGATGACAGACACTCTAAACAGACAGAGGTCTGCTTGGTACCTATTGAAGATAGTCCTACATCAGTCACAGAAACTGAGGATGACAGACACTCTTCACAGACGGAGGTCTGCTTTGTACCTAACAACGTTAGTCCTACATCTGTCACAGATACTGAGGACAGACGCTCTTCACAGACAGAGATCTGCTTGGTACCTAATGAAGTTATTCCTACATCCGTCACAGACACTGAGGATGACGGACACTCTTCACAGATGGAGGTCTGCTTGGTACCTAATGAAGATAGTCCTACATCAGTCACAGAAACTGAGGACAGACGCTCTTCACTCTTCACAGACGGAGATCTGCTTGGTACCTAATGAAGATAGTCCTACATCAGTCACAGATGCTGAGGATGACAGACACTCTTCACAGATGGAGGTCTGCTTGGTACCTAATGAAGATAGTCCTACATCAGTCACAGACACTGAGGATGACAGACACTCTTCACAGATGGAGGTCTGCTTGGTACCTAATGAAGATAGTCCTGCATCTGTCACAGATACTGAGGATGACAGACACTCTTCACAGATGGAGGTCTGCTTGGTACCTAATGAAGATAGTCCTACATCAGTCACAGATGCTGAGGATGACAGACACTCTTCACAGATGGAGGTCTGCTTGGTACCTAATGAAGATAGTCCTACATCAGTCACAGACACTGAGGATGACAGACACTCTTCACAGATGGAGGTCTGCTTGGTACCTAATGAAGATAGTCCTACATCAGTCACAGACACTGAGGATGACAGACACTCTTCACAGATGGAGGTCTGCTTGGTACCTAATGAAGATAGTCCTACATCAGTCACAGACACTGAGGATGACAGACAATCTTCACAGATGGAGGTCTGCTTGGTACCTAATGAAGATAGTCCTACATCAGTCACAGAAACTGAGGACAGACGCTCTTCACTCTTCACAGACGGAGATCTGCTTGGTACCTAATGAAGATAGTCCTACATCAGTCACAGATGCTGAGGATGACAGACACTCTTCACAGATGGAGGTCTGCTTGGTACCTAATGAAGATAGTCCTACATCAGTCACAGACACTGAGGATGACGGACACTCTTCACAAATGGAGGTCTGCTTGGTACCTAATGAAGATAGTCCTACATCAGTCACAGACACTGAGGATGACAGACACTCTTCACAGATGGAGGTCTGCTTGGTACCTAATGAAGATAGTCCTACATCAGTCACAGACACTGAGGATGACAGACACTCTTCACAGACGGAGGTCTGCTTGGTAACTAATAAAGATAGTCCTACATCAGTCACAGACACTGAGGACAGACACTCTTCACAAATGGAGATCTGCTTGGTTCCTAATGAAGATAGTCATACATCAGTCTCAGAAACTGAGGATGTCTAACACTATTCACAGATGGAGATCTACTTGGTACCTACTGAAGATAGTCCTGCATCTGTCACAGATACTGAGGATGACAGACACTCTTCACAGACGGAGATCTGCTTGGTACCTACTGAAGATGGTCCTGCATCTGTCACAGATACTGAGGATGACAGACACTCTTCACTCTTCACAGACGGAGATCTGCTTGGTACCTGACAAAGATAGTCCTACATCTGTCACAGATACTGAGGACAGACACTCTTCGTAGATGGAGATCTGCTTGGTACCTACTGAAGATAGTCCTACATCTGTCACAGATACTAAAGACAGACACTCTTCACAGACGGAGATCTGCTTGGTAACTAATGAAGATAGTCCTACATCAGTCACAGATACTGAGGACAGACACTCTTCACTGACGGAGGTCTGCTTGGTAACTAATGAAGATAGTCCTTCATCTGTCACAGATACTGAGGACAGACACTCTTCACAGACGGAGATCTGCTTGGTACCTACTGAAGATAGTCTTGCATCTGTCACAGATACTTAGGATGACAGACACTCTTCACAGATGGAGATCTGCGTGGTACCTAAGGAAGATAGTCCTACATCAGTCACAGATACTGAGGACAGACACTCTTCACAGATGGAGATCTGCTTGGTACCTAACAAAGTTAGTCCTACATCTGTGACAGATACTGAGGACAGACACTCTTCACAGATGGAGATCTGCTTGGTAGATAGTCCTACATCAGTCACAGATACTGAGGACAGACACTCCTCACAGATCGAGATCTGCTTGGTACCTAACAAAGATAGTCCTACAGATACTGAGGACAGACACTCTTCAGAGATGGAGATCTGCTTGGTAACTAATGAAGATAGTCCTTCATCTGTCACAGATACTGAGGACAGACACTCTTCACAGACGGGAGATCTGCTTCGTACCTAATGAAGATAGTCCTACATCAGTCACAGACACTGAGGACAGACACTCTTCACAGATGGAGATCTGCTTGGTACCTAATGAAGATAGTCATACATCAGTCACAGAAACTGAGGATGTCTAACACTATTCACAAATGGAGATCTTCTTGGCACCTACTGAAGATAGTCCTGCATCTGTCACAGATACTGAGGATGACAGACACTCTTCACAGACGGAGATCTGCTTGGTACCTAATAAAGATAGTCTGAGATCTGTCACAGAAACTGAGGACAGACACTCTTCACAGACGGAGATCTGCTTGGTACCCAATCACGATAGTCCTACATCTGTCTTAAATACTGAGGATGACAGACACTCTTCACAGAAGGAGATCTGCTTGGTAACTAATGAAGGAAGTCAGACATATGTCACAGATACTAAGGACAGACACTCTTCACAGATGGAGATCTGCTTGGTACTGTAGCATCAGGGAACAGTAAGATTCAAAGGAGAGTTGGAGCTTTCATGTTGAATCCCAAATGGCCCCCCGTGGGCCTCTTCCTTGTTCCCCTATCTGTGGCAGTAACACCTCCACGTTGTAAATTGGTCTGAGTCCTGTTTTGGTGACCACCAAGCGACCCGCCATCTGCATTCGCCAGGACCAAACTCTATTTGATTTAGGATAACCTCCAACATGATGGTGGGAGATCAAGCAGTATGTGATTCGCCGGGACCCCGGCTGGCATCAGTCAGTCCCTGAGATTCCCTCTGAACTGTTTCTCACATGGGTCTTATTTACAGGACTTGTCACACTTCAGGAACATGGGTAAACAATCCTGGTCCCCCTATCTCCGTGAAAGGCGGCCTGTCTCAACAGCTGCAGCTCGTCAATAGTTTCAATTGATTCCACAGGACTTTGATCTCTCCTCTTGGATTCCTAAACCCTCCAGATAACTTCTGATTGCAGGATTGACTTTATGGAACTGATATCAAAGTCCTAAATCCTAAAAGGTGTACTCAGGGTGTGATGTACATTCCAGTGTACTTTGAATGAACTCCCTATCATCTGTGGTTATAAAGAAAAGATGTCTAGTATCTGCGTCATAAATCATTGTTGATCTGTGAATTTTCTTTAAAAAACCAACAGCTATGGAGTACGAGGGCAACAGAGTTCTGATTTTCCCGGACAACACCAGCGAAGTGATGAGCCAACGCCGTGCCTTCAGAGATGTGATGCAAGCCCTGAGAAACGAAGGAATTAAACACTACCTACGCTACCCAGCCAAGCTCCATGTGCATTGGCGTGATGAGGACGCACCGGAGATTTTCATTGATTCAGCAGCAGCAAGGGGGGCCTTACTGAAGAGACGCAGCGCTTCTACAGATGAGTAAAGAATGTGTTGAGTTATGACTGCAATAATTCCTATAGCCTTTTCAAGGTGAGAGTGTTTACTATTTCATGCCAAATACGCCACACTGGGGACTATCTTTTGAACTGTGTAACATTGCTTTATAATGAAGTAACTATTATTCCAGCTACATCAAAGTTATTGATACATCTCAGTGTAGTATCATCTCCCTTGAAGGCATATTTTCATTTGTTTTAATTGGTGTTACTCTGCTATATTTTCAAATCAGTGTTTATGTTGTGGTGGAGAGCGCCGTGACTGGGATCAGGTCCACTATATGTCCGGCAGCTCCTGTCTTGATAAAGAGGGGAAGTTACGCGTCAGGTTTTGGAGACGCGGATACAGGGAGGGGTTGGTTCGATTGTGTTGTTCATGTTCTGTGGCTCAGATGCACATGTTTCATTTTGTCATACTATACTATTGTAACAACCAGTTTGGATCATTTGTATGTACACAACTGTTTTATTTTTCTTTCTTTTTTTCTAAATGAATAGTACACAAGGTAACATGCAGGTAGGAGGCAGAGATTTACAACTGATTTCATGGAATGTTAAAGGGCTTGGCAGTGCAGTCAAAAGAGGAAAAGCCTTTAAACATTTGAAATCCTTATCTGCAGACATCATTTTCTTACAAGAGACCCATATCAAAACAACTATGCAACACAGGTTAAGGTGCAATTGGATATCTCAGATCTATCAATCACCATTCACTTCACATGCACGTGGTGTGGCTATATTATTTAGGAAGACCATCCCATTTCAATTAACCTCTGTAATAAATGACCCTCTTGGTAGATATATAATGGTCTCTGGTACTATAAACTCATTTCCATTAACCCTTCTAAATGTATACGGCCCAAATACGGATGAGCCCAATTTTTTCAGAAGGGTTTTTGACCTGATTCCGGACAACAATGACTCAAACATAATAATTGCCGGGGATTTAAACTGCTGTTTAGATGCTTTTCTAGATAAATTATCTACACGAACACCACCAGAAAATGCATCCGTAAAACTTTTAAACAATCTTTTAAAGACTAGAAATTTGGTGGATATTTGGAGGATTCAGCACCCTACAAGCAGAGAGTATTCATTTTACTCTCATGTTCACAAATCCTATAGCAGGATTGATTATTTCCTGGTTAGCTCTAACCTTATCTCTCAAGTCAACAATTCTAAATATCATAACATATTGATCTCCGATCATAGTCCAATAACAATATCATTAAATCTCTCCCTCCCAAAACAGCCTTATTCTTGGCGCTTTAACCCAAACCTTCTTAGCGATGACAATTTTGTTAAAAACATAACCTCTAAACTGAAGGATTTTATAGAAATAAATGACAATGGTGAAGTGTCAGACTCTACCTTATGGGAAACATTAAAAGTAGTTTTGCGTGGTGATATAATTTCTTACACCTCAGCCCTTAAGAAACAAAAAAGAAAAGCGATTACTCAAATTAACAGCACTCTTACTGTTTTGGAAAGAACATACCAAGTTTCTAAATCACCTGATGACTATAAAGAGATATTGAAGCTTAAATATGAATACAATGGCATAATGAGTGACCAAGTTAACAATCTACTTTTGAAATTAAAACGGAAACACTTTGAGCTTGGAGATAAACCTGGTAAACTGTTAGCACGACAGCTTAAAGGTGCTCAGGCTTCTAGAGCGATTCATAGCATTAAATCTAAAACTGGCACTCTTTTAACCAATCCTGTTGACATAAACCATCGATTCAGTGAGTTCTATTGTGAACTTTACTCCTCTAAACACAATGTTTCACAGACCGATCTTAATGATTTCTTTGACCATCTTTTGTTACCTAGGTTGAGTAGCGCTGCTAAGCAATCCCTAGACTCTGACATTACATTGCAGGAAGTCATTACCGCCATAAAGTCACTCCCGTTGGGCAAAGCAGCTGGGCCTGATGGCTTCGGCTCCGAATTCTATAAGAAATTTTGTGATATCCTTGCACCACTTCTACTTAGAATGATCCACAACTCTAAAAATGATGAAAAACTGCCAAAAACCCTTTATGAAGCCAACATCTCTCTTATTTTAAAAAAGGGCAGAGACAAAACGGATCCTGCTAGTTATAGACCAATTGCACTTCAAAATTTTGATCGTAAGGTAATAACTAAAATTCTGGCTGCAAGATTGAACAAGCATTTGACTTCTATCATTCACCCTAATCAGACAGGGTTCATTCCTGGCAGACTTTCTTTTTCCAATGTCAGACGGCTGCTCAATACTATTTACTCTGATTGCAGTGGTACTAATGGAGCTTCTATTTTGTCTCTTGACGCACATAAAGCTTTCGACCAGGTTGAGTGGCCTTATATGTTTGAGTCATTGCACAAGTTCGGTTTTGGTGGAACCTTTATATCTTGGGTGAAACTGATATATGCCAATCCATTGTGTTCTGTTTTGACGAATGGTGATCGGTCAGCCCCGTTCCTATTACAGCGCTCAGTTCAGCAGGGCTGTCCACTGTCCCCGGCGCTGTTTGCTATTGCATTGGAGCCTCTTGCTGAGACAATAAGACAGCACCCACACATAAAGGGGCTTCAGGCTGGAGGTGTAGAAACCCTTATCAGTTTATATGCTGATGATGTAATATTGTATCTATATAATGCTGAGGAATCCGTTCCTCCTCTTCTCAGACTGATCACATCCTTTGGTAAAATATCAGGATACACCATCAACTGGTCAAAGTGTGAATTTATGCCTCTCTCCAGTATTTATTCACCAGATTTTTTACAAAGTGTGCCATTCAAGGTAGTTAATGACCATTTCACTTATCTTGGTTTGACAATACCTAAAGATCCAAAATTGATATTCAAATTGAATTTTGCAGATTTTATATCAGGATTAAAAGAGAATATTGAATGCTGGAAAATTCTACCCCTATCAATGATTGGACGCATAAACTCAATTAAAATGATCTCTCTTCCCAGATTTCTGTACTTATGTCAAAATCTCCCCATTTATCTTACAGCAGCTTTTTTTAAGGACTTGGACTCAATTATCCTTTCCTATATTTGGAATGGCAAAAGCGCCAGAATTTCAAAGGTACACTTACAAAAACCTGAAGCAGAGGGAGGGTTGGGCCTGCCAGTATTTAAACATTATTACTGGGCTGCCAACGTTAGGGCCCTAGTGTTTTGGCAGCAGAGAACCCAAGACATCCAGGCACCTACAGCCCCATTGTGGCTTAGGATGGAGGCCAACTCCGTAAATAACTCCTCTTTGCCAGCTATGCTATTTTCCAAATTTGAAAAACCAGAGCTCTTTAAGAATCTGTGCTTTGTGCTAAGGCAGTCTGTAAGAATTTTAAGCCAGATTAGGAGCTTTTTGGCACTACCAAATACGTCAGTACAAACGGCTATATGTTTTAACCATGGTTTCGGGCCCACATGGCATGACAGGACTTACCATGACTGGAGTGAGAAGGGCTTGGTGTCAATTAACGACCTGTACATTGATAGTAAATTTGCATCATTCAATCAACTGAAAGAAAAATACAATTTATCTCATTCACATTTCTTCTGGTATTTGCAGGTTAGGCATTACTTCCAATCAAAAATTGAAAATTTCATAAATCTTCCAATAGAGCATGAAATTTATAAAGTTTTTAAGAGCCCTCCTGACTCCAAGCATCTTATTTCAAAAATTGTACACTTACTTGATGATTGTGTTGATGTGGGCACTGTGAAAACCATGAATGCTTGGAGGGAGGAGTTGGGTATAGAATTATCGGAATTCATGTGGACCAAATGTTTGTCTAGGATTCATTCTTGTTCTGTGAACAGCAGGCATCAATTGGTTCAATTTAAGGTTGTCCATCGCCTGCATTATTCCAAAGTCAGATTGCACAGAATTTATCCCTCTGTCTCCCCAATGTGTGACAGGTGTAATATTTCAGAAGGTACGCTGTCTCATACTTTTTGGTCCTGTTCCTCACTGACAGGTTTTTGGTCAAAAATATTTGACTGGTACTCCAAAGCATATAAAAGGCCCCTCCAGCCTGAGCCTGGACTTGTCATCTTTGGCTGCATACAAACAATGAGGACTGTCCCCGCTACAATGCGGCAACCACTGGAATTGGGACTGATTGTTGCAAAGAGACTAATATTGAAAGAATGGAAGTCCCCTAATCCTCCTTCCTTTGGATTGTGGGTCACTGACATGTTATCATTAATACAAATGGAAAAACTCCGCACTGGCTCAATGAAGACTTTTATCAGTTTGTGGAATCCATTTCTCGCTCATTTTGAAAAGGCCAAAATAGGTTAACTGTGCTCCTGACCCAACAACTTTATCCTCTGCCTTTCCTCTGTATTGTGCATCTGTTACTAATTGACTGGTGATAATTCAAGCATCTGAGCCCTGTTGTTTTGTTCAATGATGAAAAATTAAAATAAAATATTGTAAAACAAAAAAAAAAAAAAAAAAACAACAGCTCCACCTAGTGACTTTTCTTGGTAAGACACGTGCATTCCACTGATTGCAGAGTCTAGGGATAAAGTAATCAATATGTGTTACTATGTATTTTTAACAGTGCCTATCACGTAATAGTAGTTTGTCCGCAGTTATACACAACCCTATGTTCCTGATTCACAGCAAGCCTGACAATAACCGAGTTATAGTTACTTTGTGTGTGTTTTTCTTTAAATGCGTTAGAATTGTTTGATATCACCATCTTGTCATTTGTGCATGTGGTTTGAGACCTAATACTTATGGTGAGTTGCGTGATATGAGTAATTCGTCGGTAAACTTAATTATTACTTAATAATTATAGTTATAGACGAGAATCGGCATATGATGTCACCATACGCCCACTCCGTGGGCGCCTTATAACTGAGAGCGCAACCCTCTCTCGCTCTCTCGTTTTTCAGCTCTCTCTCGTTTCCGCTGCCTTCGTCGCTGTTATCACTCTCTTCCTTCCGTTACTTTTCTTCGTTACTTCGATTTGACTACACCGCTAGGCCTTTGTCTTATAGGCACGTGTAGTTTCTTTTCTTATGCTGAGCGCGCATACTTTTATCCATTTTTGTTTAGAGAGCAACTTTGATCCGCAGATTAACAGTTTTTATATTCAGACTTAATTTTGAAAGTCTGAATATCTAAATCCTCAAAAGCCTGCACAGCATTATTTTGATTTTGATCTTTTTGATCTCGCATAGTCGTCTGTGAGACATCGTTAACCTGGCCAGTGACGGTGTTTAAAGATACTTCTGCGGATCAGATTTTTCATCTTCTCGTCAAAACCTTTGAGAGTTTTTGAGCCGCGGCCCACTTCAAAGTCTTCAAAGTCTACGCTTGCCAGAGGCCTCTGATCGAACTGCAGAAGGATCCGTTGGGCACTGGTAAGGCTTGGACCACAGATCTGCCGTTTGGCTTCCCAAGCTGAACCAACCCGAATCAACTTGATCCACAGCGGTTTGACGTGAGCCACCCGTAGCCTGGACCTTCCGAACCTCAGAGAGAACCACGAGTCTTCTACGACCAAGTAGGCAAACGTTACTTTGTACTTAAAAGGAGGCTTGATGCGCTCTTAAACTAAAAAGTGTTCTGACATTTAGATTGATTAAATCCAAATTCTCTCCGAAATTCCTCACAGATTTTCGTATAGGTCATATATTCTTTAGGCATATACACTCACTCACCATCGATTCATGTTTCCTGGTTTCCATTCAATTTATTGTTTATTCTTATTTCATCTATAATCTACCATTTATTTTCATGCATTGTAACCATTTTCATTTTAATAAATTTGTGATTATTGATTTTAAACTCACCGTCTGTTAGTGTTCTTCAGAATTCAGTGTCCCTGAAGCGAGAATTCTGTCTTAAGATTTTGAGATTGATAAAACTTGATTTGATTAATTTACTTTATTTAAGGAAATTAAATGGGTAATTAATTAATTAAATTAAGGTTTGCCTTATAAAAGGCTGGTGCCCCCAACGAGAACAATACAGTGAATTGTTAATTGATAATAATTCATAATTTAACAACTAAATCTTTCGGATTTAACGCTGCCAAATTTCTAATCGCTACGGTACCTAATGAAGATAGTCCCGCATCTGTCACGGATACTGAGGACAGACACTCTTCACTGAAGAATATCTGCTTGGTAACTAATGAAGGTAGTCCAAAATTGAATGAGTTCTTTCTTTTCCCATACTGAACATGGGAAAAGCACCGTACAGTCCTGGTGAGTACAGTGTCCTCCACACAGAAGTTAATGTAATCCGTTATACAGTCTGTGAGGTTGTCGATGTCCTCCCTGTGAGGATCACAGAACTCCTTCCACACAGTTGACTCAAAACCTTCCCGTCAGAGCCTCTTCAGTCTCCTCAGACCATCTCTTAACTGCGCGGGTCACAGCTGGCTGCCTGTGGAAAAGTGGTTTGTACACGGGCTGGAGATAAACCAGGTTGTGGTCTGATCTCCACAGGGGAGGGAGCGGTGATGACTTGTATGCATCCTTGGTGTTTGCATACAGTAAGTCCAGTATTTTATTGTCTCTGGTGTGACAGGTGACATACTGGGTGAAAGTGGGCAAAGTGGAGGATGGAGAGGTGTGATTAAAGTCCCCAGAGATGAGGAGGAGGGCCTGAGGATGTTTGGTCTGTAGCCAGCTGACTGCAGAGTGCAGGGTCTCACATGCAAAGGCTGATTATTACAGTTGGCCTGACACAGGCAGACTAATGCAGCACCATTCTTTAACAGTTACTATGGCAACGAGGGGGAGGAGGCAGAACATGTTCCTTTGATCTTCCCTTGCTGCTGATTGGACCTCTGGATCAAAGGACGTTCCTCTGGTGCTGCTTTGGTGATTCCATCAGTCCATATATGGACATAGACTCTGATATGTCTATATAAGTAAGATCAGGATTGTGCAGACTTAATTCGACATCAGAGCAAGAACAATGAACAACACAGAGGCAAGTACACAGACCAACATTTTGGTCAACAAGGACCTACTCAGGCGTCCGCCTGACATCCATGCAGTGGCTTAATCTAGAGGCTGGATCACTGGACCCGAGAACAAAACCCAAACTGACGGAGATGTGTTTGGAATTAATTGATGTTGCAGCAACACACATCTTTGAGCTCTTGCAGTGTGAGAGTGATGGTGCGAGCATTATGTTTGTGCCAAAGGACCAGGTGTCTAAGTGTCTTGGAGACATGGGCAGCATCATAGCACAGACATTGGCTGAGAAGATGGGTGTTAAGGGTGACATCCAGAGCTCGAGCACACAGATACTGACAGAGCTCATATTTGATGAGGTTACAGAGAAGGTGAACAACTAGCTCTCTAGCTTGGAGGAGTGTGAGAAAGCTTTTCCACGGAGTGTGAGGATCATCCCACAAAACATGTGGCAAGTACTTTGTAACATTATGCTCAGGATACCAAAGTCCATGAAATCCAGGAAAGTGACCCTGGTTAATGAGTTTGAATGCACTTCTAATGAGGAAGTCCACCACATTAGACGTGCATCTTGTTGCCAGTATAATACTGTAAAATTTAAAGCAACCCCTTTAAAGTGTACCAAATGAAGATAGTCCTACGTCTGTCACAGATACTGAGGACGGACACTCTTCACAGACAGAGATCTGCTTGGTACCTAATGAACATAGTCCTACATCTGTCACAGATAATGAGGATGACAGACACTCTTCCCAGATGGAGATCTGCTTGGTAACTAATGAAGATAGTCCGACATATGTCACAGATACTGAGGACAGACACTCTTCACAGATGGAGATCTGCTTTGTACCTTATGAAGATAGTCCTACATCTGTCAGATACTAAGGGCAGACACTCTTCACAGACGGAGATCTGCTTGGTACCTAAGGAAGACAGTCCTACATCTGTCAGATACTAAGGGCAGACACTCTTCACAGACAGAGATCTGCTTTGTACCTTATGAAGATAGTCCTACATCTGTCAGATACTAAGGGCAGACACTCTTCACAGACGGAGATCTGCTTGGTACCTAATGAAGATCGTCCTACATCAGTCACAGATACTGAGGATGACAGTTACTCTGGACAGAAGGAGATCTGCTTGGTACCTAAGGAAGATATTCCGACATATGTCACAGATACTGAGGACGACAGACACTCTTCACAGATGGAGGTCTGCTTGGTACCTAATGAAGATAGTCCTACATCTGTCACAGATACTGAGGACAGACACTCTTCACAGACGGAGATCTGCTTGGTAACTAATGAAGATAGTCCTGCATCAATCACAGATACTGAGGACAGACACTCTTCACAGACAGAGATCTGCTTGGTATGTAATGAAGAAAGTCCGACATCTGTCACAGATAATGAGGACAGACACTCTTCACAGACGGAGATCTGCTTGGTACCTAGTGAAGATAGTCCTACATCAGTCACAGATACTAGGGATGACAGACACTATTCACAGACGGAGATCTGCTTGGTACCTTATGAAGATAGTCCTACATCTTTCACAGATACTGAGGACATACCCTCTTCACTGAAGAATATCTGCTTGGTAACTAATGAAGGTAGTCCAAAATTGAATTAGTTCTTTCTTTTCCCATGCTGAACATGGTAAAAGCACCGTACAGTCCTGGTGAGTACAGTGTCCTCCACACAGAAGTTAATGTAATCCATTATACAGTCTGTGAGGTTGTCGATGTTCTCCCCGTGAGGATCACAGAACTCCTTCCACACAGTTGACTCAAAACCTTCCCGTCAGAGCCTCTTCAGTCTCCTCAGACCATCTCTTAACTGCGCGGGTCACAGCTGGCTGCCTGTGGAAAAGTGGTTTGTACACGGGCTGGAGATAAACCAGGTTGTGGTCTGATCTCCACAGGGGAGGGAGGGGTGATGACTTGTATGCATCCTTGGTGTTTGCATACAGTAAGTCCAGTATTTTATTGTCTCTGGTGTGGCAGGTGACATACTGGGTGAAAGTGGGCAAAGTGGAGGATGGAGAGGTGTGATTAAAGTCCCCAGAGATGAGGAGGAGGGCCTGAGGGTGTTTGGTCTGTAGCCAGCTGACTGCAGAGTGCAGGGTCTCACATGCAAAGGCTGATTATTACAGTTGGCCTGACACAGGCAGACTAATGCAGCACCATTCTTTAACAGTTACTATGGCAACGAGAGGGAGGAGGCAGAACATGTTCCTTTGATCTTCCCTTGCTGCTGATTGGACTTCTGGATCAAAGGACGTTCCTCTTTGGTGATCCCATCAGTCCATATATGGACATAGACTCTGATATGTCTATATAAGTAAGATCAGGATTGTGCAGACTTAATTCGACATCAGAGCAAGAACAATGAACAACACAGAGGCAAGTACACAGACCAACATTTTGGTCAACAAGGACCTACTCAGGCGTCCGCCTGACATCCATGCAGAGGCTGGATCACTGGACCTGAGAACAAAACCCAAACTGACGGAGATGTGTTTGGAATTAATCGATGTTGCAGCAACACACATCTTTGAGCTCTTGCAGTGTGAGAGTGATGGTGCGAGCATTATGTTTGTGCCAAAGGACCAGGTGTCTAAGTGTCTTGGAGACATGGGCAGCATCATAGCACAGACATTGGCTGAGAAGATGGGTGTTAAGGGTGACATCCAGAGCTCGAGCACACAGATACTGACAGAGCTCATAGTTGATGAAGTTACAGAGAAGGTGAACAACTAGCTCTCTAGCTTGGAGGAGTGTGAGAAAGCTTTTCCCCGGAGTGTGAGGATCATCGCACAAAACATGTGGCAAGTACTTTGTAACATTATGCCCAGGATACCAAAGTCCATGAAATCCGGGAAAGTGACCCTGGTTAATGAGTTTGAATGCACTTCTAATGAGGAAGTCCTCCTCATTAGACGTGCATCTTGTTGCCACAATAATAATACTGTAAAATTTAACCCATTTATAGTGTACCTAATGAAGATAGTCCTACATCTGTCACAGATACTGAGGACAGACGCTCTTCACAGACGGAGGTCTGCTTGGTATCTAATGAAGATAGTCCTACATCAGTCACAGATACTGAGGACAGACACTCTTCACAGATGGAGATCTGCTTGGTACCTTATGAAGATAGTCCTACATCTGTCACAGATACTACACACTAAAAACAGCTAGGTTATTTTATCTACCCAACTGCTTGGTTATGAATTGTTTAACCCATTATGGGTTATTTGTATGGGATTTGGGTTATTTTTGTGCAACTCTCGCACTGAGTCAAAATCCGTCAACCCAACATACATTGGTTGACCCAGCACCTGGGTTGTTTGTGCTTCGAACGTCATCACGTCGGCATGACAACAGACGTACTCCAAACGGCGCCAGAATCCATCTACCGAGAGCTTACACATAACACGGGAGCAACTGATCATCCTTGGCGGAAGAAAATCAACGTAAAAGGTTTGTGCACACTAAATATCTGATTCACATTGTCTGTGTTGTCTTTATACATTTATATAGATATTATGTGAATATCTTTCCATGGTAGGGGCTATGTGGTTGGGTTAACTAACAACGTAGTTAGCCATTTAGCTGTTATCTGGAAGCACAAACGGCAATTCGACGGTTAATTCGCCAGAAAAAGAAGCTGTATTGTCATTGTAAGGGGGTTCAATGAAATGCTTTTAGGCAACATCTCCTTGAAGCGGCAATATGCGCTAGTCATACAAAAATATTGTGATATAAATCGTTAAAATAAGGTGCATTCGAATGAATGGCGTTTTTTTTTTTTTTTTTACGAATGGCGGTAAACGCTGTTAGGTGCACGCGCAGAATGATGACAGTGACGATGGTGACGCGCGTTGCTGACGGCTCTTCTTAGCTCTCTGCTGATGTGTGTATGGTTGAGTCGTCTACACTCACACGGAGTTGCTCTTTTAAGCCTGAAGGGTCGGACAAGACGAGCAACTTTCCGCGGTGCATTATGTCCCGCTGCTGCTGGACACAGAGAGAGCACCGGGCTCTCCGCTAGTTCGACTTCGGAAACAGCTTCACAGACAGCTCCGCACCGCCGAACAGTTTTCCTCCGTCAACATCGACAGACTCGCCCAGGGGAGATTTCATCATAGCCAGGGAGTTTAATCAGCTAGTATAAATAAGTTTGTGAAATATGTGCAGTGTTCCACAAAATATTTTGATTACTTCACGCGCGTTATCCCATGTTTAATATAAAAAAGTGGCTCTACCTGAACTAAAAACTGCCTGTGATAAACTAATGAGGACTGAAAGGCAGATGTGACATAGAGTTCATAAACAATCAATAAATTAACAATTTATAAAAGGTAACTTGTTTTATTTTGTAGGAATTTGCCTCAGTTAAACACACTCTTTCATATTGTACTTGTAAGAGAAGGAAAGTAAAAGATGCCTATGAAAAGAATGTTATCTTAGGTGTTTTGTTCCTTTCTTGTTTACAAACAGGATTATTTTGTCATGCTATTTGTTTTTGGCATTGAGAATCCACAGTGGATTATTAAAAAAACTAATGTTCTTATCTGAAAGCAGTAATTTGTACTTTTTGGTATATCTTATACCTGGCTGTTAAGCTGCCAACAGTTCTTGCCAAAGATTAAACATGAATATAGGATGGATTGTGTCCTCAGCATCCCTGGTGTACTGCTTTAGATAACCTGTACAGTATTTTCAATGACTCCACCAATTATTACACTGAAAATCACTCACAAAAAGCCTCGTATTTAGACCAATAAATTATGCAGAAGACTAAAGTGAGCAGTGTGCTTTTTATATTAATTTTTGTCAATAAAATTGAGGTACACTGTGAAAAAAACTTGTGTGGCCCCCTAGGAAAAATAATTGCTCACCCCTGGTCTTAAAGAATGAATCTGAAGATTATCTTTTTAATGTCTCCTGTTGTGCAGTAGTTCTGTCTGTTGCTGCATTGCCTCAGCAGTAATGGGAGTGGACTGATCTTAGTGATTGTTATAGTGATGTAAAGTAAGCTTAATTTACATGTATGCAATTTATCACATGAATTACATAGGGAGAGAGAGAGAATTGGATTCTATTATTTTGTGATGCTTAATAAAATGGTTGTGTTCACTGTTCACCTACAAACAAGCTTGCTATCTTTACATTGGATTACATTCAGCTGTTTTTTGCATTGCTTTTGGCATGGTGATATCTTAATAGTAGCTATTTTATTTTTGCTTACGCTCTTTTGTGTTTGTTTCAGATCAATGGACAGCTTTGTCATCAACACTTTGACAGAGTGGCAGCTGACGGACTTTTTAGATAGATTTCAAGGGAATATATTTATTTCCCCATCCACAGCATTTTAAGTCTGCATTGCTATTCATAGTGATAATTTGGATAGTCATAAAAACTAATGTTCTTATCTGAAAGCAGTAATTTGTGCTTTTTTGGTATATCCTATACCTGTCTGTTAAGCAGTTGACTGCATTCCCTTTTCGTACAAATTCTTATGAAATATAATTTCCTCTTTTTTTTAATAGCTTTCATGTAATGTGTCAAAGTGACTCTAATAAATGAGTGGAGCACGTTTTGTGGGCTTTTAGTGCTTCATTCTATTTTGTAATAACAAATGATGGAATATGCATGTTTATTATTATAGCGTCCATGTAATTAGCTATACATTTTTGTTTTCTGCTCCTCTGTTGTAAAAACGAAGATGTCTTTGTGTTTTCTGTTTTTGTCTTTCAGAGGAGGAGATTGATGAGGAAAGTTTTCTTCTTTTAGATGAGGCTACCATCAACGAGTTGATCCCAAGAGCTGGCCCAAGGCTGAAGTTCCTCAAAAAATTTAGAGGCCTTGTACGTGGTTAAGATATAATGGAGACGTGAGAGGCTCAATTCTTCAGTTTTCCATGCACTATTATTTCTATGTGTGGCGTGAGGGAGGCTAGGGTAAGTATTTTAGCTGACAACGCCACCCAGGGAGTTTCACCTCTGGGAAATTACAACCAGAAAACCACTCTCTGGACTGTAGATTCAACAACACAGGTTCGTAATACCACTGGACAGAGGCAGGTTAGAGTACAAAAATATATATGTTTTATTCCATGTCACTGTTTTTAAAAGAGCACAACACAATAAATCAACCCAACCCCAAATAAACAAATTCAAAGCAAGTAAATACAGAAACCCGCCCCAAATAAACACAACAAATGATCACATAAATATAATCATGCAAATGAAAAATGACGCATACGAGGTAATAATCAAAATCAAAGAAACACAATTAAATAAAAGTAATCACACGCATGCAATTCAGGAAAAACAACCCAATGAAACAAATTGTTACAAAATACCTGAAAGAAAGACACAATCCAAAATAATATCAACTGATCCCACAACTTAAACCACTTTAAAAGGATAAAAATGACCTGCGCTGGATGTGGACCGTGAATGCAACACCTGCGAAGCGCCGAGACGGGGACACAGGCTCACCTCCGTAGAAGAGGGGTTACAGCGCTGACTTGCAGCCAGAGTTCATGCAGCAGGTGAATTATACAGTCCCGACAAGGCCCGACTTCACCGTCCTGTCGTCAAGTCCGAACCTACAGTGACGTCACACGTCGTGTCGCCGGACGGTCCGAACAACCAGCGCCGAGCCAGCACCAGAACATAAGCGCAGAACCAGCATCAGAGCACCAGAGCACCAGAACATCAGCGCAGAACCAGCATCAGAGCACCAGAGCACCAGAACATCAGAGCAACAGCGTCAGCCGTGGGTCCAAGGCCGAAAGGGGAGAGCCACGTGAAGGGCTCGCTGCTCCGATCAACACAGGAAAAGAAATGCCACACACCGCAGAGTCTCCTGCAGGGCAACCCGTCCACCACAACAGCGACAGCCAGCCCCAGCCGCACTGGATTGCCGATAATTACATGCACCGCACGCAGCCATGCAACACAGATTTAACGTGTTGAACCACACACCCAGCGAGACGCCAAACACCTCCGGGAGGAGACGGAGCAGACAAAGAGGCCGTGCAATTAGCCGCACCTGTATAAATAGACAAGCCAAGTGCCCCCCCCCACTCTCAGTGTGGAGACAATCCACGCGCAGCGCCAACAGTGGCAAGGAGGGTCACAGACCTCCGGTCACATATGTACTATCTAATAGTTTCTTTGGGAAGATGCCATATACTTGCTTTAAGTGCAAAAAGCAAATTTCAGGGGGTACAAAGAGTCTTTTTATGCATTTACGTGCAGTACACTATGTAAACTCAGCATCAACACATTTCCAGTGTAGCGAAAATGGTTGTGGGAGGACATTTTCTTACATGTGGTCTTTTAAAAGACACTTAGAAAAGGAGCATGAAGTTGGAAATACTCTTGATGACCCTTTGGAAGGTCCAGCCCCACCTGTTGATGTACAGAATATGGAAATGTTGAATGCTGAAACAGAACCAGCACAGGGAGATGAGGAAGTTGAGGAAGATTGGGATGAACTACAGCAAGAGGGCATTATCAATCGGGTGGCCCTCTTTTTAGCCCACCTAAGATCCAGATTTTCTATGACGTACTCAAACGTAAACTTTGTGGTTCAGCATGCCTCCAGTTTAATTAGCAATATTGTCAGCAGACTGCAATCAAAGACTATGTCTGTATTTCATCAGTTTGGTCTTGATCACAGCCAAGAGGTAGAACAGCTTGGGGTGGAGTTCTCAGAAGCAGCTGAGCCTTTCAAAGGAATGGAGACAGATTATAAACAGATGCAATATTTTGCTAAATCTGGAAACTTCATTCAGCCAGTTGAGGAGCTTTTGTCTGGGTGTTCCTATGTTCAGCCAACAGCCTCTGCCACTGGCATTGTCCGTCAAGTTGGAATACCTGATTCACATCACCGTATTCCTTTAAAGAGCCTTTTGACCAAGATTCTTGAAATTCCTGGGATTTTACAAGCCATGCTGGAATGGCAGCACAGAGAGGGTGATGCAATTCAGGATGTTTTTGATGGGGAGTTTTGCAAGACACATCCATTGTTCCAGAACGAGGTTTCAATCCCACTTCTTATTTACCAAGATGATTGTGACACAGTAAATCCGCTTGGTTCAAAGACTGGGATTCACAAGTTAGGACTTGTTTACTTCATCTTGAAGAGCTTGCCACCAGACCTGCTATCAGGTTTGCAGTCACAGTTCCTTTTAGCGGTGTACAAATCTGATGACGCAGTGACCTATGGCCTTGATGCAATCTTGCGCCCTATCGTGGAAGAGATCAGATGTTTAGAGAGTGATGGCATCCTTGTTAATACTCCCAACTATCAAGGTGTTGTCAAGTTCACGGTGGTCCAGGTAGTTGGAGATAATTTGGGCTTGCATGGCATGCTTCTTGGCTACATTCAGAGCTTCAGCGGAAATTATGTGTGTCGGTTCTGCAAAGCAGATAAAGGGTTGGTGCGGTCTCTGACACCGGAAGATCCTGCGCTATTGCGTGATCGCAATAGTTTTGAGGCAGATTTGCTCACAGCCGACCCCTCCCAGACAGGACTGAAAAGAGACAGTGTCTTGAACGACTTGTCTTTTTATCATGTATCAGACAATGTGGCAGTTGACATCATGCATGACGTACTGGAAGGGGTGGGGCCCTATGAAGTCAAACTTGTGTTGAATTCGCTAATCGAGCAAAAGCATCTTACACTAGAAAAGCTCAATTACAGAATAACAAGCTTTGACTATGGATTTTGTGATAAGAGTAACAAACCTGTCAGAAGCAAGAGTGATCTCAGAAACCTTGAAGGCTCCATGCAGCAGTCGGCATCTCAAATGTTGTGCCTACTGAGGTTACTGCCAACACTGATAGGTGACCTTATCCCTATGGATACCAAGCATTGGGAACTTATACTCCTCCTACTCTTGTGCATGGAGTTCATCTTTTCTCCTTCGCTTACTGTGGCAGCAACACTGTACTTAAGCAAAATCATTGAAGAGCATCACTCCCTCTTTCTGGAGCTCTATCCTCACCTACATTTACGGCCAAAGCACCATTTCATGCTCCATTACCCAGGAGTCATTCAAAAACTTGGCCCATTGAGGCAGTTCTGGGTGATGAGATTTGAAGCTTGGCATGCATTTTTCAAACAGGTTAGCCGTGTAACTTGCAACTTCAGAAACATTTGTAAAACCATGGCATTTCGCCATCAGATTATGCAGTGTTACAATTTCCTGTGTGGAACTGTGTTGTGCCACAATACAGAAGTTGGTCCAGGGTACAGTACATTTTTGGCCAACATTGAGGGATTTAAAGAGATCCAAAGCGGTCTAGAAGGTATTCCCCTTTTTAGTGAATTGTATGTGCCAGCCTGGGTTACATTTAAGGGAACTGAATATAGAGCAGGCATGACTGTATTCCTATCCTATGATCCACATGGTGAGCCTCAGTTTGGTCTCATACAGTCAGTTTTACTATTGGAGCAAATGTCACACACACCAAAAATAAAGCTTGTTGTAAAAAAGTGGAAAACACAATGGTTTGATAGGCATTTATTTGCATACAGTGTGCTTCCCACTCATGTTTTGGCAGCTGTAGATGTGACAGAGCTACTTGATCACCATCCGCTCCATGCAGCCAAGTCGTACAGAGAGGATGATGACAGTTGAGACATTTCCCTGCGCTATAGACTTTTTTAGGTCATCAGCTGACTGCCACCAGGTGTGTGTGTGTGTTTGTTTGTATGACACTTGTAAATAGTATTTTGACAGGTTTTTATATTTTGAAAAGGCCTAACTTGACATTGTCTCCCACATTAGTATAGTTATTAGCTATACATGCTGCATAAAGTGCCCTTTGCTTGAGGATGATCAGTATTTGACCACCGGGATGGCAAGAACAACTGGACTTCTGGGATGGGATGACATTATGGGACTACTGGGAAGTAATATGAATGACTACTGGGATGTGATAAGTCGTACTGTAAGTATTTTTGGTTTAATCAATTAATCAAATGTCTATATGCATGGCCCAAGAAAGCAAACTTGTCACCTCTTACATCTGAAAACAGGACACTTGGGTGAAGAATTTCTGAGTGGTTTTGTGTCATCAATGTCCACATAGGTTTTCAAATGTATTTAAACGAATGGTGGAGAGTACACCCCACTAGTCTTGAACCAGGGTGCCCAAGCCGGCTTCCTAACCACAACAGGCCTGTGCTCAAAATATCGTATCGCACTCCTTTGGGATACGTGTATCGATACAGATTCTACAGAATGGATACGGCCTAAATATTTTGACAGGTGTTGTAAATACACTTTGGGTAATGTCAACAGTGGCACAGTTCAAGGTCGAAGACGAGCTACATAAATGAAGCACATGTTCTAAATTTGAACTTAAGTCTACCATCTTTGAGGATCTGAATTTATGTCTCTCAAGTTGTAGAACCACTTAAAACTCATCCTTGTTCTTTTTCTTCTTATCAGAAAAAACTAAACTTGTCAAGAATTTTGCGTAAAGCATAGTAAAGGTTCACAATTTACGTGTATCGAGATACGTATCATATCGCGGCCTTAGTATTGGGATACGTATCGTATCTTGAAGTTGCTGGAAATACTCAGCCCTAAACCACAACATCAATAGGGGCATCTCAGCTTGGTGGAGCTGTTGGTTATCCTCATATACTGCCCCAGTAGCTATAGTATAAATCCTTAGGCAGTGAGATTGCCAGCCAGTGCACATCTGTCTCACCATGCATACTGTATGCAGTCCACTAGTCTATTGTGGCAAAACATGCACAGATTTATATATGTTGACCCACATCCCATCTGTCACCTTGTTCATTATCCATCCAGGAGTTTACATACTGATTGTCAGATAAATTCCAGGTTATTATATTAACCTGGATTTTTTTGCGTAGGTTGAACCTGCTGTTGCACCTGCCATCCCACCTACAGGCTTTGATGTCACATTAACTGCCACATCTCCAATGCCCATGGAGGAACAAGCAGCACCTGACACACATCCACCCGTCATGGAGGAAGAAGCAGCAGCTGTGGTACCAGTGAATCAGCAGATTCAGACAATACACATTATTCCACATTTTGTAAGTTATACTTTAAGTTTGGGTGTCACTTATTTTAATCAACACTGGACTGGGTAATTAATCAAAGCCAAAATTTAGAACCATAACTGGTTATATCTTGTGTATGTTGATTGATCAAGAAGCTTTTTTTCTTTTAATTGGCAAGTCCACCTGAATAATAAGTCGTAATTTTCTTGTAATTTGCTACATTTATTTGATTAGCCTTTTAAGCCCAATACTTGTTTGGCAGAAGTCTTTATCTTCATTGAAAGTAGCTGATCTACAAGTTCACAATGCATCGCATTTCAATTCTTTGAGTTTGTAGATCAGCAAATTTCCACTTTCTTAACCACTGAAGCCCTATGTTATATTTTGCTATGCAAAAGTGGTGCATGAAAAGAGTGAAAATAGCTCTCTACAAGTTCACAACACATTGTGATGCACTATGAGCTTTTAATTGTTCATTAAGTGCAATCAAAGCAAAAGTTTGAAATAATGGGGATATTAATTTGAATTCATATCAGACTTCCCTAAATGAATAAATAAATCTGCAATGTTGTCTTTTTTTGCAATTTTCTCAGAGTATCCGGCAGATTCTTACAAGGTCAGCTGGTGGCAAGCAAATTGTTGAGAGCCTTGATAATGATAATGTCATCACAACTAGCCAGAGATGTCTTCTCGTCCGTATCCTGGTGTCACACCTCATTGAGAAGTTTGGAGAGAAGTACTTAAACAGATTTTTTTTAATTGATTTTTTTTTTTATGTTAAATAGGGTTCATGTTAAATATGCCAGTGTACTCATTTGAAAAGTAAAATTATAAGGTACTTTATTTTCATTTCACTTTACATAAAACAGGACACTACTGTGAGGTCTTACATTGACCTAGATTTGTTAGGAAGAACCAACATTTCACCTTGTCAACTATTCCAACTGCTACAGCTATTTACATGGGATACGGCACATGTTTCAGCAGTATTTTAAAGAAGTTGTTTGAATTTTAGGACATAAAGAAAGATGTATGAAATGCTTACCGTTAATATAGTCAATGCGAAGGTATTAATTAATAACCCAGGTCCTGTTTTCAAAGTTTTGATTTGGTTGGTATACTCCAAAAAATGATTGCATTTGTATTGTTGACTTATTTCTTCTGAAAATTTCACTGTCACTAGGCACAATTTTCTGGATTTGCTATGCAACTTATCAACCCACCCCCGCTGTTCCCTGCCTGTGAGTGACCGCAGCACAACCTGTCCTTACACAAGCGTTTGCATGTACATGCACAATGATAAAAGTTGCACAGCAAATAAAGAAAATAGTGCCTAGTTCAATGGACACAGCAGTTTTATAGAAGAAATAAGTCAACAGTACAACTGCAATTACATTTTAATTTATTTGTTCCAGCCAACTACTCAGTATGGATCGTAAGCAAATCAAGACTTTTAACACGAGACTCTTGTTATAAATGAATCCCTTCACATTGCCAATATTAACTGTAAGTATTTCATACATCTTAATGTTTTAAAATCCAGACTATCCATTTAAATCTAGTTTTCAGTTTTTACTTGTGGGATGATGTGTTTTTTCTGTTTTACAGTCCTACGACAGAGACCAAAAAGGCCCTGGCATCGGGTTTGGTTCAGTCATTCCCCAGTTTAAGAGACTCATCAAGCACTGGCAGCGTGAGTGTTTTTTGTAAAAGGTTATTGAGATATTTACTTGGGGTGTCATGATTCTCAGACTGATTCAGTTTGATTTTTAAGGTCACAATCTAATTTGGTTTTCAATTTAACTTCACTTAGTTAACTGGAGTCAGCTGATGGCTACACAGTTCAATCTTTATGCCCCCTAGCAAACTGAAGCCTTTTTTTCTGGTAAGCCTTACTGATTAGTGGTTTTCTTAAGGCTACATAGCTGTTCAGTCCTAATCCAGGTAGTATCATTTGCAAAAATCCATCAAGAAATTAAGAAACATAAACAATATCATTTGCATACAAACTAAATAGTTTGGGTTCTAGGACTGACCCCTGAGGTACCCAATGGGTGTTTTTTATATTATTTTTTTTTACATTGAATTTATATTTTTTATCTGAATTTTTTTTGAATAACTTCCTCTTTGAGTCCAGTTTTATAATACCAAAATTACCAAGTTTTTAAAGTTTTTTCTGATTTATGTTGTCAAGATCAACAAAGATGCTTAAAATGATTTTTCTGGTCAATTTCTTTGCTTATTTATTTGGTTAAATCCATTTGCCCTCAATCCACCCCACTGCTAAAACATGGTATTTGTCAATAAATGCATCTAACCTGGCAACAAATATTAAAGTTTTTTGAAAATTGTAGAAAGCAGGAATACTGGTCAGAAGTTTAGAAACAATGTTAATCTCCACTCTTGTGAAGTGGAATCACATTGGCAGTTTTCATCTCATCGGGATATACTCCTGTTGAAAAAGGGCAGATTACATTTATATAGAATTCATTCAATAGCAAATTCTATTATAGTCTTATTCAGTATCATGTCAATGCCTTCATAGTCAGCTGATTGTTACATGCACATTGTTACAGTATTCAATGTGTCTACCTTCTCTGCTTTACCAAGAAAAATACTGTTAACATTATCTCTGAGTGGCTCATAGCCTCATTTTCTGTTGATTTTGGATTTGATTTTGGATTTATTGTATTAATCTATTTGCTAGAATAGGTGCTACTTCTCCAAGGAATTTATCAAATAAATTTACTACTGTATTTTTCCACATATGTCTTTATTATCTTTCACAAAATAGTTGGGAAATCATTCTGAACCATATTTTAATCAGCGTGTATTATTGCCCATGTAGTCTTAATATTTGTACTACTTTTACTATAGTATTGTTTTTTTTAATTTCTTATTATCCATACAAACTCATTTTTATATTTCAGTCACGAGCATCCCGTCACCACCCCCACATAGGTTTTTTTTTTTTTTATATGTTGTAGCTTCAGAAGGTGGCAGAAAAATCATAAATTTACCAGCCAGAGACAAAATCTACCCGTAATTGTTGAGTGGTGAGTGTTGGTTTTGGACCCTGCTTCTGAGGACAGACAGACTTACAGACAAAACGTTCTAACCGTAGCCCACGCTGTCAAAATCAAAACGTGCCTCATCACTGTTCATCAAAGATTTTGATTTCTTGGCAGGAAATATGGTACACCCCAGGCCGCAACCACCGGCCAGCCACTGGATTCCTGGAGGAAAGGCTGCAGAACATCAGGAAGAGGTTGAGGTCAACCAGCAGGTTGTGGAGCACGGGACAGACACCACTTCAAACTCCAGAAAATGGTGCTCTTGCAAGGGCTGTCATACCAGGTAATTATTCAACTAAAAAGTTATTTGATGAAGCAAAATATCTATATTTTGGTGACTGACAACATTCTTGTTTTTTTTACAGAATGTAACTTATCAGATGAACGTGCGACACAGCTTAAAGAATGGTTGAGAAACAATTCTCAGCCCTTGAGCCAGGTAGAGGCCTACATGCAGGACACAACAGTCTACAGAGCCAAGTGCATTAGGGACAACAATTGGACAATCGATCAGATCCTCAAAGAGTTCCCTCACCTAATGACCAAAGGCATGGTAAGTTTAGGGAAATATGCTGTTACATGTGATGAGGATGCATTGTTACCTCCGCAAAGCAGGTTATGTTTTCGGGAGCGTTTGTCCGTCTGTCTGTGAACAAAATAAGTCAAAAAGTAATGGATGGATTTTGATGAAATTTTCAGGAAATGTTCAGCATGGGAAAATGAAGAACTGATTTGATTTTGGTGTGATCCGGATCAGCGTCTGGCTGCCATGACGAAAAATGTGATTTTTGTGAATATCTTCTGGGGGTAGGTTTTCAATTGTCTCCACCAAGGAGGTAATGTTTTTGGGAGAGTCTGTCCGTCTGTGAACAAAATAACTCAAAAAGTAAAGGATGGATTTTGATGATATTTTTTAGGAAATGTTCAGCATGGGAAAAGGAAGAAGTGATTCAATTTTGTCATTGATCCGAATCAGCATCTGGTTGTCATGACGAAAAAATATGATTTTGGTGAATAACTACACTGTAAAACAATTACCTTAAAATTAACAGTAGCTTACTGGCAATTAGCCAGTAAGCTACTGTTAATATTTACAGTAGAAGTACTGTATTGCCATCTACAGTATTGATGTATTTACTGTAAAAGAAAAAAAACAATTAAACACTGATTTTAGTTATATTTACAGTAGTTGTTTAACTGTAGAATAAATATCAGTTAAATACTGTGATTTCAACTGTATTTACAGTGCTGGTTTCTTTACTGTACAAATAAAAACAGTGAAGCACTGTTATTTTTTTAATGGTATTGTACATGGTAATACAGTACTACTAACAGTATAACATTTAATCACTGAAAATTCAGTTTCTCATTGTACAATTTAAATACTGTAAATAATAGTAACATCTAAGAACTGTGATAATAAAGGCAGAAACACTTGAATATTTAACATACATTTTAACTATAAAATATTAAACAGAAAAATGATTTCTCATTTAAAATCTGGATTATTGCTCAGTTTCAATACATTACAGAGACCAGTTAACTAAAAAGCACTGTTGTTATAGACATGTGACTTAACCTGTGATACAAATTAGTGTACCAAGATTAAACATTTAAAGTTAAAAAGCAAAGATTAACCCTGAGAGTTACAAAAAAAGTCATAAAAAGTAAGTTGCCTTTCCAAGAATTTATTCATATTACAGCATTGATCAACAACATCTGTTATTTCCCAAAACATGCATTTGTTACATGAATTTTCCAGAGTAGAAAGTCTGTCAGATTATTAAACAGGGACTGAAAAAAGGCAAGAAAGAGGCAGAAGACTTTCTCTCTCTTTTTTTATAAAGGAAGTATTAAATGAAACATCCTTGGGTGATTATTGCATTTCTTTTTTAAACATACATCGTTCAACAGGCATTTGGTCTTGCCAAAGCTGGAAAAACACAGTTGGGCTTTATAACAACGGTTCTGCTCCATGAAGGTTTCCAGTTATAGTGATATGCAGCCAACATGAACAATGGAATGACCAGTGTGTTTTTCTGTCTCATGACAAAATGTCTGCTCTGCAACCATACAAGGCATTAATCTATTACATTTTAACAAAAGAAACTCTGAACAATTTTGTGCTCGAATCATTATCTGCTCTTTAAGCATGATAAACTTGACAAATTATGAGCCAAAATTAATTTTTAACCTAAATGATGCACATCACCACATGTTTTAGTATATATTTGGACATTACATTACAGAGATCATGTGAGGATATGACGTAGAACTACAACAGCGTAATAACAATTGCATAATTTTTAACCAACAGAAATAAAACTTGATTGCTCTTAACCATGACAATCTGGACAGGTGAGCTGAAACACCACTTTCAACCAAACGATGCACAACATCATATGCCTGACAAGTCTTAGTTTCAGTCGTTATTCAGACATCACGCCACTCATGATCAGAAAGTTCCTTGATCAAGGTAAAGACTCTTGGGTTCACGTGAAGACGAGACGTTCAGGTCTTCTCCACTTTGGTGCCCTTCTCTGGGTTGATGGAGAAAAATCACCTTGGAGAACAGAAAGGGAAAAACCAGATGTCACTATCAATTCACATCCTCAGTAACAACAAAACAAACTTCCTATTTTTATATTCAAGCATTTAATTATGTTGGAGAAGGCCTATCCAAAAAGATTCACCTCTGCAGAAACTCCAGGGTTGATGCCAGCTCTGATGGGTAGTGGATATTAAAGCAGTAATAACTTCCAAACACCAGGCACAGGGCAGAAATGTGGATTGTGAGTGGATGTCTTCATGTACAATGTACCGATCGATGCTCAGCCTGAACGGCCTTAGAGAGTAGTAGGAACTTCCTAAAAAAAAAAAGATAAATGTCTTCCTGAAACTGGGGCTGAGCGATGTGGACTAGAAAAAAATCCCTGATTTTTTCCACAACACTAGATTTATGATTTTCATCGATTTCATCCTCTAAAAATGCCCCAAAACAACAAAAAGTGTCAGAAAATTGAAACAAATCAAGTTTTGTCTTTATGTTGGCTAAATATTTCCCTCTTGGAGTCAAAGTCTGTGTCATAAAGGCTATTTATGTAGTATAAACATAGGCAGCTTTGTCTACATAAACACTAAAATGCTGAAGAATTTTCACAGTTTTAGCATGAAACTCTCTGATTAATACTTAATCTACTTAAAAACAAATACAAGCCTATAAAAGTGATTGTACAGACCTAACAAAGCCGACCATGAAAATTCTTTTTTTTATCTTCTGCAGAAAATAATTAGAATTAATTTAATTGATTTTTTTTTCCAGCCCTACCTGACACAATTTACAAATCATTGTCAACAATCAATCAACAAATACATTTTAAAGTGTCTTTAGTCAGCTTAAATCACTCACTGAATGTGAATGATAAAGGAACATAGAGTACAGGAGTACAAGCATAGAAGCTCAGTAATGCACCTCTGTAGAAGGGGCATGCAAAGAAATGTATTACACACCTAAAAAAAAAAAAGAAAAGTCACTTCATGCTAATTTTTCTACTGCTTTATCTTGCTGCCGGTTAATTCTGGCAAGCAAAATAAAACCTTGAGATCTGATTTGGTCTGGTGGCTTTTGAGAGGTCAACTTAATTCAGCATAAATTTTAAATACATGATTTAAAATAAATGTAAAACATCAAAATATGCTGTGGGCAATTTTACCAGCCTTTCGTCCTGAATTGGCAATTGAAAAGCCACAAATGTTAGCTGCTGTAAAATAATAACAGATTTATGTTTTATCTTTTTTTTGTTGCACAATTCTCTTCATCTACCTCAGCCCTGATCCAAAACCATGAATACCTAAAAACAATAATGGATTTCAACCCTTTAAATTTCATTTTCATAGGAGGCATCTCAGGTTGGCAGAAAACAACGCACACATGACCAATTTTGAATGTAGAAAATCATCAGATGCTGGAATCATTTTAGGTGCTATCAGCTATTTTAGCTGGATATGTCAAAAATAGTAAAAAATTGACTTTGGTGCATGATTTTTTCGCTCAGCTACAGATTTTTTTTCTAGCTTTGACATTGTTTTGACTGTTTAAAATTCACAACTTAAGCAGCTGTAGAAACATTTCAAATGCAGTTTTTTTTTTCTCAAACTCTTTGACAAGCTCAGCCCTTAATGAAAAATGTGGATTTTTTGAAAAAAAAAAAAAAAAAAATAGGGCTTTAAACCCTTTAAATGCCAATTCCATAGGATACGTAAATGATTTGGGGAAAATACACACAAAATGACAGATTTATAATATAACTAAAGTTCAATCATGAGATGCTTTATGTACTATCAAAGTCTTGGTTAAATCAAACTTTAGTGAAACTAATGGCTTTCATGCATTACTGTTTGAGCAGCATAAGATTACCAGACACACACACAAAGTTAGCAGTTAGTTCCAACACATTTGAAAAAACAATGAGATTCATTTCTGTGAACTCCAAAAAGCGGCACATAATGATTAACGTCTCAATTGTTTTGCTACAAAAACGACAGGTAATCATTGCAGAAAACTAACAAGACTGACAGCTTTTTTTCAGTTGGATGGTGCTTCTCTACTGCTAACCTAGCATGAAAAAATACTGAAATGACGGCGTTTGGCATGAAGCAAACACAAACTCACGGTCGGTTGGTGTAGCTTCCAAAATACTGATATATAACGTAAGGGAGACGGAAATCAGAAATCAGAAATACTTTATTAATCCCCAAGGGGAAATTCGGTTGTGTCAGTTGCCCTTTACACAGTAAAGCAGTCAGAAATAACAGTTGAAGACATCACGATTGACAGATGTCAGATGACAGATGGAAAGATGGAAACACAAAATTACCTGAGCAAGTCCTGTAAATCGCTCTGTAGAAATTAGTCTGGTCCAAAGAGTGGTAAAATGCCTCTGCTCCGATCTGCTCACGTTCAGTTCGTGCAGGTCCTTGACTTGACGACGCATGGGCGGCTCCTCCCACAAAAGTACAGCGTCCAGTGAAATCACAAATAGAACCCTGAGGCTTCGCGTTCTATGGCAGCAGAGTTTTAAATAAAAAATACAGCCATTAATTTTGCGGGAATGGGGTGCTGGTTTGGCGGAGTGGTTAGCAACCAGGTACCCCACGTACTTGCTTCTGCCGGTCCAGGTTCGAATCCCGCCTGTGACCAGTTTGCAGAGTGTCACCCCCTTTCACAAGCCTATCCACTGTCTCTCTCCTATCAATAAAGGCATAAAATGCCCAAAAAATACATTTAAAAAAAAATAAAAAATTTTGCGGTAATGTGTATGTGGGTAATCATAATGTCATCAAACTTTATTCATTGATTAAAATAAAGCACAATTCTGATCATTTAAATGTGATAAGATAAGATAATATTTCTTCACTTGAAAATTTACAAAGTAGGTTGAAAATTTTCATGTTTTTATCATAATTACAAAATAAGATGTTATAAATATGATGTGAAAGGTCAAAATAATGTTGTATATTAGAAAAATATTGAATAAAAATTTGAAATTAAAAGTATCACCTTTTTATTGTGAGATACTTTTTTACATTATGTGTGTAATATTTATATTGCACAGACACATTATTTAGATATACTGTATATACATGTGTCTGTAAAAAGAAAAAAATACAATGGTTTACTTTACTATTTACAGTAGTATACTGACTATTGTGATTCTTTTTACAGTAACACTTGGAATACTGTGATTTTGGCACGTGGACAAGGATTTATTGTAAAAATTTACAACATTTTACTGTAAAAATCATTTACAGTAATGTTACTGTCTTTATTACAGTAAATAACTGTAGATTTCACAGCCGTTTCTTACAGTGTACTGAACTAAAATAGTTATCATTATGAATCCAGTTGCTAATGGTATGTTTTCATGGTCAAGGAAGCTAAATATTTACATGAAACAAGGGTAGGACTAATATTTATGGTGAAAATCACAATATGGGCGAGGACTGTGGCACTGGCAAAGGTCTGCGCTCTCAGAGTGCTTTTCTAGTTATTTGTTGTATTTCTGTTGTGTTTTCATTTTTTGTGAAGCGCTTTTTTATGTATTTTATGTATGAAAAGTGCTATATAAATGGTTTGATTTGATTTAGGACAGATGGGGTCATCTCACCTGGTTTCCACCGTTTGTAGCAGCCTCCCGTGGTCTGGCCAGGTCTGGTTTCACACCATTCCCTGTCCTTCTTTTACTCTCTTTTGGTTTGATGTTTAAATAGTTTTTTTCTCAAAGGCTCTTAGCTGACAGTCCCACTCGCGGCAAGAGCCCAAACAGCGGTGACAATCTCTTTGGGGCTTTGGCACGCCAAGAGGAAATGTTCCCTTAAAAAACAGTGGGCACACCCCTTCCTCCAAGAGCCCCACCCAGAGATTTCTGCCAGCTTTCTGGGATTAATTAAACTACAAACCAACCAGCTGCAGGGCGGGCATTGGCTGCACTGGTTTAATTTTAGTTGGATACTGAATGACAAAATCACAAGTATGCCATTCCACATCATATTGATACCTATGTCTTCCTACAGATGCCATTGGGGAACTCGCCCTGAAGCAGTTGCCAGCCTTGCTTCCTCCAACTGCGTACAAACTTGGCCGTAGCCATGGTGCAAAAATGGTTCGCCACACCATCGAAGAATGCGGCTTGGCCTTCATTGACCATAAGCCTGTAAGTCCTCCAGCACATCTAAAGGGGAACTTTTTTCATTTTATTAAGATATACCTGTTATTCCTGGGCTCAAGAATGCACTAGCTTAACAATAGTCAGAAAATAGCCTTTCTACAAGCTTACAATGTGTTGGTCACTGTCAAAGCATCCTGGGCTTCGAGAACATCTCAGCAGTGCCACAGGCTGATCACCTTCATACCACACCACACTGATGCAGTGATTTGTTCTAAAACAGGCCCCAACAAAGTATTGAGTGCAGAAATGAACATATTTATAAGAAGGTTGACACTTTTGTATTGTAACCCATTTGGACCATTCTTTCTTTTTTGGCCTGGAACAAACATGGTGGAATATCTCCATGAGGCCAAGGCATCAAGACCATATCCTTATGTCCTGACGCTGGGAAACGACAATCTGCATGCAACTCAAGCCTTTGTTATTCTTGCCGGACAGGCTCTTGAACATGATGTACTGCTTCAGGTCATTGATGTCTGCTTCAAAGCATTTTATATCTTTGACATTAATTGCCTGAAGCCATGTCAACACGTGTGGGAATTCCTGCAGAGTGCGGTGTATGAAATGCCAGGAGGGGGGTCCAAACTGGTCAAATTCTTCAAACAAGAATACGTAATTGCAAGAAGAGATAAATGAAGGACAGCTTACTACAAGGCAAAAAACTGAAAAATTGTTACTAGGCCTGTTAAATGTTGTCAGTTGTTTAACACTAAATGTTGTACTGACACTGATTTAAAGAGAATGTGAGGAGTTTCTAAATAATTACAAAAAAGTCTCACTTTTAGATATATGCCTGATCAAAATACACACTTATTGATGAGTTTTATAGCATCAAAATAGGTTATCTATAAATGCTATTCCTTAGCTTCACGTTCGGGTTGGACAGAGCTGGACTGGCCTGGATACTCAACTTCGGGAACAAGACAATTAAAACTAGAGCAATTTTTTTATTATTTATATTACACGTCTTAGAGCACTGAGCTGTAAGTAGCGATAAATAGCCGGCTACAACTGCGATACTAAGTTTTCCAAAAATTGCTTGTTGTCACACATCAAAAACTACCGCTATGAAACTACAAAGAGATACATTACCGAGTAGGTTCCGAGTAGGAAACTGCAACTGGAACGTTCCTCAAAGTCAGAATTTCCTCCTGGGAATGCGGTGAAACCTTGCCACCCTCGAGTTGACAATGGAAGATGGATGCCCCCAGTGTGAACAGTTATTTAGCTCCTGTAATAATCAATCTATTTGCACTTCTGACTGGGGTGTGTCACTCTAGATCAGCTGTATACATCATATTGTTAGACTTATATTTACAAAAATGCTGCCATAGTGATAATCACATTCTTCATGTGATATTTGTGAACAACAACACAGGGCGTGCTAACAACAGCCAACAATAGCCTGGTAGATGGGCATGTTTTTTTTTATTTTAACTGGAACGCTGATAACTCTGAGATGATGTCACTCCCATTTCCAAGGTTACTGGAACGCAGCATTACGACAGTCGCCGCGCGGGCTCATGGGTAGCAGAGTCTTTTACGTTGCCAGTAACAGATTCTCCTCACAGTCCCTTTAAACTGTTCGTTCTAGACCTGAATGATATATGTTGATATGAAATGTTATATGTTATATGAAATGTTATATGAAATATTGTGGATATTTTGTGAAAATAAATTTCAAGGTGGCACCTTGCACAGATTCCAGTATTGTTTTAAGTGTTTATTGCATAATATATACTTTGCATGACCAAATCTAGCATGTTTTTGTTATAGGTTATAGTCTTATGGATATGGGTAGTCTATTGCAGTTTACTTTCTTATAGATTGTACTGTAATGTGTTAGAATTAATCTGGCATTTTAGTTAATTTGACCCTGTATTTGGGTAGTGTAAATAACAAATATATGTAGTTGAAATAACCCAGAATTGTAGTTAATTTGACCCAGCATTCAGGTAGAGTAAATAACAAATATATGTAGTTGAAATAACCCAGAATTGTAGCTAATTTGACCCAGCATTTGGGTAGTGTAAATAACAAATATATGTAGTTGAAATAACCCAGAATTGTAGTTAATTTGACCCAGCATTCGGGTAGAGTAAATAACAAATATATGTCGCTGAAATAACCCAGAATTGTAGTTAATTTGACCCAGCATTTGGGTAGAGTAAATAACAAATATATGTAGTTGAAATAACCCAGAATTGTAGTTAATTTGACCCAGCATTCAGGTAGAGTAAATAACAAATATATGTCGTTGAAATAACCCAGAATTGTAGTTAATTTGACCCAGCATTTGGGTAGAGTAAATAACAAATATATGTAGTTGAAATAACCCAGAATTGTAGTTAATTTGACCCAGAATTTGGGTAGAATATTTAACTCATCTGCTGGGTTAAATTAACTACTGTTGGGCTGGTGCTATAGTGACCCAGCGGTTGGGTTATAAAACAGCCCAAATTGGCTTATTTTTGACCCAAACGTTTTTAGTGTGTATAGACATATCAGAGTCTATGTCCATATATGGACTGATGGAATCACCAAAGCAGCACCAGAGGAACGTCCTTTGATCCAGAGGTCCAATCAGCAGCAAGGGAAGATCAAAGGAACATGTTCTGCCTCCTCCCCCTCGTTGCCATAGTAACTGTTAAAGAATGGTGCTGCATTAGTCTGCCTGTGTCAGGCCAACTGTAATAATCAGCCTTTGCATGTGAGACCCTGCACTCTGCAGTCAGCTGGCTACAGACCAAACACCCTCAGGCCCTCCTCCTCATCTCTGGGGACTTTAATCACACCTCTCCATCCTCCACTTTGCCCACTTCCACCCAGTATGTCACCTGCCACACCAGAGACAATAAAATACTGGACTTACTGTATGCAAACACCAAGGATGCATACAAGTCATCACCCCTCCCTCCCCTGTGGAGATCAGACCACAACCTGGTTTATCTCCAGCCCGTGTACAAACCACTTTTCCACAGGCAGCCAGCTGTGACCCGCGCAGTTAAGAGATGGTCTGAGGAGACTGAAAAGGCTCTGAGGAACTGTTTTGAGTCAACTGTGTGGAAGGAGTTCTGTGATACTCACGGGGAGGACATCGACAACCTCAAAGACTGTATAACGGATTACATTTACTTCTGTGTGGAGGACACTGTACTCACCAGGACTGTACGGTGCTTTTCCCATGTTCAGGACTGTACGGTGCTTTTCCCATGTTCAGCATGGGAAAAGGAAGAACTAAATCAATTTTGGACTACCTTCATTAGTTACCAAGCAGATATTCTTCAGTGAAGAGTGTGTGTCGTCAGTATCTGTGACAGATGTAGGACTATCTTCATTAGGTACAAAGCAGATCTCCATCTGTGAAGAGTGTCAGTCATCCTCAGCATCTGTGACAGATGTAGGACTAACTTTGTTAGGTACCAAGCAGACCTCCGTCTGTGAAGACTGTCTGTCATCCTCAGTATCTGTGACAGATGTAGGTCTATCTTCAGTAGGTAAAAAAGCAGACCTCCGTCTATAAAGAGTGTCTGTCATCCTCAGAATCTGTGACAGATGCAGGACTATCTTCATTAGGTACCAAGCAGATCTCTGTCTGTGAAGAGTGTCTGTCCTCAGTATCCTAACAAAGTAAGTCCTATGACTAACTTTGTTAGGTACCAAGCAGATCTCCGTCTGTGAAGTGTATCTGTCATCCTCAGTATCTGTGACTGATGTAGAACTATCTTCAGTAGGTACCAAGCAGCTCCGTCTGTAAAGTGTGTCTGTCCTCATTATCTGTGACAGATGTAGGACTATCTTCATTAGTTACCAAGCAGACCTCCGTCTGTGAAGAGTGTCTGTCATCCTCGGTATCTGTGACAGATGTAGGACTATCTTCATTAGGTACCAAGCAGATCTCCATCTGTGAAGAGTGTCTGTCCTCATTATCTGTGACAGATGTAGGACTATCTTCATTAGTTACCAAGCAGATCTCCGTCTGTGAAGAGTGTCTGTCCTTAGTATCTGTGACATATCTAGGACTATCTTCCTTAGGTACCAAGCAGATCTCCATCTGTAAAGAGTGTCTGTCATCGTCAGTATCTGACTGATGTAGTACTATATTCCTTATGTACCAAGCAGATCTCCATCTGTCAAGAGTGTTAGTCATCCTCAGTATCTGTGACAGATGTAGGACTATCTTCCTTAGGTACCAAGCAGATCTCCATCTGTAAAGAGTGTCTGTCATCCTCAGTATCTGTGACAGATGCAGGACTTTCTTCATTAGTTACCAAGCAGATCTCCATCTGTGAAGAGTGTCTGTCCTTAGTATTTGTGACAGATGTAGGACTATCTTCATTAGATACCAAGCAGATCTCCGTCTGTGAAGAGTGAAGAGTGTCTGTCATCCTCAGTATCTGTGACATATGTCTGACTTCCTTCATTAGTTACCAAGCAGATCTCCATCTGTGAAGAGTGTCTGCACTCCGTATCTGTGACAGATGTAGGACTATGTTCATTAGGTACCAAGCAGATCTCCATCTGTGAAGAGTGTCTGTCCTCATTATCTGTGACAGATGTAGGACTATCTTCATTAGGTACCAAGCAGATCTCTGTCTGTGAAGAGTGTCTGTCCTCAGTATCTGTGACAGACGTAGGACTTTCTTCATTTGGTACACTATAAAGGGGTTGCTTTAAATTTTACAGTATTATACAGGCAACAAGATGCACGTCTAATGAGGAGGACTTCCTCATTAGAAGTGCATTCAAACTCATTACCCAGGGTCACTTTCCTGGATTTCATGGACTTTGGTATCCTGGGCATAATGTTACAAAGTACTTGCCACATGTTTTGTGCGATAATCCTCACACTCCGGGGAAAAGCTTTCTCACACTCCTCCAAGCTAGAGAGCTAGTTGTTCACCTTCTCTGTAACCTCATCAACTATGAGCTCTGTCAGTATCTGTGTGCTCGAGCTAAGGATGTCACCCTTAACACCCATCTTCTCAGCCAATGTCTGTGCTATGATGCTGCCCATGTCTCCAAGACACTTAGTCACCGGGTCCTTTGGCACAAACATAATGCTCGCACCATCACTCTCACACTGCAAGAGCTCAAAGATGTGTGTTGCTGCAACATCGATTAATTCCAAACACATCTCCGTCAGTTTGGGTTTTGTTCTCAGGTCCAGTGATCCAGCCTCTAGATTAAGCCACTGCACGGATGTCAGGCGGACGCCTGAGTAGGTCCTTGTTGACCAAAATGTTGGTCTGTGTACTTGCCTCTGTGTTGTTCATTGTTCTTGCTCTGATGTCGAATTAAGTCTGCACAATCCTGATCTTACTTATATAGACATATCAGAGTCTATGTCCATATATGGACTGATGGAATCACCAAAGAGGAACGTCCTTTGATCCAGAGGTCCAATCAGCAGCAAGGGAAGATCAAAGGAACATGTTCTGCCTCCTTCCCCTCGTTGCCATAGTAACTGTTAAAGAATGGTGCTGCATTAGTCTGCCTGTGTCAGGCCAACTGTAATAATCAGCCTTTGCATGTGAGACCCTGCACTCTGCAGTCAGCTGGCTACAGACCAAACACCCTCAGGCCCTCCTCCTCATCTCTGGGGACTTTAATCACACCTCTCCATCCTCCACTTTGCCCACTTTCACCCAGTATGTCACCTGCCACACCAGAGACAATAAAATACTGGACTTACTGTATGCAAACACCAAGGATGCATACAAGTCATCACCCCTCCCTCCCCTGTGGAGATCAGACCACAACCTGGTTTATCTCCAGCCCGTGTACAAACCACTTTTCCACAGGCAGCCAGCTGTGACCCGCGCAGTTAAGAGATGGTCTGAGGAGACTGAAAAGGCTCTGACGGGAAGGTTTTGAGTCAACTGTGTGGAAGGAGTTCTGTGATCCTCACGGGGAGGACATCGACAACCTCACAGACTGTATAATGGATTACATTAACTTCTGTGTGAAGGACACTGTACTCACCAGGACTGTACGGTGCTTTTCCCATGTTCAATGTGGGAAAAGAAAGAACTAATTCAATTTTGGTCTACCTTTATTAGTTACCAAGCAGATATTCTTCAGTGAAGAGTGTCTGTCCTCAGTATCCGTGACAGATGCAGGACTATCTTCATTAGGTACCAAGCAGATCTCCATCTGTGAAGAGTAACTGCCCTTAGTATCTGTGACAGATGTAGGACTATCTTCATAAGGTACCAAGCAGATCTCAGTCTGAGAAGAGTGAAGAGTGTCCGTCAACCTCAGTGTCTGTGACAGATGTACGACTATCTTCATTAGTTACCAAGTAGATCTCCATCTGTGAAGAGTGTCCGTCAACCTCAGTGTCTGTGACAGATGTACGACTATCTTCATTAGTTACCAAGCAGACCTCCATCTGTGAAGAGTGTCTGTCATCCTCAGTATCTTAGAGAGATGTAGGACTATCTTCATTAGTTACCAAGCAGATCTCCGTCTGTGAAGAGTGAAGAGTGTCTGTCAACCTCAGTGTCTGTGACAGATGTCGGACTATCTTCATTAGTTACCAAGCAGATCTCCGTCTGTGAAGAGTGAAGAGTGTCTGTCATCCTCAGTATCTGTGACATATGTCGGACTATCTTCAATAGTTACCAAGCAGATCTCCGTCTGTGAAGAGTTTCAGTCATCCTCAGTATCTGTGACAGATGCAGGACTATCTTCATAAGATACCAAGCAGATCTCCATTTGTGAAGAGTGTCTGTACTCAGTATCTGTGACATATGTCTGACTTCCTTCATTAGTTACCAAGCAGATCTCCATCTGTGAAGAGTGTCTGTCCTCAGTATCTGTGACAGACGTAGGACTTTCTTCATTTGGTACACTATAAAGGGGTTGCTTTAAATTTTACAGTATTATACTGGCAAGAAGATGCACTTCTAATGAGGAGGACTTCCTCATTAGAAGTGCATTCAAACTCATTAACCAGGGTCACTTTCCTGGATTTCATGGACTTTGGTATCCTGGGCATAATGTTACAAAGTACTTGCCACATGTTTTGTGCGATAATCCTCACACTCCGGGGAAAAGCTTTCTCACACTCCTCCAAGCTAGAGAGCTAGTTGTTCACCTTTTCTGTAACCTCATCAACTATGAGCTCTGTCAGTATCTGTGTGCTCGAGCTCTGGATGTCACCCTTAACACCCATCTTCTCAGCCAATGTCTGTGCTATGAGGCTGCCCATGTCTCCAAGACACTTAGACACCTGGTCCTTTGGCACAAACATAATGCTCGCACCATCACTCTCACACTGCAAGAGCTCAAAGATGTGTGTTGCCGCAACATCGATTAATTCCAAACACATCTCCGTCAGTTTGGGTTTTGTTCTCGGGTCCAGTGATCCAGCCTCTAGATTAAGCCACTGCATGGATGTCAGGCGGACGCCTGAGTAGGTCCTTGTTGACCAAAATGTTGGTCTGTGTACTTGCCTCTGTGTTGTTCATTGTTCTTGCTCTGATGTTGAATTAAGTCTGCACAATCCTGATCTGACTTATATAGACATATCAGAGTCTATGTCCATATATGGACTGATGGAATCACCAAAGAGGAACGTCCTTTGATCCAGAGGTCCAATCAGCAGCAAGGGAAGATCAAAGGAACATGTTCTGCCTCCTCCCCCTCGTTGCCATAGTAACTGTTAAAGAATGGTGCTGCATTAGTCTGCCTGTGTCAGGCCAACTGTAATAATCAGCCTTTGCATGTGAGACCCTGCACTCTGCAGTCAGCTGGCTACAGACCAAACACCCTCAGGCCCTCCTCCTCATCTCTGGGGACTTTAATCACACCTCTCCATCCTCCACTTTGCCCACTTCCACCCAGTATGTCACCTGCCACACCAGAGACAATAAAATACTGGACTTACTGTATGCAAACACCAAGGATGCATACAAGTCATCACCCCTCCCTCCCCTGTGGAGATCAGACCACAACCTGGTTTATCTCCAGCCCGTGTACAAACCACTTTTCCACAGGCAGCCAGCTGTGACCCGCGCAGTTAAGAGATGGTCTGAGGAGACTGAAAAGGCTCTGACGGGAAGGTTTTGAGTCAACTGTGTGGAAGGAGTTCTGTGATCCTCACGGGGAGGACATCGACAACCTCACAGACTGTATAATGGATTACATTAACTTCAGTGTGAAGGACACTGTACTCACCAGGACTGTACGGTGCTTTTCCCATGTTCAGCGTGGGAAAAGAAAGAACTAATTCAATTTTCGTCTACCTTCATTAGTTACCAAGCAGATATTCTTCAGTGAAGAGTGTCTGTCCTCAGTATCCGTGACAGATGCAGGACTATCTTCATTAGGTACCGAGCAGATCTCCATATGTGAAGAGTAACTGTCTTCCTCAGTATCTGTGACAGATGTAGGACTATCTTCATTAGGTACCAAGCAGATCTCCATCTGTGAAGAGTGTCTGTCCTTTGTATCTGTGACAGTTGTAGGACTATCTTCATTAGGTACCAAGCAGATCTCAGTCTGTGAAGAGTGAAGAGTGTCCGTCAACCTCAGTGTCTGTGACAGATGTACGACTATCTTCATTAGGTACCAAGCAGATCTCCATCTGTGAAGAGTGAAGAGTGTCTGTCAACCTCAGTGTCTGTGACAGATGTAGGACTATCTTCATTAGTTACCAAGCAGATCTCCATCTGTGAAGGGTGTCTGTCATCCTCAGTATCTGTGACATATGTCTGACTTCCTTCATTAGTTACCAAACAGATATACATCTGTGAAGAGTGTCTGTACTCAGTATCTGTGACATATGTCGGACTATCTTCATTAGTTACCAAGCAGATCTCCGTCTGTGAAGAGTGAAGAGTGTCTGTCATCCTCAGTATCTGTGACATATGTCGGACTATCTTCAATAGTTACCAAGCAGATCTCCGTCTGTGAAGAGTTTCAGTCATCCTCAGTATCTGTGACAGATGTAGGTCTATCTTCAGTAGGTACCAAGTAGACCTCCGTCTATAAAGAGTGTCTGTCATCCTCAGAATCTTTGACAGATGCAGGACTATCTTCATAAGATACCAAGCAGATCTCCATTTGTGAAGAGTGTCTGTACTCAGTATCTGTGACATATGTCTGACTTCCTTCATTAGTTACCAAGCAGATCTCCGTCTGGAAAGAGTTTCAGTCATCCTCAGTATCTGTGACAGATGTAGGACTATCTTCATTAGGTACCAAGCAGATCTCTGTCTGTGAAGAGTGTCTGTCCTCAGTATCTGTGACAGACGTAGGACTTTCTTCATTTGGTACACTATAAAGGGGTTGCTTTAAATTTTACAGTACTATACTGGCAAGAAGATGCACTTCTAATGAGGAGGACTTCCTCATTAGAAGTGCATTCAAACTCATTAACCAGGGTCACTTTCCTGGATTTCATGGACTTTGGTATCCTGGGCATAATGTTACAAAGTACTTGCCACATGTTTTGAGCGATAATCCTCACACTCCGGGGAAAAGCTTTCTCACACTCCTCCAAGCTAGAGAGCTAGTTGTTCACCTTTTCTGTAACCTCATCAACTATGAGCTCTGTCAGTATCTGTGTGCTCGAGCTCTGGATGTCACCCTTAACACCCATCTTCTCAGCCAATGTCTGTGCTATGATGCTGCCCATGTCTCCAAGACAGTTAGACACCTGGTCCTTTGGCACAAACATAATGCTCGCACCATCACCCTCACACTGCAAGAGCTCAAAGATGTGTGTTGCTGCAACATCGATTAATTCCAAACACATCTCCGTCAGTTTGGGTTTTGTTCTCGGTCCGGTGATCCAGCCTCTAGATTAAGCCACTGCATGGATGTCAGGCGGACGCCTGAGTAGGTCCTTGTTGACCAAAATGTTGGTCTGTGTACTTGCCTCTGTGTTGTTCATTGTTCTTGCTCTGATGTCGAATTAAGTCTGCACAATCCTGATCTGACTTATATAGACATATCAGAGTCTATGTCCATATATGGACTGATGGAATCACCAAAGCAGCACCAGAGGAACGTCCTTCGATCCAGAGGTCCAATCAGCAGCAAGGGAAGATCAAAGGAACATGTTCTGCCTCCTTCCCCTCGTTGCCATAGTAACTGTTAAAGAATGGTGCTGCATTAGTCTGCCTGTGTCAGGCCAACTGTAATAATCAGCCTTTGCATGTGAGACCCTGCACTCTGCAGTCAGCTGGCTACAGACCAAACACCCTCAGGCCCTCCTCCTCATCTCTGGGGACTTTAATCACACCTCTCCATCCTCCACTTTGCCCACTTTCACCCAGTATGTCACCTGCCACACCAGAGACAATAAAATACTGGACTTACTGTATGCAAACACCAAGGATGCATACAAGTCATCACCCCTCCCTCCCCTGTGGAGATCAGACCACAACCTGGTTTATCTCCAGCCCGTGTACAAACCACTTTTCCACAGGCAGCCGGCTGTGACCCGCGCAGTTAAGAAATGGTCTGAGGAGACTGAAAAGGCTCTGACGGGAAGGTTTTGAGTCAACTGTGTGGAAGGAGTTCTGTGATCCTCACGGGGAGGACATCGACAACCTCACAGACTGTATAACGGATTACATTAACTTCTGTGTGGAGGACACTGTACTCACCAGGACTGTACGGTGCTTTTCCCATGTTCAGCGTGGGAAAAGAAAGAACTAATTCAATTTTGGACTACCTTCATTAGTTACCAAGCAGATATTCTTCAGTGAAGAGTGTCTGTCCTCAGTATCCGAGACAGATGTAGGACTATGTTCCTTAGTTACCAAGCAGATCTCCGTCTTTGAAGAGTAACTGCCCTTAGTATCTGTGACAGATGTAGGACTATCTTCATTAGTTACCAAGCACATCTCCATCTGTGAAGAGTGTCTGTCCTTAGTATTTGTGACAGATGTAGGACTATCTTCTTTAGATACCAAGCAGATCTCCGTCTGTGAAGAGTGAAGAGTGTCTGTCATCCTCTGTATCTGTGACATATGTCTGACTTCCTTCATGAGTTACCAAGCAGATTTCCATCCGTGAAGAGTGTCTGTACTCAGTATCTGTGACATATGTCTGACTTCCTTCATTAGTTACCAAGCAGATCTCCATCTGTGAAGAGTGTCTGCACTCCGTATCTGTGACAGTTGTAGGACTATGTTCATTAGGTACCAAGCAGATATCCCGTCTGTGAAGAGTGTCTGTCCTCATTATCTGTGACAGCTGTAGGACTATCTTCATTAGTTACCAAGCAGATCTCTGTCTGTGAAGAGTGTCTGTCCTCAGTATCTGTGACAGACGTAGGACTATCTTCAATAGTGACCAAGCAGATCTCCATCTGTGAAGAGTAACTGCCCTTAGAATCTGTGACTGATGTAGGACTATCTTCATAAGGTACCAAGCAGATCTCCATCTGTGAAGAGTGTCTGTCATCCTCAGGATCTGTGACTGATGTAGGACTATCTTCATTAGGTACCAAGCAGATCTCCATCTGTGAAGAGTGTCTGTCCTTTGTATCTGTCACATATGTCTGACTTCCTTCATTAGTTACCAAGCAGATCTCCATCTGTGAAGAGTGTCTGCACTCAGTATCTGTGACAGATGTAGGACTATCTTCATAAGGTACCAAGCAGATCTCCATCTGTGAAGAGTGTCTGTCATCCTCAGTATCTGTGACTGATGTAGGACTATCTTGATTAGTTACCAAGCAGATCTTCATCTGTGAAGAGTAACTGTAATCCTAAGTATCTCTGACAGATGTAGGACTATCTTCATTAGTTACCAAGTAGATCTCCATCTGTGAAGAGTAACTGAATTCAAGAGTATATGTGACAGATGTTGGACTATCCTCATTAGTTACCAAGCAGATCTCCATCTGTGAAGAGTAACTGTCTTCCTCAGTATCTGTGACAGATGTTGGACTATCTTCATTAGTTACCAAGCAGATCTCCATCTGTGAAGAGTAACTGTAGTCCTCAGTATCTGTGACAGATGTAGGACTATCTTAATTAGTTACCAAGCAGATCTCCATCTGTGAAGAGTGTCAGTCTTCCTCAGTATCTGTGACAGATGTAGGACTATCTTCATTAGTTACCAAGCAGATCTCCATCTGTTAAGAGTGTCAGTCTTCCTCAGTATCTGTGACAGATAAAGGACTATCTTCATTAGTAACGAAGCAGATCTCCATCTGTGAAGAGTGCATGTCATCCACAGTATCTGTGACAGATGTAGAACTATCTTCAATAGTTACCAAGCAGATCTCCGTCTGTGAAGAGTGTCTGTCCTCAGTATCTGTGACTGATTTAGGACTATCTTCATTAGGTACTAAACAGATGTCCAAAAAACAGAGTGTTGACACTGATGAACAGAGTCCAGGCACCAAGAATCAGAGTGACTACACTGATGATCAGAGGCCAAGCACCAAGAAACAGAAAGTCTGCATTGATGAACAGAGTCCAAGCACCAAAAAAACAGAGTCACTACACTGATGAACAGAGTCCAAGCACCAAGAAACAGAGTGACTACTCTGATGAACACAGTCCAGGCACCAAGAAACAGAGTCAATACACCTGCGAACAGAGTCCAAGCACCAAGGAACAGAGTGACAACACTGATTAACAGTGTCCAAGCACCAAGAAACAGAGTCACTACTCTGATGAACACAGTCCAGGCACCAAGAAACAGAGTGACTACGCTGATGAACAGAGTCCAAGCACCAAGAAACAGAGTGAATACACCTGCGAACAGAGTCCAAGCACCAAGGAACAGAGTGACTACACTGATGAACAGTGTCCAAGCACCAAGAAACAGAGTGACTACTCTGATGAACACAGTCCAGGCACCAAGAAACAGAGTGACTACGCTGATGAACAGTGTCCAAGCACCAAGAAACAGAGTCACTACTCTGATGAACACAGTCCAGGCACCAAGAAACAGAGTGACTACGCTGATGAACAGAGTCCAGGCACCAAGAAACAGAGTCAATACACCTGCGAACAGAGTCCAAGCACCAAGAAACAGAGTGACTACACTGATTAACAGTGTCCAAGCACCAAGAAACAGAGTCACTACTCTGATGAACACAGTCCAGGCACCAAGAAACAGAGTGACTACGCTGATGAACAGAGTCCAAGCACCAAGAAAAAGAGTGAATACACCTGCGAACAGAGTCCAAGCACCAAGGAACAGAGTGACTACACTGATGAACAGTGTCCAAGCACCAAGAAACAGAGTGACTACTCTGATAAACACAGTCCAGGCACCAAGAAACAGAGTGACTACGCTGATGAACAGAGTCCAGGCACCAAGAAACAGTGTCACTACACTGATGAACAGAGTCCAGGCACCAAGAAACAGAGTCACAACATTGATGAACAGAGTCCAGGCACCAAGAAACAGAGTCACTACACTGATGAACAGAGTCCAAGCACCAAGAAACAGAGTCACTACAGTGATGAATAGAGTCCAGACACCAAGAAATAGAGTCAATACACCTGGGAACAGAGTCCAATCACCAAGAAACAGAGTGTCTATACTGATGAACTGAGTCGAAGCACCAATATACAGAGTCACTACACTGATGAACAGAGTCCAAGCACCAAGATACAGAGTCACTACACTGATGAAAAGAGTCCAAGCACAAAAAAAAAGAGTGACTGCACTGAGGAACATAGTCCAGGCACCAAGAAACAGAGTCACAACACTGATGAACAGAGTCCAAGCACCAAGAAACAGAGTGACTATACTGATGAACAGAGTCCAAGCACCAAAAAACAGAGTGACTACACTGGTGAACAGAGACCAAGCACCAAAAAACAGTGTGACTGCACTGATGAACAGAGTCCAAGCACCAAGAAACAGATTGTCAACACTGATGAAAAGAGTTCAAGCACCAAGAAACAAAGTGACTACACTGATGAACAGAGTCCAAGCACCGAGAAACAGAGTCACTACACTGATAAACAGAGGTAAAACACCCAGAAACAGAGTGTCTGCACTGATGAACAGAGTCCAAGCACCAAGAAACAGAGTGACAACACTTATGAACAGAGTTCAAGCACCAAGAAACAGAGTGTCTGCACTGATGAAAAGAATCCAAGCACCAAGAAAAAGAGTGACAACACTGATGAACAGAGTTCAAGCACCAAGAAACAGAGTGTCTGCATTGATGAACAGAGTCCAGGCACCAAGAAACAGATTCACTACACCTGCGAACAGTGTCCAGGCACCAAGAAACAGAGACATTACACTGATGAACACGGTCCAGGCACCAAGAAACAGAGTGTCAACACTGATGAAAAGAGTCCAAGCACCAAGAAACAGATTGTCAACACTGATGAAAAGAGTTCAAGCACCAAGAAACAAAGTGACTACACTGATGAACAGAGTCCAAGCACCGAGAAACAGAGTCACTACACTGATAAACAGAGGTAAAACACCCAGAAACAGAGTGTCTTCACTGATGAACAGAGTCCAAGCACCAAGAAACAAAGTGACTACACTGATGAACAGAGTCCAGGCACCAAGAAACAGAGTGACTACACCTGCGAACAGAGTCCAGGCAGCGAGGAACAGAGTGTCTTCACTGATGAACAGAGTCAAAGCACCAATAAACAAGCACTACACTGATGAACAGAGTCCAAGCATCAAGAAACAGAGTCACAACACTGATTAACAGTCATTACACTGATAAACAGAGTCACTCCACTGATGAACAGAGTCCAAGCACCAAGAAACAGATTGTTTGCATTGATGAACAGAGTCCAAGGATACAGAAACAATCACTACACCTGCGAACAGAGTCCAGGCACCGAGAAACAGAGTCACTACACTGATGAACAGCGTCCAAGCACCAAGACAACAGAGTGACTATACTGATGAACAGAGTCCAAGCACCAAGAAACAGAGTGTCTGCACTGATGAACAGAGTCCAAGCACCAAGAAACAGAGTCACTACACTGATGAACAGAGTCCAAGCACCAAGAAACAGAGTGTCTGCCTTGATGAACAGAGTCCAAGCATCAAGAAACAAATTGTTTGCATTGATGAACAGAGTGCAAGGATCAAGAAACAGAGTCACTACACTGATGAACAGGGTCCAGGCACCAAGAAACAGAGTCACTACACCTGCGAACAGAGTCCAGGCACCAATAAACAGAGTCACTACACTGATGAACAGAGTCCAGGCACCAAAAAATAGAGTGGCTGCAATGATGAACAGAGTCCAAGCACAAAGAAACAGAGTCACCACACTGATGAACAGAGTCCAGGATCCAAGAAACAGAATTACTACACTGATGAACAGAGTCCAAGCACCAAGAAACAGAGTGTCTTCACTGATGAACAGAGACCAAGCACCAAGAAACAAAGTGACTACACTGATGAACAGAGTCCAGGCACCAAGAAACAGAGTGTCTTCACTGATGAACAGAGTCCAAGCACCAATAAACAGTAACTTCACTGATGAACAGAGTCCAAGCACCAAGAAACAGAGTCACAACACTGATTAACAGTCATTACACTGATCAACAGAGTCACTACACTGATGAACAGAGTCCAAGCACCAAGAAACAGAGTGACTACACTGATGAACAGAGTCCAAGGATCAAGAAACAGAGTCACTACACTGATGAACAGAGACCAAGCACCAAGAAACAGAGTGACTACACTGATGAACAGAGTCCAGGTACCAAGAAACAGTGTCACTACACCTGCGGACAGAGACCAGGCACCAAGGAACAGAGTGTCTTCACTGATGAACAGAGTCCAAGCACCAATAAACAGAGTGTCTGCATTGATGAACAGAGTCCAAGCATCAAGAAACAGATTGTTTGCATTGATGAACAGAGTCCAAGGATCAAGAAACAGAGTCACTACACTGATGAACAGAGTCCAAGCACCAAGAAACAGAGTGTCTGCCTTGATGAACAGAGTCCAAGCATCAAGAAACAAATTGTTTGCATTGATGAACAGAGTGCAAGGATCAAGAAACAGAGTCACTACACTGATGAACAGGGTCCAGGCACCAAGAAACAGAGTCACTACACCTGCGAACAGAGTCCAGGCACCAATAAACAGAGTCACTACACTGATGAACAGAGTCCAGGCACCAAAAAATAGAGTGGCTGCAATGATGAACAGAGTCCAAGCACAAAGAAACAGAGTCACTACACTGATGAACAGAGTCCAGGATCCAAGAAACAGAATTACTACACTGATGAACAGAGTCCAAGCACCAAGAAACAGAGTGTCTTCACTGATGAACAGAGACCAAGCACCAAGAAACAAAGTGACTACACTGATGAACAGAGTCCAGGCACCAAGAAACAGAGTGTCTTCACTGATGAACAGAGTCCAAGCACCAATAAACAGAGTGTCTGCATTGATGAACAGAGTCCAAGCATCAAGAAACAGATTGTTTGCATTGATGAACAGAGTCCAAGGATCAAGAAACAGAGTCACTACACCTGCGAACAGAGTCCAGGCACCAAGAAACAGAGACATTACACTGATGAACAGGGTCCAGGCACCAAGAAACAGAGTGTCAACACTGATGAAAAGAGTCCAGGCACCAAGAAACAGATTGTCTACACTGATGAACAGAGTTCAAGCACCAAGAAACAGAGTGTCTGCATTGATGAAAAGAGTCCAGACACCAAGAAACAGAATCACTACACTGATGAACAGAGTCCAAGCACCAAGAAACAGAGTGTCTGCATTGATGAACAGAGTCCAAGCATCAAGAAACAGATTGTTTGCATTGATGAACAGAGTCCAAGGATCAAGAAACAGAGTGACTACACTGATGAACAGAGTCCAAGCACCAAGAAAGAGTCACTACACTGATGAACAGAGTCCAAGCTCCAAGAAACAGTGTCTGCATTGATAAACAGAGTCCAAGCACCAAGAAACAGATTGTCTACACTGATGAACAGAGTCCAAGCACCAAGAAACAGAGTGACTACACTGATGAACAGAGTCAAAGCACCAAGAAACAGAGTGACATCACTGATGAACAGAGTTCAAGCACCAAGAAACAGAGTGTCTGCACTGACGAACAGAGTTCAAGCACCAAGAAACAGAGTGTCTTCACTGATGAACAGAGTCCAAGCACCAAGAAACAAAGTGACTACACTGATGAACAGAGTCCAGGCACCAAGAAACAGAGTCACTTCACTGATGAACAGAGTCCAGGAACCAAGAAACAGAGTCACTACACTGATGAATAGAGTCCAGGCACCAAGAACAGAGTGACTACACTGATGAACAGAGTCCAAGCACCAAGAAACAGAGTCACTACACTGATGAACAGAGTCCAGGCAGCAAGAAACAGAGTCACTACACTGATGAACAGAGTCCAAGCACCAAGAAACAGAGTGACTACACTGATGAACAGAGTTCAAGCACCAAGAAACAGAGTGTCTGCACTGATGAACAGAGTTCAAGCACCAAGAAACAGAGTGTCTTCACTGATGAACAGAGTCCAAGCACCAATAAACAGTCACTTCACTGATGAACAGAGTCCAAGCACCAAGAAACAGAGTCACAACACTATTAACAGTCATTACACTGATCAACAGAGTCACTACACTGATGAACAGAGTCCAAGCACCAAGAAACAGAGTGACTACACTGATGAACAGAGTCCAAGGATCAAGAAACAGAGTCACTACACTGATGAACAGAGTCCAAGCACCAAGAAACAGAGTGACTACACTGATGAACAGAGTCCAGGTACCAAGAAAAAGTGTCACTACACCTGCGAACAGAGACCAGGCACCAAGGAACAGAGTGTCTTCACTGATGAACAGAGTCCAAGCACCAATAAACAGAGTGTCTGCATTGATGAACAGAGTCCAAGCATCAAGAAACAGATTGTTTGCATTGATGAACAGAGTCCAAGGATCAAGAAACAGAGTCACTACACTGATGAACAGAGTCCAAGCACCAAGAAACAGAATGTCTGCATTGATGAACAGAGTCCAAGCATCAAGAAACAGATTGTTTGCATTGATGAACAGAGTCCAAGGATCAAGAAACAGAGTCACTACACTGATGAACAGAGTCCAAGCACCAAGAAACAGAGTGACTACACTGATGAACAGAGTCCAAGCACCAAGAAAGAGTCACTACACTGATGAACAGAGTCCAAGCTCCAAGAAACAGTGCCTGCATTGATAAACAGAGTCCAAGCACCAAGAAACAGATTGTCTACACTTATGAACAGAGCTCAAGCACCAAGAAACAGAGTGTCTGCACTTATGAACAGAGTTCAAGCACCAAGAAACAGAGTGACATCACTGATGAACAGAGTTCAAGCACCAAGAAACAGAGTGACAACACTGATGAACAGAGTTCAAGCACCAAGAAACAGAGTGTCTGCATTGATGAAAAGAGTCCAGACACCAAGAAACAGAGTCACTACACTGATGAACAGAGACCAGGCACCAAGAAACAGAGTGTCTGCATTGATGAACAGAGTCCAGACACCAAGAAACAGAGTCACTACACTGATGAACAGAGTCCAGGCACCAAGAAACAGATTCACTACACCTGCGAACAGAGTCCAGGCACCAAGAAACAGAGACATTACACTGATGAACAGGGTCCAGGCACCAAGAAACAGAGTGTCAACACTGATGAAAAGAGTCCAGGCACCAAGAAACAGATTGTCTACACTGATGAACAGAGTCCAAGCACCAAGAAACAGAGTGTCTGCATTGATGAAAAGATTCCAGACACCAAGAAACAGAGTCACTACACTGATGAACAGAGACCAGGCACCAAGAAACAGAGTGTCTGCATTGATGAACAGAGTCCAGACACCAAGAAACAGAGTCACTACACTGATGAACAGAGTCCAGGCACCAAGAAACAGATTCACTACACCTGCGAAAAGAGTCCAGGCACCAAGAAACAGAGACATTACACTGATGAACAGGGTCCAGGCACCAAGAAACAGAGTGTCTGCATTGATGAACAGAGTCCAGACACCAAGAACCAGAGTCACTACACTGATGAACAGAGTCCAGGCACCAAGAAACAGAGTCACTACACCTGCGAACAGAGTCCAGGTACCAATAAACAGAGTCACTACACTGATGAACAGAGTCCAAGCACAAAGAAACAGAGTGTCTGCACTGATGAATGGAGTCCAAGAACCAAGAAACAGAATCACTACACTGATGAACAGATTTCAGGATCCAAGAAACAGAATCACAACACTGATGAACAGAGTCCAGGCACCAAGAAACAGAGTCACTACACCTGCGAACCGAGTCCAGGCACCAAGGAACTGAGTGTCTTCACTGATGAACAGAGTCCAAGCACCAATAAACAGTCACTACACTGATGAACAGAGTCCAAGCACCAAGAAACAGAGTCACAACACTGATTAACAGTCATTACACTGATAAACAGAGTCACTACACTGATGACCAGAGTCCAAGCATCAAGAAACAGATTGTTTGCATTGATGAACAGAGTCCAAGGATCAAGAAACAGAGTCACTACACTGATGAACAGAGTCCAAGCACCAAGAAACAGAGTCACTACACTGATGAACAGAGTCCAAGCTCCAAGAAACAGTGTCTGCATTGATAAACAGAGTCCAAGCACCAAGAAACAGATTGTCTACACTGATGAACAGAGTCCAAGCACCAAGAAACAGAGTCACTACACTGATGAACAGAGTCCAAGCACCAAGAAACAGTGGGACTACACTGATGAACAGAGTCCAAGCACCAAGAAACCAAGTGACTACACTGATGAACAGAGTCCAGGCACCAAGAAACAGAGTGTCTTCACTGATGAACAGAGTCCAAGCACCAAGAAACAGAGTCACTACACTGATGAACAGAGTCCAAGCACCAAGAAACAGTGGGACTACACTGATGAACAGAGTCCAAGCACCAAGAAACCAAGTGATTACACTGATGAACAGAGTCCAAGCACCAAGAAACAGAGTCACAACACTGATTAACAGTCATTACACTGATGAATAGAGTCACTCCACTGATGAACAGAGTCCAAGCACCAAGAAACAAAGTGATTACACTGATGAACAGAGTCCAGGCCCGAAGAAACAGAGTGTCTTCACTGATGAACAGAGTCCAAGCACCAAGAAACAGAGTGTCTGCATTGATGAACAGAGTCCAAGCACCAAGAAACAGATTGTCTACAATGATGAACAGAGTACAAGCACCAATAAACAGAGTCACTACACTGATTAAGAGAGTCTAAGCACCAAGAAACAGAGTCACTAAACTGATGAACAGAGTCCAAGCACCACGAAACAGAGTGTTTCTTGGTGCTTGGACTCTGTTCATCAGTGTAGACAGAGTGTCTGCATTGATGAACAGAGTCCAACACCAAGAAACAGAGTGTCTGCATTGATGAACAGAGTCCAAGCACCAAGAAACAGAGTCACTACACTGATTAACAGACATTACACGGATAAACAGAGTCACTAACCTGATGAACAGAGTCCAAGCACCAAGAAACAGAGTGTCTGCATTGATGAACAGAGTCCAAGAATCAAGAAACAGAGTGTCTGCATTGATGAAAAGAGTCCAGACACCAAGAAACAGAGTCACTACACTGATGAACATAGACCAGGCACCAAGAAACAGAGTGTCTACACTGATGAACAGAGTCCAGGAACCAAGAAACGGAGTGTCTGCATTGATGAACAGAGTCCAACACCAAGAAACAGAGTGTCTGCACTGATGAACAGAGTCCAAGCACCAAGAAACAGAGTCACTACACTGATTAACAGACATTACACTGATAAACAGAGTCACTAACCTGATGAACAGAGTCCAAGCACCAAGAAACAGAGTGTCTCCATTGATGAACAGAGTCCAAGAATCAAGAAACAGAGTGTCTGCATTGATGAAAAGAGTCCAGACACCAAGAAACAGAGTCACTACACTGATGAACAGAGTCCAGACACCAAGAAACAGAGACATTACACTGATGAACAGGGTCCAGGCACCAAGGAACAGAGTGTCAACACTGATGAAAAGAGTCCAAGCATCAAGAAACAGATTGTCTACACTGATGAACAGAGTCCAAGCACCAAGAAACAGAGTGTCTGCATTGAGGAACAGAGTCCAGACACCAAGAAACAGAGGCACTACACTGATGAACAGAGTCCAGGCACCAAGAAACAGAGTCACTACACCTGCGAACAGAGTCCAGGCACCAATAAACAGAGTCACTACACTGATGAACAGAGTCCAGGCACCAAGAAACAGAGTCACTACACCTGCGAACAGAGTCCAGGTACCAATAAACAGAGTCACTACTCTGATGAACAGAGTCCAAGCACAAAGAAACAGAGTGTCTGCACTGATGAATGGAGTCCAAGCACCAAGAAACAGAATCACTACACTGATGAACAGATTTCAGGATCCAAGAAACAGAATTACTACACTGATGAACAGAGTCCAGGCACCTAGAAACAGAGTTTCTGCATTGATGAACAGAGTCCAGACACCAAGAACCAGAGTCACTACACTGATGAACAGAGTCCAGGCACCAAGAAACAGAGTCACTACACCTGCCAACAGAGTCCAGGCACCAATAAACAGAGTCACTACACTGATGAACAGAGTCCAGGCACCAAAAAATAGAGTGGCTGCACTGATGAACAGAGTCCACGCAAAAAGAAACAGAGTTTCTGCACTGATGAATGGAGTCCAGACACCAAGAACCAGAGTCACTACACTGATGAACAGAGTCCAAGCACCAAGAAACAGAATCACTACACTGATGAACAGAGTCCAGGATCCAAGAAACAGAATTACTACACTGATGAACAGAGTCCAGGCACCAAGAAACAGAGTCACTACACCTGCGAACAGAGTCCAGGCACCAAGGAACAGAGTGTCTTCACTGATGAACAGAGTCCAAGCACCAATAAACAGGCACTACACTGATGAACAGAGTCCAAGCACCAAGAAACAGAGTCACAACACTGATTAACAGTCATTACACTGATAAACAGAGTCACTACACTGATGAACAGAGTCCAAGCACCAAGAAACAGAGTGTCTGCATTGATGAACAGAGTCCAAGCATCAACAAACAGATTGTTTGCATTGATGAACAGAGTCCAAGGATCAAGAAACAGAGTCACTAGACTGATAAACAGAGTCCAACCACCAAGAAACAGAGTTACTACTCTGATGAACAGAGTCCAAGCACCAAGAAACAGAGTGGCGACACTGATGAAGAGTCCAGGCACCAAAAAACAGAGTGACTACACTGATAAACATAGTCCAAGCACCAAGAAACAGAGTGGCGACACTGATGAAGAGTCCAGGCACCAAAAAACAGAGTGACTACACTGATAAACAGAGTCCAAGCACCAAGAAACAGAGTGTCTGCACTGATGAACATAGTCCAGGCACCAAGAAACAGTCACTACACTGATGAACAGAGTCCAGCTACCAAGAAACAGAGTGTCTGCACTGATGAACAGAGTCCAAGCACCAAGAAACATATTGTCTACACTGATGAACAGAGTCCAGACACCAAGGAACAGAGTCACTACACTGATGAACAGAGTCATTACACTGATGAACATAGTCCAGGCACCAAGAAACAGTCACTACACTGATGAACAGAGTCCAGCTACGAAGAAACAATGTCACTACACTGATGAACAGAGTCCAGGAAACAAGAAACAGAATGACTAAACTGATGAACAGAGACCAGGCACTAAGAAACAGAGTGACTACACTGATAAACAGAGTCCAGGCACCAAGAAACAGATTCACTACACTGATGAACAGAGTCCAAGCACCAAGAAACAGAGTGTCTGCACTGATGAATGGAGTCCAAGCACCAAGAAACAGAGCCACTACACTGATGAACAGAGTCCAGGCACCAAGAAACACAGTCACTACAATGATGAACAGAGTCCAGGAACCAAGAAACAGAATGACTACACTGATGAACAGAGTCCAGGCACCAAGAAACATAGTGACTACACTGATGAACAAAGTCCAGGCATCAAGAAACAGAGCCACTACAGCTGCGAACAGAGTCCAGGCACCAAGAAACAGAGTCATTACACTGACGAACAGAGTCCAGACACCAAGAAACAGAGTCACTACACTGATGAACAGAGTCATTACACTGATGAACAGAGTCCAAGCACCAAGAAACAGACTTACTACATTGATAAGCAGAGTTAAAGACCAAGAAACAGAGTGTCTGCACTGATGAACAGAGTCCAAGCACCAAGAAAAAGATTGTCTACACTGATGAACAGAGTCCAAGCACCAAGAAACAGAGTGTCTTCATTGATGAACAGAGTCCAAACACCAAGAAACAGAGTGACTAAACTGATGAACAGAGTTCAAGCACCAAGAAAAAGAATGTAAGCACTGATGAACAGAGTCCAAGCAACAAGAAAAAGAGTGTCTGCACTGATGAATGGAGTCCAAGCACCAAGAAACAGAGTCACAACACTGATTAACAGTCACTACTGCACTGACGGACAGGGTCACTAGACTGATAAACAGAGTCCACGCACCAAGAAACAGAGTCACTACACTGACGAACAGAGTCTAGGCACCAACAAACAGAGTGGCGACACTGATGAAGAGTCCAGGCACCAAAAAACAGAGTGACTACACTGATGAACAAAGTCCAGGCACCAAGAAACAGAGTGACTACACTGATAAACAGAGTCCAAGCACCAAGAAACAGAGTGTCTGTACTGATGAACAGAGTCCATGCACCACGAAACAGATTCACTACACTGATGAACAGAGTCCAGGAACCAAGGAACAGAATGACTACACTGATGAACAGAGTCCAGGCACCAAGAAACAGAGTCACTACACTGATGAACAGAGTCCAGGCACCAAGAAACAGAGTCACTACACTGATGAACAGAGTCCAAGCACCAAGACTATCTTCAATCGTTACCAAGCAGATCTCCATCTGTTCAGAGTAACTGTAGTCCACGGTATCTGTGACAGATGTAGGACTATCTTCATTAGGTACCAAGCAGATCTCCATCTGTGAAGGGTGTCTGTAATCCTCAGTATCTGTGACAGATGTAGGACTATCTTCATTAGTTACCAAGCAGATCTCCATCTGTGAAGAGTGTCAGTCATACTCAGTATCCATGACAGATGTAGGACTATCTTCATTAATTACCAAGCAGATCTCCATCTGTGAACAGTAACTGTAGTCCACAGTATCTGTGACAGATGTAGGACTATCTTCATTGGTTACCAAGAAGATCTCCATCTGTGAAGAGTAACTGTAGTCCTCAGTATGTGTGACACAGACAGACAATGTCTGTGCTATGATGCTGCCCATGTCTCCAAGACACTTGGACACCTGGTCCTTTGGCACAAACATAGTGCTGCATCTCCGTCAGTTTGGTTTTTTTTTCTCAGGTCCAGTGATCCAGCCTCTAGATTGAGCCACTGTATAGATGTCAGCTGGTCCACAAACGAGGCAATAAGTGGCCTGAATAGGTCCTTGTTGACCAAAATGTTGGTCTGTGTACTTACCTCTGCGTTGTTCATTGTTCTTGCTCTGATTGTCGAATTGAGTCTGCACAATCCTGATCTTACTTATGTAGACATATCAGGGTCTATGTCCATATATGGACTGATGGGATCACCAAAGCAGCACTAGAGGAACGTCCTTTGATCCAGAGGTCCAATCAGCAGCAAGGGAAGATCAAAGGAACATTTTCTGCCTCCTGCCCCTTGTTGCCTGTTAAAGAATGGTGCTGCATTAGTCTGCCTGTGTCAGACCAACTGTAATAATCAGCCTTTGCATGTGAGACCCTGCACTCTGCAGTCAGCTGGCTACAGACCAAACACCGTCAGGCCCTCCTCCTCATCTCTGGGGACCTTAATCACGCCTCTTCATCCTCCACTTGGCCCACTTCCACCCAGTATGTCACCTGCCACACCAGGGACAATAAAATACTGGACTTACTGTATGCAAACACCAAGGATGCATACAAGTCATCACCCTTCCCTCCCTGGGGGAGATCAGACCACAACCTGGTTTATCTCCAGCCCGTGTACAAACCACTTGTCCACAGGCAGCCAGCTGTGACCCGCACAGTTATGAGATGGTCTGAGGAGACTGAAGAGGCTCTGAGGGACTGTTTTGAGTCAACTGTGTGGGAGGAGCTCTGTGATCCTCACGGGGAGGACATCGACAACCTCATGGACTGTATAACGGATTACAATAACTTCTGTGTGGAGAACACTGTACCCACCAGGACTGTACAGTGCTTCTCCAACAACAAGCCCTGGATTAATCCTGAGAAAAAGGCTCTCCTGAAGGAGAAGAAGAGAGCCTTTAAGTCAGGAGACAAGGAGGAGCTGAAGTCTGTGCAGAGGGAGCTGAGGAGGAAGATCTGATAGGGGAAGGACAGCTACAGGAGGAAGATGGAGGACCAGCTGCAGCAGAACAACAGTGGAGTCTAGAGGGGCTGTGGGGGACCAGAGGTGGGTGAACGATCTAAACCTGTTCTTCAGGGGGTTTGATCAGCCAACTGCCCTTCCCCCCGCCTTGCCAGCCCTGCCGCATCGACCCTCATCTGCATCTGAAGGTCGCTGTCTCACCCTAACCTCCTCCCTGCCTTCCATGATGTCCAGCCCTCAACCACCCCCACTGCTACTCCTGCCAGAAGTCCAACAACCCAACCCACACCTTCTAACACCCAGCCCCCCTCCTCCAGCCTGTCCCTCACATCCACCCAGGTGAGACATGAGCTCAGGAAACTAAAGACCAAAAAGGCTGCAGGTCCGGATGGCATCAGCTCCAGGCTCCTCAAGTCCTGTGCAGACCAGCTCTGTGGGATTGTGGAGCACATCTTCAACATGAGTCTGATGCTGGGGAGGGTACCACAGCTGTGGAAGACATCCTGTCTGGTACCAGTGCCAAAAAAACATCCCAAGGACCTGAACAGCTACAGGCCGGTAGCACTGACATCTCATTTGATGAAGACGTCAGTGAGAGGCTGGTGAGAGGCTGGTTCTTTCCCACCTCCGGCCTCTGGTGAGCTCATCGATGGATCTGCTTCAGTTTGCCTACCAGCCTGGCATCGGGGTGGATGATGCTGTCATCTTCCTCCTCATGAACAGGGCTCTGTCTCACCTGGAGAAGCCTGAGAACTCTGTGAGGATCATGTTCTTTGATTTCTCCAGTGCTGTCAACACCATCCAGGCTTTTCTGCTGAGAGACAAGCTGGAGCACACAGGGGTGGACCACCACCTGTCGGGTTGGATCCAGGACTACCTCACAGTATGTGAGGACTAGGGACTGTGTGTCTGACATGGTGGTCTGCAGTACAGGGGCCCCGCAGGGAACGGTTCTGGTGCCGTTCCTCGTCACCCTGTACACTGCGAACTTCATGTACAGGATGGGCAACTGCCACCTGCAGAAGTTCTCTGACGACTCTGCGATCGTCGGCCTCATCACTGAGGAGGATGAGCGGGAGTACAGAGGACTGACGCAGGACTTTGTGGACTGGTGCCGACAGAACCACCTCCAGATCAACATGGGGAAGACCAAGGAGCTGGTAGTGAACTTCCTTAGGTTAGACCCCCCCACCCAACACCGGTTAGCATCCAGGGTTTGGACATCGAGAATGTGGACTCCTACAGATACCTGGGTGTTCACCTTAACAATAGACTGGACTGGTCTGACCACGCGAGCGTCCTCTACAGGAAGGGCCAGAGCATACTCTACCTGCTGAGGAGACTGAGGTCTTTTGGAATCCTCAGTATCTGTGACAGATGTAGGACTAGCTTTATTATTTACCAAGCAGATATCCATCTGTGAAGACTGTCAGTCATCCTCAGTATCCGTGACAGACAGGGCAGTTGCTAGGAATTCTGGGCCCCCTGAAAGAGTATTGGTGTGGGCCCCTCTACCTCATCCATTACAACCTTCGATTTTCCTGTTTTTCAGTGTTCTTGACGGTGCCTGGTGTAATAACACCCAATTTGTTTCCTTTTTTACAAGTAGCGACTTAACAAGCCTGAGTATTATTATGTAAATTGTGTGTTACTGGTTGTCTTATTCTCATGTAACTGATTTGCAACATGCTATTACACCTCTGATTGCAAATAAACTTTTGATGAACCACTCAACAAATAGGTAGCGGCTGATTCTGGAGCAGCAGAGCATAAAGGTTTATTGTTCCATGGTGTATATTACATTAAATAAACATTAAATATTATGTTTCATGGAAAACCTGATGCGGAACTAACCTATTCATGGAAAAAATCTAAATGGGCTTCTTAGTACCATAGCTCTAAGTGGACAGCTTCACTTTCCCGGAGAAAAAATATTTTTAAACAATTCAAAAGTCAGTGTTAACTGTCCAAAATTCTAAATAGTCTTTTTTCTTTGTTGCTGTCAACTATTATGCTGTCTTTTGTTTTATGTTGCTATGAAAACAAACAACAACAACAAAACTTTGAACATTCATTTTTTTGTATTGAGACTACTCAAATGTCCCACTAATAACACATTTACAACACCGCATTGAACACATCATTATAACGTTACTGACCTTCATCAGATGCTCATAATTACTGAGCAGAACCTGAATGTATCATAATATAATTCAATGCATCCTCTGAGTGGGCGCATACTGGAGCACTGTCCGACAATATGGGTGAAACACACAATTACTGCAGTAGCCTCTGAATTAGTAGTAACGAATTAGTAGTAATTAGGAACTGACGACTTGTCCAGAGTGTAGCGCGGCCAGATGACAGCTAACGTGGGCTCTAGCCTGAGCCCCTTCAACGTAAGCTAATGTTGCAGACATTAAATGAATGAACAAGTAGGCGGTGTTTCAGCCGTCTTCGGTAGTTTTACTCTCACCGTTCTTAGAAAAAAAGCTTTCGATGTCCTGGAACCCTGCTCTGCTGCTTCTACTCCTGGCCTCGTTTTCAACTCTTTTTTTGGTGTCCAGACTTGTGTTTTTTGGGGGCCATCCTAACCCTGCTGGAGTTCACTCGCGCTCACTTACTTTCGCTGAGGAAGAACGCATCTTGGTGTGGACCAAACAATTTTTTAAGAAGGGGCAAAGGCGGCTATTGAAATAATTAAAATTAGAAATTGCATGCCGCTAACCAAACAATTGCTTCAATTTCTGATGGGAGTGGCTCCAGCTCTACTGATCCTGAGGTAATAAATTTCAAATTTCTTGAATTCTATAGAAATTTATTCAAATCTGAACAATGTGAAAACTCAGAATCTTTAATGGAAAAGTTTTTCTCTCAAATTAAATTACCAACTTTACCAGAGGATAAAAAGAAAAGATTGAATGCAGAAATCTCTGAATTGGAGGTGGAGAGAGCCATCAAGTCCCTTCAGAATGGAAGGGCACCGGGACCAGACGGACTTCCATCCGAATTCTATAAAGAATTCGTGGATTTACTATCAAAACCCTACCTGGATATGCTAAATGATTCTTTTGGAACTGGTGCCCTTCCCCCTTCTCTCAGAGAAGCCAATATAACTTTAATCCTTAAAAAATCAAAACCCCCAGAGAATTGCAGCTCTTATAGACCCATTTCACTGCTTAATGCAGATCTAAAAATATTATCAAAAATCCTTGCTGTACGTCTGGAAAGCATTTTGCCCCACGTTATTAATGAGGACCAAACAGGTTTTATTAAGGGTCGCAATTCCTGTAATAACCTCAGACGTCTTTTAAATGTGATCCAGCTGAGTCAGCAACGAGCGACGGATGGCCTTGTGGTCTCTTTAGACGCAGAAAAGGCGTTTGACCGCGTAGAGTGGTCTTACTTGCTGTTCACTCTGCAACAATTCGGGTTGGGTTCCAACTTCACTAGCTGGATTAAAGTCATCTACAACTGTCCGTTAGCAGCAGTTATTACAAATGGGCTCAGGTCCAGAAATTTTGAGGTGGGACGGGGAAATAGGCAGGGATGTCCTCTTTCCCCTCTCCTCTTCACCCTTGCAATTGAACCACTAGCTGAAGCAATTCGTAGCGATCCGACCGTGTTTGGAATTAATTCTAATAGGGGGTGTGTTGCCTTTAGGGCTTCTATTTTGAAAAGTATCTTATTTTGAAGGACATTTTTTGTAATGGTTTGTTACATCATTTCCTGTAACAGAGTAGAAATCTCCTGTGCACATGTTTCCCTTTCATTCGCAAGCTGAATGCTGCAGAGGCAATGTCGTGAGTATTTTAATTTCATAGACATAGATAATAAGGTTAAAATATTTAACTATTTACAGTAAAAGCTATTTAATGTATGCAAAGATAAAAGATTTTATTTACAAGTATATACAGTGCTAGAGCTATGTTTCTCTTTAAGATTCTTTTGTTTGTCTTTTGTTTCTTTTATAGTTTTCACTCTGCCTTTGTGAGGTGTTTGATGAGCCACATTAAAACCGGCAACCTTAATACGACTCACGGTCATTTCTCAAGGGAGAGTTTATCTGGTTGTACACACTACATTATCCTTTGTAGTCAGGACAACACAGGGGGACCCATAAAATTTCTTTATACGCCGATGATGTTTTGTTGTTTCTTTCTAAGCCAGTTGTTTCAATGCACAGAGTCATTACAATTATAAATCAGTTCAGTTTATTTTCTGGGTACAAGATTAACTTCTCAAAATCTGAAGCCATGCCTTTGGGAAAAGCCTCACATTCCCAGCTCTCCTTTTAAGTGGTCACCTGCAGGATTTGTATACCTGGGTATATTTATTACTCCGTGCTTTGATCACATGTTCAAAACAAATTTTGTCCCTTTATTCGACAAAATTAAACAGGACCTGGAACGTTGGAATAGTCTTCCCATATCCTGGCTCGGTAGAGTCTCACTTCTGAAAATGAACATGCTTCCCAACTTACTATATCCAATCAGAATGATTCCTATATTGTTTACACACAAGTTGATTCAACAAATAAAGGGCTGGTTCAGCTCGTTCATTTGGAGCAAAAAAAAGGACTCTTATAAAAATGTCCACATTACAGCTTCCAGGGCATATGGGAGGCTTGGATATTCCAGATCTCAAAAAATACCAGTTGAGTTCTCTTTTACTATATGTCAGAGAGTGGGTACGTCAAAATTCATCTGCATCGTGGCTGGATGTAGAAGCTTCGTTATGTAATTGTTCCCTTAAAAGTTTGCTATTTTAAAAGATATAAAAACAGTAAATAAATGTTGCAGTAACCCTATTACTATCAATACAGTTAAAGCATGGAGAGTTGCACGACGCATTGAAGGGAGAGCTGGGAAAACATCCCCTTTTACCCCTTTTGTCGACAACCCTGACTTTCTTCCAGGTGTACTGGATGCAGGTTTCGGAGAGTGGGTAACAAGGGGTATCTCCTCTCTTGGCTGTCTCTTCGCAGAAGGGACTCTCATGTCATTTGACCAAATTGCTGAATCCTTTGGAATTGGTAATAATAACCTTTTTTGCTTTTTCCAAATAAGAGATTTTATTAGAAAAGAAACATCTTTATTAGAAAACACTGAGGTCTCAGATATTGAAAAGTTGTTTTTTCGGAACTCGGAAAGTATCACTTAGCGTGTGTTATAAGACACTGAAATGTCATTGTAAACCTGATTCTCCTATGTTGGCTCTGACTTGGGGAAGAGAATGGGTATGGATATTATAGAAGAAATGTGGAGTAATATTTGGAATGCAGCCAAGAAAATTACTATTTGTAATCGTTCGTGGGCCTTACAACTTAAAATATTACACAGAGCACACCTGGCCCCGAACAGAGTGTCAAAATTTAAACCAGGCGCCTCTCCACTTTGTCCTAAATGTCAAGTACTGGATGGTAGCCTTACACATTGTTTGTGGTCATGCCCCAAAATCAGACATATTGGGAGTCCGTGCTACTTGAAATCAAGAAAATAATCAAAATTAATATTGACCTTGATCCCCTTTCTCTTCTCCTCGGTCTACCAAATAGGAGAATTCACGACAAGTACAATAGCAAGTTGTATAATGTTTTAACCTTTTGTGCCCGGAAAAATATTCTGCTAAATTGAATTTCTAAGCAGTCACCGACTATTTCTGGATGGAGAAAGCTTATATTGGAGTACATCCCACTTGACCTCTTAACTTGCCTGACTCATTCCATGGGTGATACTTTTCACCACATATGGAAACCTTTCATGGACTATAATGAAGGGCATGTGTCTTCCATTTTGTCTCGAGCATTTATTAACTCTTAGATGGACTTTGAGATTTGTAAATAGCTGTCTTGTCACGATGCCGACCATGATGATGTCCTCTCGGTCTGGACTGCGTGTTGAGTGAGGGTTTGTGTGTGTGCGCGGTTGAGTGGCCTGGCTGGATAGGACATCGCCTGATCTTTTATTGTATTTTATTTTATTTTTTTTATATTTCTATATTGCTGAGCTGTTGTTGAGTTGTGTTGTGTTGGAAAATTAAAATCAATAAAAATATATTTGAAAAAAAAAAGAAAGTTGCATGCCTTGTGGCTTTGTTTTAATTCGGATTCATTCGTATGAATATATATTCAGTGTATGTATAATAATTTTGATATAGAAAAAACTGGGGGCTGTGTGTGGGCCCTGGAGGGCTGTGGGCCCTTATAATCGTCAACACCTTTACCCCCTATACGACGGCGCTGGTGACAGATGTAGGACTATCTTCATTAGGTACCAAGAAGATCTCCATCTGTGAAGAGTGTCAGTCATCCTCAGTAGCTGTGACAGATGTAGGACTATCTTCATTAGGTACCAAGCAGATCTCCATCTGTGAAGAGTGTCAGTCATCCTCAGAATCTGTGACAGATGTAGGACTATCTTCATTAGTTTCCTCATTCATTAGTTGCCTGGGTTTTGTTCTCGGGTCCAGTGATCCAGCCTCTAGATTGAGCCACTGTATGGATGTGAGCTGGTCCACAAACGAGGCAATAAGCGGCCTGAGTAGGTCCTTGTTGACCAAAATGTTGGTCTGTGTACTTACCTCTGCGTTGTTCATTGTTCTTGCTCTGATTGTCGAATGAAGTCTGCACAATCCTGATCTTACTTATATAGACATATCAGAGTCTATGTCCATATATGGACTGATGGGATCACCAAAGCAGCACCAGAGGAACGTCCTTTGATCCAGAAGTCCAATCAGCAGCAAGGGAAGATCAAAGGAACATGTTCTGCCTCCTCCCCCTCGTTGCCATAGTAACTGTTAAAGAATGGTGCTGCATTAGTCTGCCTGTGTCAGGCCAACTGTAATAATCAGCCTTTGCATGTGAGACCCTGCACTCTGCAGTCAGCTGGCTACAGACCAAACCCCCTCAGGCCCTCCTCCTCATCTCTGGGGACCTTAATCACGCCTCCATCCTCCACTTGGCCCACTTCCACCCAGTATGTCACCTGCCACACCAGAGACAATAAAATACTGGACTTACTGTATGCGAACACCAAGGATGCATACAAGTCATCACCCCTCCCTCCCTGGGGGAGATCAGACCACAACCTGGTTTATCTCCAGCCCATGTACAGACCACTTGTCCACAGACAGCCAGCTGTGACACACAATTGGCTGTTAAGAGATGGTCTGAGGAGACTGAATAATAATAATAATAATTATTTAATTGTATAGCACTTTTAAAAACATAGTTTACAAAGTGCTTTGACAAGCATTCAGCACAAAATAATAAAACACAAACAAACAAGGAGCACAATGAAGTAAAAACAAAAAGCACAGCTTAAATCAAGACTAAAAGAGAGACACAATGTAAAAAGACATGAGGTGGAAAGGTCCTTTCCATAATTTATAGTACTTTATAGGAACCCAGACAATACAAGAACCATGCAGCATAAAAACAGACCATGAGGACCAAACATAAAAACCATAAGATCAGCAAGAATAGGAAACGCAATAAAAAAGGGACGAAAACAGAAATCAGGTCAGAAAATATAAAAAGATGAAATGAACAATGATGATAAAATTACAAAATAATAAAAAATAAGTGGCGATGATAAAATACAGTAATAAGCATGAGCAAGCATTAAGACAATTAGAAAGGTCTAAAAATTATCTATAAAAAAGTTTAAAAAGGTGAACCATTAAAAAGTTAAAATCATAGTTAATAGCACATTATAGTATTAATAAATTAACGAAAAGGAGTAAAAGAAGGTAAAGAAAAGCAAACAGTAAAACAAAATAAGATAGAGATAAAAGACAGTAAAAGACAGTAATAGACGGCATCACATAAAAGCAAGCCTGTAAAAGTAAGTCTTTAAAAGGGACTTAAAAGAAGCAACAGACTCCGCACGCCTTATCTCCTCTGGCAGGTCGTTCCAAAGTCGAGGAGCTCGGATGGAGAAAGCTCTATCACCCTTAGTTTTGAGTCTCGACTTTGGAACGACCAGCAGGCCTTCACCAGAGGATTTGAGGCTGCGGGCAGGCACATATGGTATTAAAAGCTCCGATAAATAATTGGGGGCCAGCCCCATGATTGCTTTAAAAGTAATCAGTAAAATCTTAAAATCAATTCTAAAACTCACAGGAAGCCAGTGGAGGGAGGCTAAAACTGGAGTGATATGATGCCGTCTGTTAAAACCAGTTAAAAGCCTTGCTGCTGCATTCTGGACCAGTTGGAGGCGAGAGAGAGATTTTTTATTTAAACCAGTGAGGAGGGAGTTGCAATAGTCGAGGCTGGAGAAAATAAATGAATGGGTGATTTTTTGGAGGTCTGGAGGGGTGAGTATGTGTTTTATTTTTGAAATGGATCGTAAATGAAAGAAACAGGACTGGATGGTTTTATTGATGTGGGTGGAGAAGGTGAGGTCCGAATCGAAAATGACTCCTAAATTTCTGGCAGAGGGGGTGATGTTTACTGATAGTGGACCAAGGCAAGACTGTATGAGGGGGGAGTTTTGAATGGTACAGAGGATTATTTCGGATTTTGAATTATTTAACTGAAGAAAGTTTTCTGCCATCCAACTGTTGATGTCCCTGAGACAGTCCATGACAGCAGCTAGGCCCTGTGGGTCCTCAGGTCTCAGAGGAAGGTATATCTGTGTGTCATCTGCGTAGCAGTGAAAGGAGACTTGGTGGCGCTGAATTATTTGGCCAAGGGGCAGCATGTAAATAGAAAATAAAATTGGACCTAAAACTGAACCCTGCGGTACACCACAGGCAACGGCAGCAGTAGAGGAGCTGTGGTTGCCTATGGTGACCGCAAAGGTTCGCTCTAAAAGATAAGACTGAAACCAGCTAAGTGCAGTGCCTCTGATACCCACCCAGTTTTTAAGACGTTCAATTAAAATGGTGTGGTCGACAGTATCAAAGGCTGCACTGAGATCTAAAAGAATTAAAACTGAGCCCTCCCCTCTGTCCGCTGCTAAAAGAAGATCATTGGTCACTCTGAGGAGGACCGTCTCAGTGCTGTGACCTGCTCTAAAACCAGACTGAAACTTCTCAAAGAGGTTATTTTCAGATATAAAACTTAAATGCTGTGTAGAAACCATCTTCTCTAAAAGTTTGGATAAAAAGGGAAGTTTTGAAATTGGTCTAAAATTGTTAAAATCAGTGGGGTCAAGGTTTGGTTTCTTTAAAAGAGGTTGGACCACAGCGTGTTTAAAAGCAGAAGGAAATACTCCCTCTGACAAAGAACTATTAATAATGGATAAAATGCTGGGCCCAACTGTGTTAAAAACCTCTTTGAGAAATCTAGTAGGAATAAAATCAAGACTGCACATAGCTGGTTTCATGTGGGCTAAAATGTCAGATAAAAAGGATAAGGACACCGGCTCAAAACTGTTAAAATTACAAAGGACTTCCCTACTTAAAAGCACGGGATATTCAGGAGGAGTGATTTGATGCCTAATGTCCTTAACCTTGTTTAAAAAGTGGGTTAAAAACTTCTCACAGGTGTCTTGAGAAGCATCACTAAAATGGGAGGGGGAGGGGTTAGTAAGGGAGTCTAAAACCTTAAATAAAACTCTGGGGTTAGAATGATTGGCTAAAATCAAATCAGAATAAAATGCTGCCCTTGCATCTTTAACTGCCTTTTGGTAGTTTTTCATGGCATCTTTCCAGATGCCATGAAAAACTACCAACCCAGTCTTTTTCCATTTACGTTCATTTCTTCTGCAAATTTTCTTCAGTTCCTGCGTGGACTCTGTAAGCCACGGCTGGGGGTCTTTTTTTAACCTTTTCAATTTTGAGGGAGCTACAGAGTCCAGGATGGTCTGACATGTGTAATTAAAAAGAGAGACAAGCTCTTCTGTGTTAAAAACTGGATTAAGATCTGGGTTAAAGGCAGTCAAAGATGCAGAAATAAAATGCTCCATAAACTTGCTAGCAGACGTTGAATTAAAAACCCTTCGATGAACAGGAGCATGGTCAATAAAAGAAGGCTGGGATAAAACCACTGAGAATAAAACCAGCTTGTGATCAGATATCCTTTGTTAAAAACTCACCAGGGCTAAGACCAGTAAAAATGACTAAATCTAGACAGTGTCCTTTTGCATGGGTTGGTTCATGTATTGCCTGGGTTAGGTTAAAAGAGTCAAGAATTTTAATAAAATCATCAGTCATGGGCTGAGAGGGACAACAGACGTGTATGTTAAAATCACCTAAAATAAGAATACTGTCATAATTACATAAAAAATGGGATAAAAACTCAGAGAACTCATGGATAAAAACAGTGCTGTGTTTGGGGGTCTATAGATTATTAAAACTAAAACAGGGTCTTTCAACAATAATAAAAGCAAAAGGTGCTCAAAAAGGAATTAAAAATTGCTGATGGTGATGGGGTGCATTTTAAAGCCTTCTTGAATGACAGTCACCTCCTGTCAGCAGGGGTTGATGGAAATGAGAGTAAAAGTCAGAGGGTAGCCGATGAGGGGTGTAATTGTCGGGGGTGAGCAAGTTTCTGTTAAAACAAAAAGTCAGGTTGTTTGGGAAATAAAATCATGGCATAAAAAGGTTTTGTTGTTGATTGATCTGATATTTAAAGTCCAAAGTTCTGGGTTTACTGTTAAAAAGCAGAGGCGGGGTAGCCGGGGAGCAGGGGGATGTGGATGAGGTTGGAGGAAATTTGGTTTCCTGACTGGACGGGGGTGAGGCAGTGGGAGGTGGGTGTGGTGTGTGTGTGTGTGTGTGTGGGGGGGGGGGGGTATGTGCATGTGATAAGAATGTTGAGTTGTTGTGAATGTTAGTGTGAATGTCACAATGAGACCTGCATGTATGTGAGTGTGTGTTATTGTAAAAAGTTGATTTGATTGTTGTTACTTTAATATTTGTGTAAACCTATAGTTCCTATAATTTGTTAAAGAAGTGAAAATGTATTTATTTGTGTAGGCCTAAACGTATTTTTATTATTATTGTTATTATTATTATTATTATCATCATCATCATTAGTATAAACATTATTATGAATAATTATAATTATATATATATATATATGTATGTATATATATATATATATATATATATATATATATATATATATATATATATATATATATATATATATACATAAATGTATATATATATTTATATGATATATGTATAACATATATATTATATAATATATATGATATATTTATATATTATATATATATATATGTTATTACTATTTTTATTATTATTATTGAGAAATGTGTGATTTTGTACAGTTTGTTTAGTTTTAAATTGTATTTTACCTGTTTAATAAAGTACTTTTTTAAAATAAAAAGGCAGAAATAAATCTTTTAAAACACTTTTCTTGCAAAGTTTCCATAATTACTTCAAATAAACTTCAAATAGATGGAAATAAACCACCTCACATGTTTCAGAAATGACACCATAGATTTACTGAAGTTGTTTCAGCTTGGGGGTAAAAATGACCCCCCACGGCTGTTCTAGGGGGATTGGAATGTTGGCTGTTCTAGTGTTAAAACTAAGACAGGGTCTTTCGACTTAATAATAAAAGCAAGGTGCTCAAAGGAATTAAAAGTGCTGATGGTGATGGGGTGCATTTAAAAGCCTTCTTGTGAATGACAGTCACCCCCCCTGTCAGCCGGGGTTGATGGAAGTGAGTAAAGTCAGGGGGGGTGGCTTCGATGAGGGAGGTGTAATTGTCCGGGGTGAGCCAAGTTTCTGTTAAAACAAAGAAGTCCAGGTTGTTTTGGGAAATAAAATCATGGCATAAAAAGGTTTTGTTGTTGATTGATCTGATATTTAAAAGTCCAAAGTTCACAGGTTTACTGTTAAAAGCAGGGCGGGGTAGCCGGGGGATGTGGATGAGATTGGACGGGGTACAGTTTCTGACTGGACGGGGGTGAGGACGTGGGGAAGTGGTGTGGGCTGGGATAAAGGATTCACTGGTGGTACTGATATGGGGGGGCGGGGGCAGGTGGGAATGGGCAGGTGAGTGGGCGGGGTTAGCAGGACTGCTTTGGGGTGACCAGATGTTGTTGTGAGGAGGGGGGGGGGGGAGTGACCTGAGTGTGGGAAAATGAGCTGCTGGGTGCAGACTGTCAGACAGGTGAGGAGTGGATCTTGAATTGAATGTCAGATGACAGCATTTGGCTACCCCGCCTGTTGGGGTGGATCCCGTCGTGCGTAAAAAACGAAACTCTGTCCCAAAAGACATTAAAATTGTCAATGAATTGGAAGTTGTGGGCGGGGCAAGTGGCCTGGAGCCAGGTATGGAGACGAAGAATCCTGCTAAAACGCTGTGCTCCGCGACCAAGTGTGGGGATGGGGCCAGAGATAAAAACTGTCTTTCCAGTGTCCTTTAAAAGGTTAAAAAGCAGGTTAAAATCAGTCTTGGTGACCTCAGACTGCTTGCAGGATGTGTCGTTTGAGCCCACATGCACAACTATCTTTGAGACAGAGGAGGGAAGGGAGGGGAGTAGGTGGAGGAGTTTGTCCAGGATGACAGGAACGGTGGCACCAGGTAAACAGTGTGTGATGGCGTTAAAAAATTTGATGTACCTCGTTATTGAATCGCCAATGATCAGCGTGGTGGCAGGGAGGAGAGGACGCGGAGGTGAGGAGCACGCGCTGAAGCCCCCAGCTCTCGGGCACTCCACCTGTGCTGAGACAGGTGCAGATGGACCAGGTGGGGTGAGGGTGTTGGACGGCCGGGAGAGGCTCTAAGGGACTGTTTTGAGTCAACTGTGTGGGAGGAGCTCTGTGATCCTCACGGGGAGGACATCGACAACCTCATGGACTGTATAACGGATTACAATAACTTCTGTGTGGAGGACACTGTACCCACCAGGACTGTACGGTGCTTCTCCAACAACAAGCCCTGGATTAATCCTGAGATAAAGGCTCTCCTGAAGGAGAAGAAGAGAGCCTTTAAGTCAGGAGACAAGGAGGAGCTGAAGTCTGTGCAGAGGGAGCTGAGGAGGAAGATCCGAGAGGGAAAGGACAGCTACAGGAGGAAGATGGAGGACCAGCTGCAGCAGAACAACAACAACAGTGGAGTCTAGAGGGGCTGTGGGGGACCAGAGGTGGGTGAACGATCTAAACCTGTTCTTCAGGGGGTTTGATCAGCCAACTGCCCCTCCCCCCGCCTTGCCAGCCCTGCCGCATCGACCCTCATCTGCATCTGAAGGTCACTGTCTCACCCTAACCTCCTCCCTGCTTTCCATGATGTCCAGCCCTCAACCACCCCCACTGCTACTCCTGCCAGAAGTCCAACAACCCAACCCACACCTTCTAACACCCAGCCCCCCTCCTCCAGCCTGTCCCTCACATCCACCCAGGTGAAACATGAGCTCAGGAAACTAAAGACCAAAAAGGCTGCAGGTCCGGATGGCATCAGCTCCAGGCTCCTCAAGTCCTGTGCAGACCAGCTGTGTGGGATTATGAAGCACATCTTTAACATGAGTCTGATGCTGGGGAGGGTACCACAGCTGTGGAAGACATCCTGTCTGGTACCAGTGCCAAAAAAACATCCCAAGGACCTGAACAGCTACAGGCCGGTAGCACTGACGTCTCATTTGATGAAGACGTCAGTGAGACATCAGTGAGAGGCTGGTGAGAGGCTTGTTCTTTCCCACCTCCGGCCTCTGGTGAGCTCATCGATGGACCTGCTTCAGTTTGCCTACCAGCCTGGCATCGGGGTGGATGATGCTGTCATCTTCCTCCTCATGAACAGGGCTCTGTCTCACATGGAGAAGCCTGAGAACTCTGTGAGGATCATGTTCTTTGATTTCTCCAGTGCTGTCAACACCATCCAGGCTTTTCTACTGAGAGACAAGCTGGAGCACACAGGGGTGGACCACCACCTGTCGGGTTGGATCCAGGACTACCTCACAGTATGTGAGGACTAGGGACTGTGTGTCTGACATGGTGATCTGCAGTACAGGGGCCCCGCAGGGAACGGTTCTGGTGCCGTTCCTCGTCACCCTGTACACTGCGGACTTCATGTACAGGATGGGCAACTGCCACCTGCAGAAGTTCTCTGAGTACAGAGGACTGACGCAGGACTTTGTGGACTGGTGCTGACAGAACCACCTCCAGATAAACATGGGGAAGACCAAGGAGCTGGTAGTGAACTTCCTTAGGTGTAGATCCCCCCCCACCCAACACCGGTTAGCATCCAGGGTTTGGACATCGAGAATGTGGACTCCTACAGATACCTGGGTGTTCACCTTAACAATAGACTGGACTGGTCTGACCACGTGAGCGCCCTCTACAGGAAGGGCCAGAGCATACTCTACCTGCTTAGGAGACTGAGGTCTTTTGGAATCCTCAGTATCTGTGACAGTAGGGGACTATCATCATTAGTTACCAAGCAGATCTCCATCTGTGAAGAGTGTTTGTAATCCTCAGTATCTGTGACAGATGTAGGACTATCTTCATAAGTTACCAAGCAGATCTCCATCTGTGAAGAGTGTCTGTTATCCTCAGTATCTGTGACAGATGTAGGACTATTGTCATTAGGTACCAAGCAGATCTCCGTCTGTGAAGAGTGTCAGTCATCCTCAGTATCTGTGAGAGATGTAGGACTATCTTCAGTAGGTACCAAGCAGATCTCCATCTGTAAAGACTGTCAGTCATCCTCAGTATCTGTGAGAGATGTAGGACTATCTTCAGTAGGTACCAAGCAGATCTCCATCTGTAAAGACTGTCAGTCATCCTCAGTATCTGTGACAGATGTAGGACTATTGTCATTAGGTACCAAGCAGATCTCCGTCTGCGAAGAGTGTCAGTCATCCTCAGTATCTTAGAGAGATGTAGGACTATCTTCATTAGTTACCAAGCAGATCTCCATCTGTAAAGACTGTCAGTCATCCTCAGTATCTGTGACACATTGTCAGGATTTTGTCCCTTCGCAATTCTAAAAGCTCAGTTTATTTTTCATGGTTCGTACCAAAAACCCCTGACATAACTCAAAAATGAAGAATGATGAGACAGCTGAAGGCAATTAGATGGGATTTAATTCGCAGCGCGTGAGTGACAACATTTCAACACGAAGCTGGATGCTGTACTGAAGAGATGTTATGTTTTCTCTCTTTTATGAGAGTGTCAAGGAAGGTGTGTGTATGTAGTGACCTCGGTACATCACTATCTTGGAACGAGCCAGACTGTGCTGGTATGGAGGATGACCCTCAAACTTGATAAAGGCCGAGAGACAGCCTCCATACGAGGTTACGTACGGAGGTCACATTATCAGTAGTGAATCAGTATGTAAGGTATGTGTGTGTGTCTGTGTCAGAAGTATGTAAAAGCTAGACAATGATTAAAAGCATGATTATATTACAAAAGAGTCAAATACATGAAAATATTATATACAATATGTACAAAAGTTGAATACATAAAAAATGTACAAAGGTCAAATTATTCTTCACATTCCCCGCTGTTTTTCATTTATTTGAACAGATAATTATTAATATAATAAATTGTAGGTAAGGACAAATAGTAAAACAAAATCAGTTTGTGGATGTGTACCCATAACATCTGGAACAGTAAAGAAATCAGCACACATGACCCCAGGTGGTTTATTAGTGTCATTGTAACTACTGAAACCATTCCTCAAGCAGGGCATACGAACCTTAGAGCAATATCCTGGATCAACAGTACACATGGGGATAGACGCAAAATTAAAAAGATTATTTTATTGTAAAAAACAGTCAAATTGAATGTCATTGGTTAGATGCACTGGACCATAAATTGGAGTGTTTTTGGTATCAGTAGTACTCAGGAAGTGTGTGAAATCTAACATACTCACGTTCGGTCCAGGCCCTGAAATCATAGACCAGTATGTTTGGTTCAGGAAACCAGCTGCAAGAGAAGAGCTGAGAACATGTGGAAACAAAGAGCTGACATTTGTGACAGATTTAGGTAAGATATGTGGATTTCTAGAGGCATAGCAGTTCGTTTTGATGTCGGGATTTCGCCAAGAACCGTGCATATCGGTACCAAGTGTTCAGTTCGAAGGACGACGAGAAGTTGAAAGCCTCGGTGTACCAGTCCAAGGGGCTGTGACCTCGCTTGTCCAGAGCAAGTCCGCCAGAGGGAGCCAGAAACCGTTCAGTCCCAGTCCAGATGATGAGGCCACACAACACTGCAGTCAGGAGATGAACAGTTAGTTTTTTGAAGGCATTTTTCCTGAGGCACACTGGGGCTGAATCGCCGCGATGGATTCCTCACGGGTTTGAGACGTGACGGTGCTAGTCCTTCGACCCCTTTGTAGCCCGAACTGGATCACCAGTGCGCCTTCAGAGTCCTGATGAAGCCTCCCCTCCTCACTCCTCAGAAGTTTGCAGTTTGCAAGACAGCCTTTCAGCAAGTTTCAGTGCTGTGGGTGTGGCCAGGAGAACTCGGTACGGCCCGGTACAACGTGGAGACGACCACTTCTGTTTCTGATGGGCCTTGATGAACACGAGATCTCCAGGTTGGACAGGTGTTGGCGTTGGCTTTGGCTCTGGCTCCGGCTCTGGCTCTCCCCCTTGGGACACAGAAACAGACTTGGCAGCATCAATTTGTTCTTTCACTTTAAAACATTGTTCCAAATGTGTCACAAAGTCAGAGTGTTTCACAGGTTTCTTAGGTTGAAAAATTGTCAGCTCAGCTCAGGCAGCTGGTAAGGTCTATGGAATATACATTCAAATGGTGTTAGCTTATGTTTGCCTGAAGGTGTTGTATAAATAGAAGTTTTAACCAGGTGTAAACAAGCAGGCCATGGTTTTCCTGTTGATCCCATTGCTTTGATCAGTTGTTGTTTAACAGTACCATTATCTGAATAAATAATTTCAGGTTTTTTAAACCTGTAGAAAATACTCTTTCAGCACTTTAACTGTAAAATCTGCATCAGCATGTGTAGTTGGGTGTATTTCAGTCCAATTACTGTAATGTCACAGAACAACTGAACAAAACCTTTTTATTCTGACATTTATCTAATTCAATGTAATTCAAACTCAAAGCTTAAAAAGGTGCTGCTGGTTCTGGAAATGAACCTTGTCTTGTTCATATGCCCCCTTGAACATTATTCTTTAAACATTTTCTTAACATGATCATGTGCTGCTTTTTGGAAATTTGGAGCATAAAACCCCCTTTTTTTTTTACCCCCCTAACATTTGTGTACTCCCCCCAACATCTCCACTGTTGTCACATGACAAGGTCAATGGGACACTTGGCACGCCCAGGGATATAAGGAAGGAGGCAACCAAAGTAAAGCAATATCTGGGTAATAATAAAAAAAATCATCCTCATGTGTTAAGAATAACACATGAGCATGGCATGGTGTTAGTGATCATGCAAAATGTAATCAGAATCAACAGTTATCAGAGCAGTAAAGATAGGAGTAGCAGGCTGAGCAGCAGAGTCAGCTAGGGCATTGCCACATGAAAAAATATCATTTTTCTGTGCATGAGCTTGGATATGGACAATAGCCAAAGCTGAGGAAAGTTTAAGAGCCTTAGTCAAGGTCTTAAGCAGGACTGCATGTTTAACTTCAGAACCAGATGATGTTTGAAAGTCTCTAAGGTGCCACTGGGCACAGTAATAATGACAAGATGAATAAATATATTTAGAATCAGTGAAAACAGTGACAGGAAAATCTGCACAATAGTGTAAGGCAGAAAAAACAGCTTTCAGTTCAGCTGTGCAGATTGTCATCAGCACAGAGTCAGAGTAGTTACAGCATAAGCAGAGTGAGTTTTGCCTGAGGAATCTTTCAAAGAGCTGCCATCAGTAAAAAATCAAACTGAATCAGAAATATGTGTGTCTATCAAATCAGGTCTGGACAGAAATGTCTTAAGAGAATATTCTAGTCAGTCATGATCATCACTTTCATTTTCAACATGTGGTGTAAGAGTTGCATGTTTTAACCCGATAAAGCCAATTGTATCATTTTTGATACATACTTTTATAATATCTCTATCAGCTCAATATGATCAACAAATTTCAAAAAGAAAACATGTGAAAACAATCAGATAGATGATAAAAATGTCCTCAAATGGATTGTCAGTTGCCAAAAACACCTAATGTATCAAATTAAATACAAAAAGTCTATTTGTTGAATTTTATGGACATTTTGATTTTTACGGATTTTAGCAGAAAGTGAAACAAACATTCAGCTCCAAAAAATTATAATTTTCTGGCTATAATCTATGGTATTGGGCCTTAAAGGGTTAAAACTGTGCAGTGTACTATAGAAGAACAGTCATAAAGTGTAGATGTTTGAAAGTGAAAGGAAACTAATCCTGTCCTGTTGTAGCAGCGCATAAGGACAAAAGAAAAAAGAAACAACATCAGCACTGGATGAAACTGCTTCTGCAGCTGCTGTGACAACGTGGTCAAGCTTTTTTAGAGTAATAGGCTATAGGTCAATAGTATTTTGTTTCTTTCTGTGCCAATACTGCAGACATGTGGCCACCTTTAGAGTAGCAGAAAAGATGAAATGGTTTGTCATAATCAGGTAGCTTTAATGACAGGGACTGATGTACTGGCTTTTTCAAATAATCACAGAGGTTTTTATTCCTTATAGATAGTAGAAAGACTGTATCGTTTAATATTAACAGCAAGTACAGCAGTCCTCATATAGCACAGAAATTTGGAATCTATTATCTGCAGTAGTTAAGAGTTCCTAAGAACGCCATAAAGTCTTTAGGTTGAGAAATAGTGTGTCCTAGGAATTTAACCAATGATTCTATCAAACAAAGAGAAAACGGATCATTTTCACTAAACAGGAGCCATAAAGCAGGCAGACAGACAGTCTGGACCAAACGTCAAGGTCAGAGATACGCTGCTGCTAGGAGACGGTGCTATCAGTGGCCTTAACCATAGAAGAATTTAAACATGCTGCTATCCCAGAGCCACTGTCTCTGAGACAACAACACTCCTCCCAAAAGTTTTGTCAACACACCGAGGAGTCAAACAGCTGATCACCCACGTGGGTGCAGTGGACATCAGAAAGGAACAGACTGAAGTCTTGAAAAGGAATTTTACTACATGTCCTTATTCAGCCAAAAAAAATTAAGTAATGCCAATCAGTCTATGCAGCATATCATCATCTTAGGTGAGAAGGATATCATTGACATACAAAACAGTTTGTAAACCACAAGGTGGGTTAAATTTAGAAAGGTTTGCAGTCATAGCCTGAGAAAATATGGTTGGTGAATCAGTGAAGCCTTGAGGAAGGCAGGTATAAGTATACCTTTTTATTTTAAAAGTGAATGCAAACCAAAATTGAGATTTTTATCTACAGGTATAGAAGAAGAAATGCATTTGCTAGATCCACAACTGTAAAATGTTTTTCTGTGGCCATAAGTTAGTAAGTAATGTATGTGGATCAGGCACAAGTGGTACACGTGTTTAAACAGCTCTTTTTACAGCGTGTAAACACTCTACCATTCTGAATCCTGTACTGGGTAGAGCTTTCATTACAGGAAAAATAGGTGTATTTACAGGTGAGTCCTCTCATGGTATTAGGACTCCAACTTTTAATAAGTCTTGTATTATTGTATCACAGGCGTAATACCTGTCGTGTACCAGGCTTTAATAAATATTATCTCTATCGAGGCCTGTGTTCATTTTTTCGCTTTAATCCTTGAGGCACCTTGAAAAGAAAAGTAATAGAAATAAATTAATTGATTGATTAATGCTTTCTAAAGTCACTTATGTGCCAAAACAGTTCCTCTCATTAATGTAATAAAAGTGAAAGCTCAATACATTCCTTTTAATTTCATTGCATTAAACCTTTTTAACAACTTCTGACTTAAGTATAGATATAAAATGTTTCATTATTATTAAAGTTTTTGTGCTTTAATGTACTTTTTGTTATGAAACTATTGTTTGTTTTTTCAATAGGAGAACACCTTAAATCTTGAATTTATTTTGTTTGCAAAGTGGAATTTTTTGGTGTGAGGTTATTGCAGTCTTAATAAGGTCATTAATTCATAACTAAATTGATTTTGATGCATTATTTGTTTTGGAGCAATTAGAGCTCACTTAGGAATTTAACATTAAAGTACCTCTAACTTTTCCTCTAACAAGAGAATTCTTTTAAAGTCCTAGAATGAGAATGAGGCGGATGGAGGGGTTCCTCTGTTTCAGGGACCTCTTCTGATATCTGGTCTTTTGAATCTGGTTTTCTTTGTCTTAGGGCTTGCTCCGTTACACCCTTATCTTGTTTTGTTTGTTCATTTTGTTTAAACAAATGCCATGTCATCATATCATATTCTAATTGATTCTGTTTTTGTTGTTCTAACATATTTTTTTGCTTCATATTGCTGTGCTCCTTTGTCTTTTCAGCATTTACTGCTGCTTGTGACTGGATCATTCTCAAAGTACCGTGACAAACATGTCCTTGCATATTCCAGACGCACAATATATAGATGTATTTATATAAATTTAAAAAAATAGTAATAATATAATAAAACTTTGTCTCCTTAAAAAAACTATCGTCCAGATTAAACTAAAATTATATAATTAGATACCATTTTAAATGAAGATAATTTCAGTTTATTTAGGCGAGCAATTTTGTTATTGTTATTATTTTCCTAGTTCAGTATTAATTCCCTTTGTATCTAAAAGAACATTTGTCCCACTGCCACGATCCAATTCTATTGGACAGTGTTAAAATATTTCCTCTTTTTTATATGCATAAATATGCATATATATATGTATATATATATATATATATATATATATATATATATATATATATATATATATATATATATATATATATATATATATATGTATAAATATGCATATATATATGTGTATATATATATATATGTATATATATATATATATATATATATATATATATATGATAATTGGTCAATTATGTAAAATCACTTGGTTTAATATATAATAATAATAATAATAATAATACCATTTATTTGTATTGCCCTTTACATCAGAAGATCTCAAAGGGCTACAAGTTAAAAAGAGAAAAACAATGAAACAAAACAAACAAAAAACTTAGCAGAAAAGGGCAGTTAAAAAGATCTAAAATAGCGACAACTAAGAAGAGGAACCAAAAGCCTTGTTAAAAAGAAAAGTCTTAAGGTTCCTTTTAAAACTGTCTGTGGACTGTGGAGCCCTCAGGGTGTCAGGGAGGGCATTCCACAGATGACAGATATATGAATAAAATTAAAACTTAAGTGGCAATTTAATAATCAAACATCAACATCACTGGTGTTACTGGTATCACAGACCTTCATTTTAAATGTCAAGAATATGTAAGAGAACCCCCAGGGTCATATATCATTAGACATTAGTCAAGATTTTATCAATTATGTCTTTTCAATTTAGCTCGTATCCAAATATATTATTGCTTCATCCATAGTGCATGGCAGTAATTTTATCAGCATATTTTATCCTTTGTCAAAAGTACACATATATGAATTTTGTAATGATAACCTAAAGTGTGTTTACATTAATGACAGAAAACTAAATACGTCTTTTTAAAGAAAAAAAAACAAAGCAAATGTTCTAGTTGTCTATTATTGTTGGTAACATGGTCAACATGCTTATAAATACCTCCCATTAACTTAAGTTTGTAAAAACTGAATTAAAATTTTTTACCCTTTTACTTGGAAAGTTTTAAATAATAAATCTATAATCAGGACAGTAAAGGGATTAGAAAGGCCCTGCCTTGGGCCTACAAATGACTAAATACGCCCCTGTTCAATATATATATACATGTCATACACCAATCAATACAGATCAACCGCCATCAGAAAAAGATCGTCCACTACACCAACCTTCTACCGTGACTAATTCACGGCGGATGTAGCCGTCTTTATCTGCAGCCTCTCTATTTGACCAGTGTCACACACACACATTATACAATTGTCACACAATTGTCTTCACTCCTGAGACTGCCTTCTATCGCAGTTAAAATCACTTAGGAGTGGTATACTAGTTTAGGGACAATTAGATAGCTGTACACACTATCTCTGGTTCATCCTAAACTCTTAGTGTAAGGCATTAGCAGGTTACAAATCTGCTCTGAATCATACTACACTGAAAACCAGCGGTTTGTCATGCCGCTCAGAGATCTCCTATACCATAAACAGTGGGTGGTAAATCCGCTCTGAAGCTTCCTTCCTATGCTACTCCCTAAATAGTAAAGGGTACACAAAAGATCTATGCTCACCCATTTGCAGTCAGCTGTGTCTCGTGTGGATCCTTGTCACTGGGCCCCAGTGGAGCGCGGAGACCACCGAACCCTCAAGACGGGCTGTTCAATGCTGGAAATCTTTTCCCAGGCCGTGCACGGACTTTTGCGATGGCCTCCCTCTCTCCCAGGGTCACAGCTGTGAGGAGTGACTCAAAGGACCAATTTCTGTCAGGATTTTGTCCCTTCGCAATTCTAAAAGCTCAGTTTATTTTTCATGGTTCGTACCAAAAACCCCTGACATAACTCAAAAATGAAGAACAATGAGACAGCTGAAGGCAATTAGATGGGATTTAATTCGCAGCGCGTGAGTGACAACATTTCAACACGAAGCTGGATGCTGTACTGAAGAGATGTTATGTTTTCTCTCTTTTATGAGAGTGTCAAGGAAGGTGTGTGTATGTAGTGACCTCGGTACATCACTATCTTGGAACGAGCCAGACTGTGCTGGTATGGAGGATGTCCCTCAAACTTGATAAAGGCCAAGAGACAGCCTCCATACGAGGTTACGTACGGAGGTCACATTATCAGTAGTGAATCAGTATGTAAGGTATGTGTGTGTGTCTGTGTCAGAAGTATGCAAAAGCTAGACAATGATTAAAATCATGATTATATTACAGGATAAAGAGTCAAATACATGAAAAGATTATATACAATATGTACAAAGGTTGAATACATAAGTACATGAGTACAAAGGTCAAATTATTCTTCACAGAACCACAAAAGTAGTCAGAACCCCAAAAGTCAGTGTCAGAACCCCAAAAGTCAGTGTTAGAACCCAAAAAGTTGTCAGAACCCCAAAAGTCAGTGTTAGAACCCCAAAAGTCAGTGTCAGAACCCCAAAAGTCAGAGTAAGAACCCCAAAAGTCAGTGTCAGAACCCCAAATTAGTCAGAACCTCAAAAACCCCAAAAGTAGTCAGAACCCCCAAAGTCAGTGTTAGAACCCCAAAAGTAGTGAGAACCCCAAAAGTCAGTGTTAGAACCCCAAAAGTAGTCAGAACCCCAAAAGTCAGTGTTAGAACCCCAAAAGTAGTCAGAACCCCAAAAGTCAGTGTCAGAACCCCAAAAGTCAGTGTCAGAACCCCAAATTAGTCAGAACCCCAAGAACCCCAAAAGTAGTCAGAACCCCAAAAGTAGTCAGAACCCCAAAAGTCAGTGTCAGAACCCCAAAAGTAGTCAGAACCCCAAAAGTCAGTGTCAGAACCCCAAAAGTAGTCAGAACCCCAAAAGTCAGTCAGAACAAAAAAAGTCAGTGTCAGAACCCCAAATTAGTCAGAACCCGAAATGTCAGTGTCAGAACCCCAAAAGTCAGAGTCAATGTTAGAACCCCAAAAGTCAGTGTTAGAACCCCAAAAGTAGTCAGAACCCCAAAAGTCAGTGTCAGAACCCCAAAAGTCAGTGTTAGAACCCCAAAAGTAGTCAGAACCCCAAAAGTCAGTGTTACGGCGTGTTCACACCGAAAGCATTTAAAGCGAATGTATTTGCGCGTCAAGAGAAATCACGCCGCGCTAGAAGCTCGAATTTTGACGCTGGTACAAATATGCAAAATAACGCTCATCGCTCGCCGCTCGCCGCTCGTCGCTCGCCGCGTCATCGTCCGCCATTATCATTTCATCATATCATTTCATCGTTGAACATGGCTCCGATTACCACCATCGCTGCTCTGTACCTGCTGTGGAGAAGTCAGCTTCGGGCTAGGCGCCGACGCCGGTACTGGATGCATGCTACCCTACAGAGGCGGTGTGAGCTCGGTGAGTTCCACCGTCTCTTGCAGGAGCTGCGTCTGGATGACGGCCGGTTCCAGCGGTACTTCAGGCTGACTGTTGCCCAGTTTGAAGACCTGCTATCCCGGGTTGGTGCAGGATCTCCCACCTGGATACCAACTACAGGCGCTCCATTCCAGCTGCGGAGCGCCTGTCCATCTGTCTCCGGTGAGTCTCGGTTTAGCAGTTTGTCAAATTAGCAAGACAACTCTGGGTCCCAGTTTTTTAACTACAAGGGGACATTTTCCATTGTCCTCTTGGCAGTGGTGGATGCCAACTACTGCTTCCGGGTGGTAGATGTCGAGAGGGTACGGAGGACCAGCGATGGTGGCATCCTGGCCAACTCTGCTTTTGGTCAGGCCCTCCGCTCTGGCACCCTCCAGCTGCCTGCTGACCATCTGCTGCCTGGAGCTGACCACAGGGACCCCAGCCGCACGCGTCTTTGTGGCTGATGAGGCTTTTCCACTCTGGAGAAACCTTATGAGGCCATTCCCCGGGCGCACGCCAGGGACCAAAGGGTGTTCAGCTACCGCCTGTCACGGGCACGGCTGGTGGTTGAGTGTGCCTTTGGTATCCTGGCATGTCAGTGGCGGCTGTACCGGCATGCTCTGGAGGTCCAAACAGATGTCGCAGAGAAGTGTCAAGGCAACATGCGTGCTCCACAACTTCCTGAGGATGTCGACCACTACGCCTGCGGTGAGGGGCATCAGTCCAGGTGGAGACGTGGAGACGCTGCCAGGTCTTGGCAGAGTTTCAGCCAACAACTCAGGACGAGAGGCCATCAGGGTGCGGGAGACCTTCTCGGCCTACTTCTCTGCAGAGGGAGCAGTCCAGTGGCAGGCCAACATTTAGTGCATGAGCACACCTCCAACGGCTCTTTTCAGAGCCACCCAAACATCCTAAAGAGCAAACGTCCTGCAGAATCACTACTCAGTCCCAGAAATAAAATTAAAGCATGAATGTCAGCACGGCATGTTTTATGTATTATATAGCCTTTTAGCAGATGTGTTACAATTTAGGTTGTAGGCCTGTCACAATCAATAAATCATTTAATGAATGAATAAAAACAAGCTCATTAATTTTGCCTTGATGTACTGACAGGTATGTGCGTGTTTGTTTTCCTCCTCCTCCTCTCTCTAACATACACACGAGGATGAGAGGAGTTCACTCTGTGCATTTGTCTAATAGAGCTATTTTAAAGCTTTGACATTCCAATCTTGAAAAATTAAACTTTATTGCTATTGTGCCATATTTTATCATTGCATTAACTTAAAAAACTGTGCCAAAATAATATAGACAATAATATTATCTGCAATATTTGTAGCGCAATTATCGTCCAGCAGAATTTATTATCGTGACAGGCCTATTATGTTGTAATTAATATTTAAAAATTGCATAATCTTTTACTTATAAAAAACAATAACATAGCTAGTTAATTTTCAAAAACTAATCATTGATAAAATGGCAATATGTCTGCCAAAACCAATTTCTGTTACGTTCTTGATGTCAGCTGTCATTTTTAAAACATCCCAACCCTCCTCATTGCACAGCAGCAATGGTCAGGATTCTTCTGTTTGTCCCATCGTCCTCTGCATCAACTCCTCTTTCTTCCAGATCCACTCAACATCTCCAGCTGTCCCCTTTTCATCCAGGAAATCACAGGTATCAATAAAAAGGAAAAGTCAAACAGCTTCTGCATGTCCTGCATCTGTAATGTAGGCTAGAACTCACTTTAAAGGCAACTTTTGCAGAAGCAGCCATACTGTTTCTGCTTATTATTAAATTTGTTGTGTTTTTATGACAGATCCAGGTTGAATGTCTGACCCTTGGCAGTTTTGGAAATTAAAATCAAGTGGTCGTAGACTTTTTTATAAACATATTTACCTATATAACAAATCTTAAGTCTGATAATTGTCTATAGAGATATGATAAAAGACAGCAAAAGCAATGCAGTTAATACATTTATTAGAAAAATATGTTTAAAAATAATCAAAATCATATAAAAATATAAAATTCTTTAATAAATTAAAAAAAACAACAAAAAAAAAAAAAACGGAAGAGCCTCAGGGACACATACTTGGGGCCACTATTCCTCGATAGCCAGCTCGTTCCCTGCAGAAATTGGAACCCCACAAGCTAATAAGCTACTCGGCTGGTTCCAGATTGAGCACAACTGTGCTAGCTTCATAAACAAGTTTATGAATTTGGAATTTTACAAGGGCCTTCACCTGGGGCTCCAATTTCTCCAGGGAAGGAGCGAGGCTATCGAGGAATAATTGATCTTCGGAGCGGACAGGTTGTGGTGCAGGAGGATGAGGCTGGTCCTGCTGGTTCCGCTGCAGCCTCTGGTTGCGTATTTCCTGGAGTTCTTCCAGGAGCAGCCTCTGGATCTCCATGTTTCTGCGGTCCTCATCCTCCTGCACCCTTTTGGTTCTCTTCCTTCCTGAATGTCAAAGAAACACAATGCATAAAATCAATGTGTGTGATGATGCAAAATCTTTGCACCTGATGTAAAAAAAAATAAAAGGCCAAAATTAGTCATGTACATACCACTCCGAGGTGTCAACAATGAGGCGGGGGCAGCAGCAGGGGCAGAAGAAGAAGGGCCGGGAGTCGGGGGAGTTGGTGGAGCCAGTGTGGAGACAGCAGGCTCCTCCTCAGGAAATTCTTCTTCTGCATTTATGACAAAAATGTATGAATTTTACAAATGCATAATAATACACTCAAATCAAACAGTTCAGTCACAGTAATACCAAGTATCCACATTTCTTTTTTAAATGTTGATTAGTTGAGGCTGTGAAAAATAAATATATCTGCTGAGTCTGACAGCAGGCATCCTCCTACATGATGGTGTATTTTTTAAACAAACCTCTCTGGGACGGGCCTGCTGTCTCTCCTTCTTCCTCCGACTCCCTACTCTGGGGGGTCTAATCCTCCTCGACCCCCTGCTCCATGTTCCCACTTGTTGCCCGTGGAGCAATAAAGGGGTCGAGGAAAGAAAGGACCCCCAGGTACTTCCACTTCCTTCCTGTCCCTGCTGCTGCCCCACTCTTGGGGAGCTTTTTTCTCTCTCTCGTGTATGTGTCCCTGAGGCTCTTCCATTTTGTTTTACACCTTTCAGCTGTAAAAACATAATGCACGTAAATCAATTCATTTTAAATAGCTGCCTTTATTAATTGTTGAATGAACAAGACAGGTGAAGTTATGTCAGTAAAGCCAGCCATGCTGGGGTTATGCAGTTATAACTTCAACTGTGCAACAGCCTGAAAAAAAGTGATGCAATACGAGAAAGAGAGAGAAAAAACTTACTTGGTTCTCCCAGCTGCTGCCTTATGCTCACCCAGGCCTGGTCCTTTCTGTGCCTGTCCTTGTATAAAGGACAGGACCCATCATAAAGCTCTGGGTGAGCAGCGACTGCGATGATCAGCCTTTCCTCCATTTTTGCCGAGTGAAGACCGGTAGTCCGTCCAAACCCCAGAATGCTCTGTGACAGTGACGATCTCCACGTTGATAGGCTGCCCGGGCGCATCAACACGCTCGCTCGCTGGAAAAGTTCAATTATTTCAACTCGAGCGTCAAGCCTCGAGCCTCGAGCCTCGAGCGGCGAGCGATTTTTCGCTGGAAACGCTCGCCGCTTGCCGCTCAACGCTCGAACGCTTGACGCCGCTCTATGCTCGCCCCGATGCAGCGTCAATTCGCGTCTTTACATTGACTTTGTATGTAATATCATCGCGCGAAAAATTTGCGACGCTTTCGGTGTGAATGCCCCGTTAGAACCCCAAAAGTAGTCAGAAGCCCAAAAGTCAGTGTTCGAACCCTAAAAGTAGTCAGAACCCCAAAAATCAGAGTCAGAACAACAAAAGTCAGTGTTAGAACCCCAAATTAGTCGGAACCCCAAATGTCAGAGTCAGAACCCCAAAAGTCAGAGTCAGAACCCCAAAAGTCAGTGTCAGAACCCCAAAGTAGTCAGAACCCCAAAAGTCTCTGTCAGAACCCCAAAGTAGTCAGAACCCCAAAAGCCAGAGTCAGAACCCCAAAAGTCAGTGTCAGATCCCCAAATTAGTCAGAACCTCAAGAACCCCAAAAGTAGTCAGAACCCCAAAAGTCAGTGTCAGAACCCCAAAAGTAGTCAGAACCCCAAAAGTCAGTGTTAGATCCCCAAAAGTAGTCAGAACCCCAAAAAATCAGAGTCAGAACAACAAAAGTCAGTGTTGGAACCCCAAATTAGTCAGAACTCCAAAAGTCAGAGTCAGAACCCCAAATTAGTCAGGACCCCAAAAGCCAGAGTCAGAACCCCAAAAGTCTCTGTCAGAACACCAAATTAGTCAAAACCCCAAAAGTCGGAGTCAGAACCCCAAAATTCAGAGTCAGATCCCCAAAAGTCAGTGTCAGAACCCCAAAAGTCAGTGTTAGAACCCCAAAGTAGTCAGAACCCCAAAAGTCAGTGTTAGAACCCCAAAAGTAGTCAGAACCCCAAAAATCAGAGTCAGAACAACAAAAGTCAGTGTAAGAACCCCAAATTAGTCAGAACCCCAAAAGTCAGAGTCAGAACCCCAAATTAGTCAGAACCCAGAACCCCAAAAGTCAGAACCCCAAAACCCCCAGAAGTCAGAAGTAGTCAGAACCCCAAAAGTCAGAGTCAGAACCCCAAGTCAGTGTCAGAACCCCAAAAGTCAGAAAAAGTCAGTGGTTCTGAGCAGTGGGTGTCAGAACCTAAGGGCTCTAATTTAGTGGCGCCAGCGCACGCCAAGCCTGGCGCACCCACGCAGTGTCAATTTAGAGTCGGTGCACGCCGTGCGCTGCCAATTTTACAATTTGGTAGACACAGAGGTGGGTGTGTGTGGCGCACCAAGTGGGAGGTGTCGGCAGATTCATGTTGGCGCAGTGACAATTTCTGCCAAAAACAGTGCAGAAAGTGTGCTGAAAGCACACCAGCTCCAACCTGGTCTAACCTCGGCGCAGGCGGCGCACCCTCCGCACAGCTGTAATTTGGTGACAAGCGCACATGTGCGCCTCAGAGGCAGGTTTCCAAAGTGTCAGGCACATTTTAATGCAATAAACAATCACAGCAATCACTATTTAATGTCCCCGACTGAACCAGCATATACATTTGTATCTGTACCGTCACATCTGATGTTGGATTAAAGCCGTTTGTCATAATGAAAACTTAACCTGACGGCAGCTGGAAGTTTGATGCACATCTTCCAAGTCAACAATAAACAGCCTTAACATCTGATACTGAGTATATATCTGGCTTCTCTCATTTCATTAAATTCAAAGAAAAGAGGGAGAAAAAAGGCGAAAAAAAGGAGAGAAAATAAATGTCTTTCACTCAGGATTTACCTGTGATTTCCCCTATCACTCTATTTTAGTCTTTATTTTTAATGTGATCTAAAAAGATGGAGTACATCATTTCAAGGAGGATGAGGGGGAGACACCGGGAGAGTATACAGTATATCACTAAAGGCTCTGCTTTTTGGCGATGACAAACTAGGAATGCAGGTGGATCACAAGTATTATGAATGGATAAGCCAGCGGGTGTGAAACTGTCTCTTATTTTTTTTACCCCTATTAATGACAAAGGAACAGATTACATCTGTCCCAGGAGCTGGCCCACACGGTGACGCGCTCCAATGTCCATTCTCCTGCTGAATGACAGCATCTCTGACCGTCTCCAGCAGCGGGGATAATTCAGACCAATCAGACGCTGCGCCTCGGCCGCAGCGCATTTAAAGGAGAGGAGAGGCGCTCATTTGATTGGTGAAGACAGCGATCGGCTGTGATAATCCCACTCACGTCTCTTCTCCTACTACTCTGACATGTGCGCGTAGAGGCAGAGACGTGGGCGTGGACGCGAACCTCTGCGCCCCCTCTGCTCCATGAGTCCGCCTCTCTTGGCACTGCAGGAAACTTGCAAAGTGCGCAGGTCACACCCAGTCCGCGCGGCAAAGGCCGGCGCAGGCAGGTGCGCCTGCGCTTGCGCCTGGTCTACAAAATTAGAGCCCTAAAAGTCAGTGTGAGAACCCCAAAAGTCAATTTCAGAACCCAAAAGTCAGTGTCAGAACCCCAACATTGCTGGAACCCCAAAACTCAGTCTCAGAACCCCATCAGTAGTCAGAACCCCAAAAATCAGTGTTAGAACCCCAAAACTAGTCAGAACCCCAAAAGTCAGTGTAAGAACCCCAAAAGTAGTCAGAACCCCATAAGTCAGTTTCAGAACCCCAAAAGCCAGTGTCAGAACCCCAAAAGTAGTCAGAACCCCAAAAGTAGTCAGAACCCCAAAAGTCAGTGTTAGAACCCCAAAAGTAGTCAGAACCCCAAAAGTCAGTGTCAGAACCCCAAAAATAGTCAGAACCCCAAAAGACAGTTTTAGAACCCCAAAAGTAGTCAGAACCCCAAAAGTCAGTGTTAGAACCCGAAAGTAGTCGGAACCTCAATAGTGAGTGTCAGAACCCCAAAAGTAGTCAGAACCCCAAAAGTCAGTGTCAGAACCCCAAAATTAGTCAGAACCCCAAAAGTCAGTGTAAGAACCCGAAAATTCAGTGTCGGGGTTCTGACTGTCAGAACCCCAAAAGTTGGTGTCAGAACCCTAACAGTCAGTGTCAGAACCCCAAAAGTCAATTTCAGAACCCCAAAAGTCAGTGTCAGAACCCCAACATTGTTGGAACCCCATAATTCAGTCTCAGAACCCCAAAAGTCAGTTTCAGAACCCCAAAAGTCAGTGTTAGAACCCCAAAAGTTGTCAGAACCCCAAAAGTCAGTGTTAGAACCCAAAAGTAGTCAGAACCTCAATAGTGAGTGTCAGAACCCCAAAAGTAGTCAGAACCCCAAAAGTCAGTGTCAGAACCCCAAAATTAGTCAGAACCCCAAAAGTCAGTGTCAGAACCCAAAAGTCAGTGTAAGAACCCCAAAAATAGTCAGAACCCCAAAAATCAGAGTCAGAACAACAAAAGTCAGTGTTAGAACCCCAAATTAGTCAGAACCCCAAAAGTCAATTTCAGAACCCCAAAAGTCAGTGTCAGAACCCCAACATTGTTGGAACCCCAAATTTCAGTCTCAGAACCCCAAAAGTCAGTTTCAGAACCCCAAAAGTTGTCAGAACCCCAAAAGTCAATTTCAGAACCCCAAAAGTAGGCAGAACCCCAAAAGTCAGTTTTAGAACCCCAAAAGTCAGAGTCAGAACCCCAAAAGTCAGTGTCAGAACCCCAAAAATAGTCAGAACCCCAGAAGTCAGTTTTAGAACCCCAAAAGTAGTCAGAACCCCAAAAGTCAGTGTTAGAACTCAAAGTAGTCGAAACCTCAATAGTGAGTGTCAGAACCCCAAAAGTAGTCAGAACCCCAAAAGTCAGTGTCAGAACCCCAAAGTAGTCAGAACCCCAAAAGTCAGTGTAAGAACCCCAAAAGTCAGTGTCGGGGTTCTGACTGTCAGAACCCCAAAAGTCGGTGTCAGAACCCGAAAGTAGTCGGAACCTCAAAAGTCAGTGTTAGAACCCCAAATTAGTCAGAACCCCAAAATCAATTTCAGAAACCCAAAAGTCAGTGTCAGAACCCCAACATTGTTGGAACCCCAAATTTCAGTCTCAGAACCCCCAAAGTCAGTTTCAGAACCCCAAAAGTTGTCAGAACCCCAAAAGTCAATTTCAGAACCCCAAAATTAGGCAGAACCCCAAAAGTCAGTTTCAGAACCCGAAAAGTAGCCAGAACCCCAAAAGTAGTCAGAACCTCAAAAGTCAGTGTAAGACCCCAAAAAGTAGTCAGAACCCTAAAAGTCAGTGTCAGAACCCCAATTTAGTCAGAACCTCAAGAACCCCAGAAGTAGTTAGAACCCCAAAAGTCAGTGTTAAAACCCCAAAAGTAGGCAGAACCCCAAAAGAAGAAAGAGGTTTTCTCCCCTCAGTGATGGTGGTAACCCGCCCACAGGGGAACAAACACTGATAATTGGCGACTCCATAGTCAGAAACGTGACGATAGCGAAGTCAGCGGGCATAGTTAGGTGCATCCCAGGGGCCAGAGCGGGCGACATTGAGGCAAATTTGAAGTTGCTGGCAAAGAGTAAACGTAAGTTTGCTAGAATAGTCCTCCATGTCGGCGAATGACTCGGCGTCGCCAGTCGGAAGTTACCAAATTAAACATTGAATCAGTGTGCTCTTTTGCAAAGAAAATGTCGGACTCCGTAATTTTCTCTGGCCCCTTGCCCAATCTGACCAGTGATGACATGTATAGCCGCATGTCATCATTCAACCGCTGGCTATCGAGGTGGTGTCCAGCAAATGATGTGGGCTTCATTGACAATTGATCATCCTTCTGGAGAAAACCGGGCCTGATAGGAAGAGATGGCATCCATCCTACTCTGGCTGGTGCATCTCTCCTGTCAAAAAACATGGCAGAGTCACACTTATGACCTCTCAGAGATGAGACCATGTTGCAGAGCTGCAGTCCTCCACGCTCCTCTGCGCTTGCTCTAGGACAGTTTTCCTGCCATTACTGTTATGACAGCTGTTTTCATCAGTTAGATAACTGCTATGGCTTTTGTAATAGTGATAAACATTATTCCATAGAGACTGTGTCAGTCCCCTGACCCAAAGCTCACGTAGATATTAACACAAAAACAAATAAAAGAGGTGTCAACTATAGAAATCTTATTAAAATAAAACCTTCAAATGTAGTGGCTTTAAAACATCAGAGAATCAGATGTGGTCTCTTAAATATTAGATCACTGAGGTCCAAATCTTTACTGGTGAACGACCTTATATCAGAAAACCAGATTGATTTATTCTGTCTAACTGAGACATGGCTACGTGACGAAGAATATGTCAGTTTAAATGAATCCACTCCTCCCAGTCATTCAAATATTCATATACCACGCGACACAGGCCGTGGTGGTGGTGTAGCAGCTATTTATCATTCCTGTCTCCAAATCAATCACAGACCAAATTCTAAATATACTTCTTTTGAAAGTCTTACTCTAAATTTATCTCATACTGATTCAAAAACCGGCCAGACAGTCCTATTTGTGATAATTTACCGTCCTCCAGGCCCATACTCTGAATTCTTATCAGAATTCTCTGAGTACATATCAAACTTAGTCCTTAGCTTTGATAAAATAATCATTGTAGGTGATTTTAATATCCATGTGGACAAAGAGAGTGATAGTCTTAGCTCAGCTTTTATGTCATTAATAGATTCAGTTGGCTTTATTCAGTCTGTTAATGAAGCTACCCATCATTTTAATCACACTCTTGATTTGGTTTTAGCATATGGCCTTGATATTCATGAACTGAAAGTTTTTCCTGAAAATCCATTTTTATCCGACCACTTCTTAGTAACTTTCAGCATCCTCCTGGAAGATTCTTCAAAATTGTGAGCAGTAGAAATCTGTCCAGTGGTTCCGTGGCTAAATTCAAAGAAACCATTCCTACTGCCTTAAGCTCAATAAATTGGCCAACTGATAACTGTGATATTAGTTTTAGCCCTACTCAGCTGGATCAGCTTGTTGATGACTCAGCCAGTCTACTAAGATCCACTTTGGACTCAATTGCTCCACTGAGACAAAAACGTATTAAACGTCAGAGGACAGCCCCTTGGTTTAATTCAGAGACTCGCACACTTAAACAAACAACCCGTAAATTAGAGAGAATGTGGCGCTCTGATAAAAGGGAAGAGTCACATATACTTTGGCGAGAGAGTCATAATAACTACATGAGAGCCTTAAAACATGCTCGAGCTGCATACTACTCCTCACTTATTGAAGAAAATAGAAACAACCCTAGATACCTCTTCAGCACTGTAGCCAGGCTGACACAGAGTCAGAGCTCTATTGAGCCTGTGATTCCTCTAGCCCTGAGCTGTGAGGACTTTATGAGCTTTTTCAATGACAAAATTCTGAAAATTAGAGACAAAATTAGCAATTCTTTATCTCCAGCTGAACCTGCCTTAACTCTAAATGTAGTAGTAGTTAGACCTGAGTTACACAGTTTCTCTACGATTAGCCTTCAGGAGCTACATTCTCTCGTCTCTTCCTCTAAATCATCAACCTGCCTTTTAGACCCGATCCCAACTAAACTGTTCAAGGAGGTCTTCCCTCTAGTTTGTCCGTTGTTGCTGGAGACAGTAAATATATCTCTATCAACAGGCTACGTACCACAGTCTTTTAAAACAGCAGTAATCAAACCCCTCCTTAAAAAACCTAACCTCGATTCAGGAACATTAGCTAACTACAGGCCTATTTCTAACCTTCCATTTGCCTCAAAGATCCTGGAGAAAGTAGTAGCTGATCAGCTAGGTGACTTCCTTCAAGACAATAGCCTGCTTGAGGACTTTCAGTCAGGATTTAGAGCTCATCACAGCACAGAGACTGCTCTAGTTAAAGTAACCAATGATCTACTCTCAGCTTCAGATAAAGGACTGCTCTCTGTTCTTGTTTTGTTAGATCTAAGTGCTGCTTTCGACACCATTGATCATGATGTTCTTATACAGAGATTAGAGATGTTACTTGGGATTACAGGGACTGCCTTAAATTGGTTTAAGTCCTACTTATCTAATAGATATCAGTTTGTACACGTGAACAACAAGTCCTCTGTGTACACTAAAGTAAGTTATGGGGTTCCTCAAGGTTCGGTGCTAGGTCCAATTCTCTTCTCTATATATATGCTTCCCCTTGGTGAAATCATGAGGAAATACTCTGTTAATTTTCACTGCTACGCTGATGATACACAGCTTTATGTATCACTGAAGCCAGGTGAGACAAACCAGTTAGACAAACTAGATGCCTGTTTAAAGGACATCAGATCCTGGATGGCCAGAAATTTTCTTCTTCTTAACTCAGACAAGACAGAGGTCATTGTGCTGGGCCCTCGACACCTTAGAGAATCCTTTTCTAGTGATTTAACTGCCATAGATGGCATTAGTCTGGCACCAAGCGCAACTGTTAGAAATCTAGGAGTGCTATTTGATCAGGATTTATCCTTTAACTCCCACATAAAGCAAATTTCAAACACAGCCTTTTTTCTTCTTCGTAGTATTGCTAAAATCAGGCCTATCCTGTCCCAGAGCGATGCTGAAAAGCTAGTCCATGCTTTCGTTACCTCTAGACTGGACTATTGTAATTCTCTGCTTTCAGGCTGTCCCAGCAAGTCACTTAAGACTCTTCAGCTGGTCCAAAATGCTGCAGCACGTGTGCTGACTAGAACTAGGAGAAGAGACCACATTACTCCTGTATTAGCTTCTCTGCATTGGCTTCCCATTAAATATAGAATAGAATTCAAGATTCTTCTCCTCACCTATAAAGCTCTCAGTGGACAGGCACCAGTCTATCTTAAAGAGCTTGTAGTGCTGTACAACCCCTCTAGAACATTACGCTCCCAAAATGCCGGCCTACTTGTGGTACCATTAATCTCCAAAAGTAGTATGGGAGGTAGAGCCTTCAGTTATTAGGCTCCTCTTCTCTGGAACAATTTACCAACCACAGTTCGGGAGTCTGACACTCTCTCTACCTTTAAGGTTAGACTTAAAACATTCCTCTTTGATAAAGCTTTCAGTTAGGGACCAGCTCATAGTTTATAAATAAATAAATAAATTAGTTTATAAATTAGACTCATAGTTTAGATGTAACAAGTCTAGTCTGGCACAATGGGCTCTATCACTCTCTCTCTCTCTCTCTCTCTCTCTCTCTCTCTCTCTCTCTCTCTCTCTCTCTCTCTCTCTCTCCCTCTCTCTCTCTCTCTCTCTCTCTCTCTCTCTGCATCTGCTTTTGCCCCGTTTGTTTGCTCCAGTACTCGTCTCTGGCTCTTGTCTTGTAGGTGGCCTGGGATCCTTGGTGGAGACTGCCTGCTGCTGTGGAGTCATGAAGCCTCAAAACTACAATATAAACATGACACATAGTTGACCATTTTATTAGGAACACTCCATTCCCATTATCATTATAGCTATTTATACAGATACTAGCATGATCTCCATATCCATGATCGATACATCTACAGTATCTATATTTTACTACCACATAGGCATGAGGTCCCTCTTGAAAATGGGATGTCACATCTCAAGAGGCCTTTAACACATTTATATTTAATGGAGACAAATATGGTTGGGATGCACTTGTGGTCTGGGCACCCATGAGTTCGTCACTACCATAAATTCTTATTTTCAGTAAGAACATCTAAGATTATACTTCTAGAAAATGATCACCACAACCATTCAAACATGAGGACCCTCCTGAAAATGAGATGTAGCATCTCAAGAGGCTACCCTCTAATAAATCAGACGACAGGTCTATGGTACATGAACCTGTCCCAAACTTTAGTTACCATTCTAGTCCACTTGTCTCCTCTTATCTCCCTTCTTTTGCCCTCACACCCGACACAGCATCATGTGGATTTGCTGTTCATCATGAGACTGGGATCCACATTCAAGATTTCCTGCTGCTTAACAGAAGGTTTTTTCTTGCCGCCATGATGGAGGGATCCATGATTGGCTACTTGGATTCATGTTGTGTGTTGGATGTATATATTTGTATATATATGTATATGTGTATTTTATATGTACAGTCATGAGATTAGACCACCCTTGTTTGATTTCTTTAATTTTAATGCCTGTGGTACGAGCTCGTTGATAGAGAGAGAGAGATTATAATGATAACAACAAAAAATAGCTCATCAAAGAGGAATGTTTTAAGTCTAACCTTAAAGGCAGAGAGAGTGTCAGACTCCCGAACTGTGGTTGGTAAATTGTTCCAGAGAAGAGGAGCCTGATAACTGAAGGCTCTACCTCCCATACTACTTTTGGAGATTAATGGTACCACAAGTAGGCCGGCATTTTGGGAGCGTAATGTTCTAGAGGGGTTGTACAGTACTACAAGCTCTTTAAGATAGACTGGTGCCTGTCCACTGAGAGCTTTATAGGTGAGGAGAAGAATCTTGAATTCTATTCTATATTTAATGGGAAGCCAATGCAGAGAAGCTAAAACAGGAGTAATGTGGTCTCTTCTCCTAGTTCTAGTCAGCACACGTGCTGCAGCATTTTGGACCAGCTGAAGCGTCCTTAGTGACTTGCTGGGACAGCCTGAAAGCAGAGAATTACAATAGTCCAGTCTAGAGGTAACAAAAGCATGGACTAGCTTTTCAGCATCGCTCTGGGACAGGATAGGCCTGATTTTAGCGATGCTACGAAGAAGAAAAAAGGCTGTTTTTGAAATTTGCTTTATGTGGGAGTTAAAGGATAAATCCTGATCAAATAGCACTCCTAGATTTCTAACAGTTGTGCTTGGTGCCAGGCTAATGCCATCTATGGCAGTTAAATCACTAGAAAAGGATTCTCTAAGGTGTCGAGGGCCCAGCACAATGACCTCTGTCTTGTCTGAGTTAAGAAGAAGAAAATTTCTGGCCATCCAGGATCTGATGTCCTTTAAACAGGCATCTAGTTTGTCTAACTGGTTTGTCTCACCTGGCTTCAGTGATACATAAAGCTGTGTATCATCAGCGTAGCAGTGAAAATTAACAGAGCATTTCCTCATGATATCACCAAGGGGAAGCATATATATAGAGAAGAGAATTGGACCTAGCACCGAACCTTGAGGAACCCCATAACTTACTTTAGTGTACACAGAGGACTTGTTGTTCACGTGTACAAACTGATATCTATTAGATAAGTAGGACTTAAACCAATTTAAGGCAGTCCCTGTAATCCCAAGTAACATCTCTAATCTCTGTATAAGAACATCATGATCAATGGTGTCGAAAGCAGCACTTAGATCTAAAAACAAGAACAGAGAGCAGTCCTTTATCTGAAGCTGAGAGTAGATCATTGGTTACTTTAACTAGAGCAGTCTCTGTGCTGTGATGAGCTCTAAATCCTGACTGAAAGTCCTCAAGCAGGCTATTGTCTTGAAGGAAGTCACCTAGCTGATCAGCTACTACTTTCTCCAGGATCTTTGAGGCAAATGGAAGGTTAGAAATAGGCCTGTAGTTAGCTAATGTTCCTGAATCGAGGTTAGGTTTTTTAAGGAGGGGTTTGATTACTGCTGTTTTAAAAGACTGTGGTACGTAGCCTGTTGATAGAGATATATTTACTGTCTCCAGCAACAACGGACAAACTAGAGGGAAGACCTCCTTGAACAGTTTAGTTGGGATCGGGTCTAAAAGGCAGGTTGATGATTTAGAGGAAGAGACGAGAGAATGTAGCTCCTGAAGGCTAATCGTAGAGAAACTGTCTAACTCAGGTCTAACTACTACTACATTTAGAGGCACAACAGGTTCAGCTGGAGATAGAGAGTTACTAATTTTATCTCTAATTTTCAGAATTTTATCATTGAAAAAGCTCATAAAGTTCTCACAGCTCAGGGCTAGAGGAATCACAGGCTCAATAGAGCTCTGACTCTGTGTCAGCCTGGCTACAGTGCTGAAGAGGTATCTAGGGTTGTTTCTATTTTCTTCAATAAGTGAGGAGTAGTATGCAGCTCGAGCATGTTTTAAGGCTCTCATGTAGTTATTATGACTCTCTCGCCAAAGTATATGTGACTCTTCCCTTTTATCAGAGCGCCACATTCTCTCTAATTTACGGGTTGTTTGTTTAAGTGTACGAGTTTCTGAGCTGAACCAAGGGGCTGTCCTCTGACGTTTAATTCTTTTTAGTCTCAGTGGAGCAATTGAGTCCAAAGTGGATCTTAGTAGACTGGCTGAGTCATCAACAAGCTGATCCAGCTGAGTGGGGCTAAAGCTAAAATCACAGTTATCAGTTGTCCAATTTATTGAGCTTAAAGGAACACTACACCCAAACAACGATTTGGCCTCATTTTCTACTCACCCTCATGCTGAGCAACACTCTGGAGCACTTTTTTGATGTCTCAAATGCAGCCGGGGGTCCGGGGGGATTTTCGCTGTCAGCAAACGTCCATCTAACAGGGGACGACGGAGCCCGAAGAAAAAGGTCCATAAAAGTCCACAAAAACGTGCCTATTTTCCTTCATACTGCTCGTCCGCTGTAATCCAAGTGTCCTGAGCGGGTAACGTCCATAATTAATTCGAAACAAAGTCATTTAGTACATTTTTCGAGCCTAAACAGTGCTATAACGTACTTCCGCAGTGCACGTCTACGCGCGCTCCCTGCACTACGTAAGCCGTCTGGATTGGTCTGGATTCACAATGCCGACTTCACACAGTTTGTAATATAATGATGATAATAATAATTATAATAATTATTATTATTGTCATTATTTTAATCATAGTAAAATTAATCATAACAATAGCAACATCAGCCACAATAATGATAAAAATAAATTAAACTACAGTATGGATGTTTACGAAAAAACAAAGATTTAAAATAGATAAGTAGATCACCAGTAATATCAATAGTTTGTTATAAAAGGGAGGAAGTCATTTAACACTAGCTGCAGTGTAATGATAGTCATTGTAAAGGTAATACATAAATATATCATAGTAAATTAAATTAAATAGAAAGCATCAAAGAGAAATAAAATTAAACAAAGGGTGGAGTATTAACAAGCAGAGGAGGAACAACAACATTAGCAGCAGGTGATATGATGGTAGGGACAGGGAGGGAAACTTGTCACTATGGTTGTGTGGAGAGAAGCTTTAAAGGGGGCAATAAATAAAATGTAGTAAAATATGGATAGAATGATGTAAAGGAATGAAGAATAGATAAATGAAAAGGAGAAAAAGTGAGTATGAAGATGATGAAATAATGAAAATAATTTCAATAAGAAGAGGATCAAGAAAATAAATATGTAAGTCTGATCAATAAGTAATAATGGTAACATAGTATTGGTAATAGTAGTAACAACAGTAATATTTTTTTTTTCATATTTTTGTTTTTGTGTGCTATGAGAATATTCAATGCAACGATTTCAGGCACAGGCACATGTACGTGCGCTCATACACACAAACCAGATATCTTATTAAATCATGTTGATGTGTATTAAATACGTTTTTACTCAGCTGTGTTGAAATAAAACTAAATAAAGTCATCTGCTTTCAATATTGTGCCATTTACTGTCACTTTAGGCTGCACAAAATACGAGCATAAATTTATGCTCGTAATGCTTTCTCTCCACTTCTGGTGCCAGACCGGAGTGAAGAGACCTCTCCAATATGGCGGCGACGCTGGAATACGCTCCAGACAGTAATGAAGCGTCTACGTATATAATATCTATGGTCAGCTCCCCCTGGTGGCCTGCCGACTTTCTGTGAATTTGCAGCGTCTCCCTCTTGCATTTGTTTTGTCGGTTTGTATGTTTTTGCTTTTGCAGTGTTTCTGTGAATGCATCGTGTTTTTTTGGTGCAGCATTTCTCTGTTGCATTTGTTTTATGTGTTTGTGTGTTTTTGAGTTGCATCGTTCCTGTGTTTGCAGCGTTTTGATCGTTTGTATTGCGTTTTGGCCATGTATGTTGCGTTTTTTGTTTGCAGCGCGTATGCCCTTGTCGGCCACCATATAAAATAAGCTAAAATTGTCACAACCGAAACAGATGGTAGAGTTTCGGTTGTGACAACATGTAATGGTCCACTCACTGAAGTCAATGTTTGATCATTATTACCTCTTAAAACATGTAGATAATGCCAATTCATGTTTTAAATTTATAAAGCATCAGGAGAAAGCAACATGGAGAAATGAAAAAAAACACCAATATGGCAAAACAAAATATTTGAAAAACTAGACTTTTAACCCAAGGGTGTCGACCACGTTATTCTTAAGAAGTTGTTTGTTTTGTTTTAAGTTCATTAAAGTTCTTGCATAACACTTTCTGGTGTGTGTATTTAAAAAAAAAAAGATATTTTAAAGAGACTGTGAGGAGTTTCTAAATAATTACAAAAAGTCTCCCTTTTAGATATATACCTGATGGAAATACACACTTATCCATGAGTTTCATAGCATCAAAATAGGTAATCTATAAATGCTATTCCTTAGCCTTCTGGTCAGGTCAGACAGGGCTTGACTGGCCTGGATACTCAACTTCGGGAACAAGACAAATAAAACTAGAGCAAATGTATATTATTCTGACACATCTTAGAGCACCAAGCTGTAAGTAGTGATATATGGCCAGCTTCATAACTACCATACTAAGTTTTCTAAAAATTGCTTGTTGTCACACATCAAAAACTACAGCTACGTAACTAGAAAGAGATACATTACCTCGTCGCTTTGCATCCTGAAAGTTGTTGAAAAAAGAAGTTGTAAAGCAAAGCAGAGTTTTCATTCCGATTTTCATTCATTTAGCATCACAACAAACACACGCTTTGGCAAGTTCCAAGTAGGAGACTACAACTGAAACGTCCCCCGAAGAGGGAATTTCCTGCTGGGAACTCGGTGAAACCTCGCCACCCCTGAGTTGACAATCGAAGAAGGATGCCCCCAGTGTGAACAGTTATTTAGCTCCCGTAATAATCAATTTACTTGCACTTCTGACTGGGGTGTGTAGCTCTAGATCAGCTGTATACATAGTATTGTTAGACTTGTATTTAAAAAAATGTTGCCATAGTTATAATCACATTCTTCATACAACAACACAGGGCATGCTAACAACAGCTAACAATAGCCTGGTAGATCGGCATGTTTTTTTCCGACTTCAACTGGAACCCCGATAAGTCGGAGATGATGTCACTCCCAGTTCAATGGTTACTGGAACGCAGCAGTACGACAGTCGCCGCGCGTGCTCATGGGTAGCAGAGTCTTTATGACGCCGGTAATAGATTCTCCTCATAGCACCTTTCAGTGATGTTACAGTAGATGCGTTGTGATGTTTGAGTAGGCTAATGCTGGCCTTCAAAGTAAATGTCATTTGATTGATTATAAACATTTGTGTTCAGAATATTCCCAATGTAAGACATGTTTGAAGTTAATATTAAGCAATAAGGTGGAGGGAATATGATACAACCTTGCAAACAAAAAAGCAGTGGTCACTACCAAAATAGTGCAGTCACAACCGAAACAGTGCAGTCACAACCGAAACTCTGGGTGTTTGTAAAAAATAAAGGATATTGAGTCATCAACTAACATTTTATGATGACTATTCTTTAAATGTATGTTCAATTTCATAACTCATTAACTCTGAGATCTGTATAATCAGTGGAATTCATTTTACAAGAAAAGATTGGATTTTGATTTTGATCAGTCTTAGAAATTGAACTTTGGAACATGTTTAAAATATCATTTTTATTGATTTTGTTGTAAAACCCTTCAAGAAAAATGTGTAAAAATATTCTTTAGAGGGGGCATGGAAGTACAATATGAACAGATTAATATAATACCTTTTATTGCAGTGTGTTGCTATGTTTCGGTTGTGACACATTTTGGGAGTAGAAAAAACATTTCAAGAACAGGCAGAAATTAAAATATGAATATTGACTGCACTATACAAGATATATGTACCTTAGATATGGTACAACATATGTATGGACAAAGTTTTGGGAAAAAACACTTAAAAAAAAAAAAATTCACCCTGCACTTTGGACAAATTCGGTAGAATGGCCCATATACAGTATATATAATGAAGAGTTCATTTGCAAAAACAGATAAACGCCATTTTAGAAAAAAAATGAGCTGATGCTTGTGATTTACTCTTTGTATTGCATTGTTTACAAAGCTGAAATTCATTTTGGTGCAATGCCGATATCTCCTGTTGGAAACCAGATCAAAGCTCATGTTTTGTTGCAGAAACCGTTATACGCCACAGCTGTTTCGTCACAAAAGCCGACATAGCCATTGAGTAAATCAGTGCAGCACTTTGAGATCACGTGATGGGAAGATAGCAACTGGCGCAACCAAGAAGCTTTTGGTGGATGTCGGGATTGAAAAACACCAAATTTTGTCGATCTAACGATGGATAACTTTGATGAAACAGAAGAGGTTGTTGTCTTGTCTTCTGGACGAAAGAGGAAGAGAAAACCTGAAGGTTATGCCCGTAACGTGGCGAAACAGGCGCGGCACAGTGGAGGGGGAGTGCCGAGCGTTCTTTGCAGTCATACTTTTGCCTACAGTGTATGTCAGGCAGTGACGTTGTCCACAGAAGATATTGCCTACATACACCAAGTCCTGTATTCTACTACAGATAAGGTAAAACAAGATGCTACGCTTTTGTCTTATATGGACATTTCACCAGTTAAACGAAGGAGGCTCCAGGTGGAAAATCCTGCAAAACAGAAGACAAGGGGGCTAATTGTGAAGTACTCCGTCTGAATCGAGGCACAGGCGACCGTCCCAGTCTGTAAAGCCTTGTTTATGAGCCTGTTTGGTGAGTATTCATTTCAGATTCTTCAAATTTGCTTTTGTACTGTTGGCATTATTTTTTTCCTTGCTCACAGCCGGCTCAGTCTTACGTGTGTGTGTGTGTGTGTGTGTGTGTGTGTGTGTGTGTGTGTGTGTGTGTGTGTGTGTGTATGTGTGTGCCTGTTTTGTCACTCAATTTAGACTAGTCTTTCTTTCTTAATGACGATTTTCGTTGTTCGAGATTGTGATTAAGCTTTCGTCTTATTTTTCTTTTTCTTTGACTGGAAGAAATGGGCTCTGAGAAATAACATACTGAGTAGGTATTAGGGGCCCTAGAGAAGATTTAAGAGGTCCCAGAGGGGATCTGGTCATTTTATTTAACTTTATTTCATTTTTATTTATGTGTTTATATAGGAATGTGCTAGTTTTCATCAATAAAACGTCATGGTTAGCTATTTTTGCAATGTTTATCTAGTTACCTCATCTTGATCTGACCAGTTTTGCAGGATGAGGCGATGATTGATAGAATTTATTTTGTGTTTGCAGGCATGTACTGGATGCAGAATGGGGTGCCAATGCCTGAATGTAAGAAAGATGCATGAACTGTTCCACCACCAGAATGAGGAGCAGATCTTCTATCCTTTTTATTATAGCATATACATGGAGTGTCAAGGCCATTTATACGTTTATACGAGAGCATCGACTCGCTTGGGTCATGACGTTCGCCCGTTCGTTGTGAGGATGAAGCGGAGGACAAGGCAGTTCGGCCTGCTAGAATGACAGACCACGACTACGACTTGGCTTCTCAGGCAGTTATTCTGTACTTCTGAGAGTGTATGGATTAGAAAGCAATAATCTAAGAATAGCAGGTAAAGGTAAATACTGATGTATACAAATTTCAATTTCAATTTTAATTTTTCTCTCATCACCTACTGGGGCACTGGATGCTGCAGCTGCACGCATCCAACAACTGAGGCTGTTGTTGATGAGCTCACTAAAGATTTGGGAAAGATGAAATTATGTCCGGTGCTTTTTTACAGATTTTGTGTATCAGATGATGACATCCGCTTTTATACAAGACTTATATCAAAGTAACTTTTTTGTGCCTTCTGGGAGGCTATTCAACCATCAGCCTCCAGGGTGGTTTACTGGGCAAAAGCCCCCCAAAAAGTCCTTCATTTTCATGGTATTGGAGCTTGAAACTTGGGTACAGCTTATGACCTCAAAGTCTACAACCTTTTGGCTCTGCACATCCAAAAAGGTGTATGTGCAATATTTCACTGAGTGACCCGGAGAGTCACACTGCCCATCCCCACACAGAACAGCCTCAGCTTCTTATGATTTCATGTTTGTTAGCACTGCATTCTGTTCTTTGGTCCAGGTTTTTTCAATAACAGGAAACACAAACTTTCACCTTATTGTCGTGTTTGTGTCTTCAGAGATTGTTTTCAGATTAATGTTATTACAGAATCACTGAAATGTAGCAAAATGAACGCCACTGAAGAAAACTGATGCTGCTAAAAGCAGGTTTCCTGCCCCTTTAGTCCCACTCAGAGTAGGTTAGGACTGCCATGTTTAACAACAGCCACTGGTACATGTGAGCTGTAATGTCAGCTGGGACCCTTCATTTTGTAGTTCCCTCACATCTTCCTCGACTATCAAGGCTCCACACTGTAAACAATGTTGAAGCAGCTGTTTGTTCCTCAAACACTAAAATCAGTCTGTTTTCTTCATGTGTGTCAGCTGAATCATGTGATTCTTGGGTGCTCTGTGAAGGCTCTGATGAACTGACGTTATAATCCAGATCAGACCGTCTGTACTGTGGCTCACTGCCCTCACTGAAAAAGTCATCTGAGAGGAAAAGATCCAGCGACTGACTGTCTTCCTGAAACTGTTTTTTCAGCTTATTTTCACAGTTAGCAGCATAAACGTGGTCATTAGTAATAAAATGATGTGCATCAGCTGGCCACTGTACCGCAGCATCATATGTGTGTTTTTCCATCTGAGTTGTGACATCATTCTTATTTGGAGAACACTGTACACTTACAGACTGCTGTGCGACTGAATGTGGGACTCGTCCACAGCTTCCTCTGTGATCATGCCCGATTGGTCGCCACCAGAGGCTACATCAGCAGGAACGGTTTGTCTACATCCTCCCAGGAGATCATCCAACATCTCCTGCCTCTGACGTTTCCTTGAGCGGACTTCAGTGGTTTCCCGAGGAAGTTTTGTTGGTTTGTGTGAGAAAAGTGTGGGCACAGCATTTTGGCTTTAGTCTCTGTTTATAATTACCCACACCTGTCAGCTCTCTCATCAGCATTGGCCGGCTAAATGAATCAAATACTTCTGGGGAGAAGTGGCGTGAACATAGCCGTGGGTCCATCGGAAGTTGTTTACGCCCACAAGCGATTTCCTACATCTTTCTTCTCTTCTTGTCTTTTGGGAAGCTTTGCAGACTTACATCAGTCTCCTTGTTTCCTTTGGACTGAAAAGTACATCCAAACGCAGCACAATGCGGCATTATTATAGTTTTTTTCGCTCCTGAAACCGAGTGACTTACTGCGCCAAGCAACCAATATACGTCATCAACCCAGAATGCATTGCGGCAGTAAAACAATGGCTGTGCCCGTAGGATGGAAACTGTGTTTTAAACTGCATTTTTTCTAAGGAAAAAACAATTCTTTATGTCTTTTAACAACAAATTCTAGTTTGAGACAAACATTTAGGCATATTTATGCGCGTTAGTCCTTACAGTCAGGGTTCCTTTTAACAGTAGTAGCCTATAAATTCTGTTTTAGGACTGGATTGGACAATCATCTGTGGAGTGATTCTGAGTAACACTTGATGTTTGTGCCCCATAAAGATATATATTTATATTAAAAACAGTCTTCACCGCAGTGCAGGTGGCTTAGTGGATAGGTGAGCACCACGGACGCCTCAGGTTTGATTCAGCCCCCAGCTCTCTTCTCTGTTTCTGATGAGAGTATCAAAAGGTGAGGCCCTCAGGTTAGACCTGTATCCAGAATCTAGCCTCTCCGTGATTAAGTTTGGCACCCTCGTTTACAGACTTATCAAACCATTCAGTTTGCACATTAAGATGACCTTGACCTTCAGCCTATTTTTGCTCTGAAACTGACTCTGCTCAGTAATATTTAACATATATACATGAAAAACCTCAGTAAGTGTTCCTACTTTAAACAGACCTTCCCAGACTGAGCTAACATGCTAACTCAGGAAAGGACTGAAGAATGTGTTTTTTAACAGGACTTTTATTAGTATCAACACAATTAGCCAACAGCTGTGCACTTTGTTAGATTGTTACTGATTTATTGATTAATTTTTACAATTGTGTCGTACAAAAACAATATGCCCAAATAGGACATCTTCACATAAAGTTCAATGTTTACCTGGTTTACTCCATGAAGAGAGGGTACCAACTCATCTGGTGTTGCATTCACTTGCAAACGGACATTAGAAATGGGTCGTGTAAAAAGTCAGATGGACCATAACTATAGCTTACATCAGAGCTGGGTTAGCAGGAGGGTTCTGTGATGTGGCAGTTGCCACCCTGGTAGATCCGCCATAGTCACCTGGTAATATTTAATCAAATTTGATTTTAGATGTCATGATACCTCTGCCTTCAGCCTGAGATGAAAAAGAACCTCATTCATTTTACAGCTGTAAGAATGTCAACCCTGACTAAATTTTCTGTTTTTGCTGATGTTCTTTTTCGGGAGTGGCTCCCCAGTCCCCCCACCCCCACTCCCCCAGCATGCTAACATGGAAGAAGCAGTTTGACAACAGCTGGGACAGTTTATTACTCTTCATAGATACAGTTGGCCTACAGAGGAACGCCCACAAAACGACATATCCGGTTTGCACCGAGGGGGAAAACAAAACATCTTCCACCATGCCAAAAAGTTGTTGTGTACCCTTTTGCACATCAAAAGATGAAAAATCCGAGTCTCAAGTTTTACATCCTACCGAACAGAAGCACCGAGCCGAGGAGAAGAACGCGGTGGCTTCAAGTGATCTGGCAGGAGGATAAGTTTGGTCCAAAATCCAAACGAGTGTACGTCTGTAGTCAGCACTTCATTACAGGTATGACAATGTTGCTTTCACAGAATTTACAGTGATATGTTTTTCGTAGTTAACATGAATATTCAATGAACAGTTTTAATAGAAACAAACTTTTTGCTGCATCATGCATGCTATCATACCACGTTACAAAAGCTAAGTGAGAATGCAGCAAAGTACAGCTGTGCTAATAACATTGGTGATAGCTTCCCAGGTTTACACAGTTAAAAGGTTTATTTTGTGAGCTTTGCTCCTATTTTTTGTAAACTTGAGGTTTGATTTTCCCTTCTCATTTCGTTTGTGAACTGTTTCACCCTAGGCTTAAAAACCGAGGACATCGCCCACCCGGACTGCATTCCCTCACTGTTCCCAAATAGAAAGGCAAATTCTCCAGATGAAGTATTGAAGAGGTTTGAGAGAAGAAGGAAGCGTGAGGATGTTAAGTCTGAGGCTCATCCAGCCTGTATCCAACCAGAAGCCCCGACACTAGAAGCCCCGACACTAGAAACCCCGACACTAGAAACTGCATCATCAGAAACCCCGACGCTAGAAGCTGCATCATCAGAAACTCTTACACCTCTTCAGAATTTAGAAAGAGAACAACTTTATGAAGAAATAAGTAATTTAAGGAGAGAAAGAGACCAGGCCATGAAGGAGCGAGATGATGTCATCAGACAATTGGAGACGTCTAAAGTTTCAGCAAACACTGTGAGAGGCAATGAATCCAAATGTAAACTAATGACAGGACTGTCATGGAGAGTATTTGACACTCTTCACCAGTATCTAGTACAGTTTGTTAAGTCCCAGGAAAATTCAAAGTTATCATCACAAGACCAGCTCTTTATTACTTTATTAAAACTGTGGCAGAACCCTTCAACTGATTTAATGTGTGGAATATTTGACCTGCCCCATGGCACCTTCCTAGATATTTTCTCCTGGTGGTTAGATTTGATGTTTGCCAAAATCTCCTTCTTAATTAAGTGGCCTGATAGAGAGTGCATCAGAAGCACAGTCAGCGCCGGCGTCACGGGGGGGCACTAGGGGGCACTGCCCCCCCAAATTGGACTTTATGCCCCCCCAGTCCGCCCTGGACTGACAGCAAAGGTTTCTGTTTTATTTGGGTTTTGTTTTTTCCGTCAGAGTATCCATCTTCACTTAATGCCATCTATGTCAGTCAACAAACCAATCCAACCGAAGGAAGGCAACACCTTAGCCAATTACAGGTAGTGGGAGGCGGGTCACTGAGCCATAGTGACAACCTGCTCTCCTCTCGGGTCTCGGCACAGGCGAAGTGCACCCTCCGCAGCTGTAATTTGCTTCACCTCCGCAGCTTCACCAAAGCCTCACAGGCAGGTTTCCAGAGTGTCAGTGTATTCTTTGTCCCATGTTGCGTGCCACATAACACAGCCTTACACCATGGATGTGACTTTGCTCCCACGGAGGAAACATTACAGGACTTATGATGGAGAGAGGCAGAACTGCGTGTGCGGTACAGGCAGGGAGAGCAGCCGCGCGCACAGGAGAGAGAAGGGGACCACGTTGCTCCGCAGCTCTGTCCTTAAATGTGCTTAACTGCCTCACGTTTATACATGTTTTTTGCCACAATTTATTAATTCACATAATGTGAGTCTTCTCCACCAGATGAGGCGAAATGAACAATTAAGCAGGTGATTAGCTTTGAAAATTTTAGACCAGAAGCCACAAAAATGGCACCACTGCAAAATTATTGAGAAATATAATTTGTTGACCTTTTCCAACTTTATAAAATGATCCTTTCTGAAAGTTGTTTTCAAGTGCTTAAATGGACCGGCTCCACAAGTGATGTCTCAGAATTTTACAAAGACAGACGGCTGTAGGACAATAACAAGGAAGATAACAAAACAAAACTATATGGTCCAAAGGTGCAGGACAACATTTGGGCAGTCATTCCTCTCAGTTTAAGGCATACACCTACACCTGGAACTCTTTATCATCTGAAATTAAATCTCAAACAGAGCTTAAAAAGTAGTAGTAAAGTAATTATCAGTACACTGTTTTAATAATCTTTAATGTTAAATCTAACTTGTGTTTTAGCCTCTAATTTACTACAACTGTGTCTATTTATTCATGGTACTTATTGACTATAGTCCCTGTATTACCGTATTTGTATAATTGTATCTGTATTCTGTATATTTTATTGCACTCTAAATCCTGACCAGGGACAAAGACTGCAAATTAGCTGAAGCTACACATTAAGGCTAGGTAAAAGTTCAGAGAGTTTATTATTAAATTCAATATTCTCTAAAAGCTACAAGGCTCCTTTTGAAATTATTAAAGAGTTTTGTATTGTCATGGCATAGTCAATTGGGACCTCTTAAAATAAACTGAGATGTTTCAGCATCAAGCAGTAAACATAGCACACATCACACTTGACATGATGTGGTCAATGATATATTGATATTGATTAATTGATTGATAATTATTTCAAGCTTATTTCTTAATCCTGACATCTTGTGAAACAGTACCAGAGGCCCCTGGAGGCAAAGCCCACATGGACTTACTTTTGGAGCCAGCACCGCATTCTGTGAAAATTCATTTGCCACTCTTAAAAATGTCTTCACAGAGCATCGCTGAGCTTTGCTTCAAGGCCAACCTCATCCAGTTGGCATTTGAGAAGGACCTGACTAAGAAATTTAGTAATGAGTAAAGTAGAGGGTTTTCAGAAGGTTTCAGTCAGTTCACAAACGCTGTCTGCCGCTCTTCTAGAGTGCTTTTAACTTTAACTGGCCTTAACTGTTTTTTTACTTGCAGGCAGAAGGGTCACACACTGCATTGTTGTCCTCCTCTTCCTCCTGCTCCCTAGCTGCTGTAGCTAACCCTCTCCTAGCATGACTGCTTACTTCAGTGTGACTTTTGACATCTTATTAGGGCTGAAACGATTCCTCGAATACTCGTGAGTACTCCATTACAAAATATCCTCGAATTAAATTTTGTGCCTCGAAGCCTCGTTTAATATATAATTGTACATATAAATGTATATCTGGACTACTATACAGTGCACGGTGTTTGACACGGACGGTCATTTCTGCGACACAACGCGCCTGCTACCTCCGCTGCAGCGCGGCTTGTAAAATCATGAAGGAAGAGAAAAGAGAGGGACAGAAAGGAGAGAGTCCACAGAAGAAATGGCAGAGAGTGTCCCAAGTGTGTGGTCAATACAAGAAGGGACGAAAAGAAAACACAGTGCAGTGTGTCTGATATCAAGCGGAGTTAGCTTAGCACGTAGCTTAGCATGATAGCACGTCGTTAGGGCTGCAACTATTACTATTACAGCATTTTAAATATGCTCATCACAGACATGCGTCCTCTTTCCATGGTGGAGGACACAGGATTTAAGAACATGATCAAGGATTTCAATCCAAACTACACAATGCCCTCCAGAACACACTTCATAAATATAATTGCAGAATTATATTACTGCTTTGTAAATCAGTATTGTATTGGCTTTGTTTTAAGCCAGTACTGGTTTAAACTTTGAAAGTTGTTAAAATAAAAACCCTTTTCCGAGGAATAAACGGCATTTGGTTGCTCGTTTTGAAAGCCCTAACATGTTGCATTGTATACAATTGATTTATTTGTTTAAAAACAAAAAAGTATATTTTGTTAGAGTACTCGAGTAGTTGCAGCTCTACATCTTATGTTTCTAATAGTGGCTGTATGGTGCTGCTTTTTTAAGGCCTTAGCTCCCATTGCTGTTCTTCTTCTTCTAAGTTTAAAAAATTAACACAGCACTACACTACTGCATTTTGTTTGTTGTTTTATAGCCTTTAAATTTATGGATGAACTGCCTGTTTTTAGTGAGAGAAAATGATATGTCAAAACTGTAGGAGTGACAGAGCCACTGTTCAGCCCGAGGCAGACTAAATGTAGGTTCAAAAAAGTGTGCCCCCCTGAAAAGATGTAATGCCCCCCCTCTAATTTGTTTCTGCAGCCGGGCCTGAGCACAGTACCAGCAGAAGTTCTCTTCAAGTACTCCAGACTGACTGCAATCATTGACTGCTTTGAGATCAGAATTGAACACTCAAAAAAGCTGAAAACTAGGTGAGACATTTTTCTATTTCATACCATGGGATAAGCGTCAGATGTTTTTGTAATTCTTACCTTGCTGTCTGTGTATATGCACAAAGTTTATTAAGCAGTTTCACTGAAAACTTTCTCAACACACAGAGCTATCACCTACTCGAAGTACAAAAACTGGAGAACAGTGAAGTACTTCATTGCATGTCATCCTTCTGGCTCAGTCATATATCTCTCCAAAGGCTGGGGAGGGGGGGCTTCAGATGTACATATTGTAAGGAACTCTGACTTCCTGTCTCCAAAGTTCCACCAGGCAGGAGATCAGGTAACAGTTTTATTTTATGAAATGTTTGATTTTGCTAATTTAAGTCTTACTTTTGTATTTATTTATCCATAGTTAACTTTTTGAGTTGCTGTTGAAGTAAAGTAGCAACAAGTATTTATGTGCATTTCAGATTTCAGCTGACAGGGGCTTCACTTTGAAGGATGACTTTGCTGTTCTGGGTTCACAGCTCATTACACCATCTTTCACACGAGGCCGAAAACAACTGTCAGCAGAAGATGTTGCAGATTCTCTTGTGACTTCAAACATCAGAATTCACATTGGTAAGTATACAGAGTCAGCTGTCAGATTATTACAGTAAATATATGTATTTATTATTTTATTGCATAAAAGTTAGTTAAAGGACTGTGAGGAGTAATTACAAAAAGTTTACTTTTAGATATATGCCTGATGGAAATACACACTTTAAGATGAGTTTTATAGCATCAACATAGGTGACCTCTACATGCTATTCCTTAGCCATCCAGTCTAATCAGACAGGACTGGACTGGCCTGGATACTCAACTTCAGGAACAAGACAATTAAAACCAGAGCAAATTTATATCATTCTGACACATCTTAGAGCACCGGGCTGTAAGCAGCGATATAGTATAGCCGACTACAAAACTACGATACTAAGTTTGCTTGTTGTCTCACATCAAAAACTACCGCTATGTAACTAGAAAGAGATACATTACCTCATCGCTTTGCATCCTGTAAGTTGTTGAAAAAAAAAGTTGTAAAGCAATGCAGAGTTCTGAGGAAGGTCCGAGCTGCATTCATTAGCATCAAAACAAACACACACTTTGGCTTGGGTCAGGTCTTTGGTGCGTTCCAGTTGTAGTCAAAAGTCGGAATGTCCGAGTTCTGAGTAGGAAACTGCAACTGGAACGTCCCCCGAAGTCTGAATTTCCTACTGGGAACTCGGTGAAACCTCGCCACCCCCGAGTTGACAATGGAAGATGGATGCCCCCAGTGTGAACAGTTATTTAGCTCCTGTAATAATCAATTTATTTGCACTTCTGACTGGGGTGTGTCGCTCTAGATCAGCTGTATACATAGTATTGTTAGACTTATATTTACAAAAATGCTGCCATAGTGATAATCACATTCTTCATGTGATATTTGTGAACAACAACACAGGGCGTGCTAACAACAGCTAACAACAGCCTGGTAGATCGGCATGTTTTCTTCCGACTTTAAAAAAGACTCACACAGGTCTGAGACAGGGGGGCTCCGTCAACGGGACGTCCCATGATGAAGACCTCTCAGGAGGAAGAAAAAGAGCGGCTGAGACTTTAGAAGGCCTCAGATTTCAAAAAGCAAATGTGAGACTCTGTCAGACTGTTTGAGGATCTGCAGGGACCTGAACAGAGTCTGTGTGGACACGTCTGCAGAAGGACACAGCAGCAGGACGTCCCAGTCTATGAGTGACTGACTGTTGATGAGCTCACACATGGTCAGACCTCCATGTGGCAGAGAGTCCTCTGAGGCAGAAGATGGTGATGATCGTCTTCTCAGAAACTCTGACAGTTATCATCAGCACCTGTTGGTAAAAACAGAGGCAGTGTTTAGAGCAGAGAGCTGTGAGCTGTGGTCAGAGCAGAAGAATGAATCAGGAGCCCTCCAATAACTGAGCTCCATCAGTCTGAGAGCAGACAAAGCTCTGAGGACTCTCTTCAGTTCAGGCTGAAGCTGCAGCTTTGTTGGATCTTCATCTGTTTGCTGAGTTTTCACTCTGCTCTGTGTCCAGCAAGAGGGGTCTGGCTGCAGACCGCTTGCTCAAGCCCCTCCTCCGCACTTCTCAAGCCCCTGTCCTGCAGACCTGTACAGCATCTCTCAAGCCCCTGAGGCGTCCATCCAGCCCGGAAATGACGCAACTTACTGCACGCTCGGACCGGAAAAAGTGACATTATTTCACAACAGACGGAGAATACGGTAGGTGACTACTTTGTGAAAAAGTTTAAACGACCATGTGAATGCGCTGTTTTTAATCTAGACGTAAATAATGAACGTCTTATTTCAAGCGACTGGATGGGATTTTTTTTTTATCTTTTGCACACTTTATTTACATTTTTGTGTCTACGAGAACATAGACTTGTGTTAGCAGCGAACAACAGCGTTAGCAGCTGCTAGCGCCATTGATAGCCTCTATGTTGTGTTAACCATAAACAACCGTCTTCAGCCGAACATAAACGTTTGACCGAGGATTAGTGTTTGTTTTGAAAGCGTGCTGAGTTGGTCGGCTTTGGGTCTGGGTAGTTATCTGAGCAAAGAAAAGTGTGAATTTGTATATTTGTAAAACTTTTTCCTGTTATTTAGGGCGTTCGGCCTAAGTGTTCACTAGAAAGAGCCGTTGTAATATTAAATCAGCATAAAGCTGTTTCAGAGTTATATGGGTAAATTATGTTCTGTCTGAAGTTCTCTCATGTGGACATTGCCAACCGTTTTGTGTTTCGTTCCGTAGATGCATCATTCTTTCATATTGATCGGCACACAAACAGCAGCTGATCGCTGCACGTCATGCTGCAGACTGTACCACTGTCCCCTGTGCCCTGGATTGACACCAGCAAAATTGAATAGGATCCAAAGTCACCTTAAAGTCCACATTAAAAATGTCATTTCGTTTGAAGGTAAGTGTGTATGTGTATGAAGCAGTGAAGCCTCTTGTTGTGTGTGTGTGTAGCACCACACTGACATGCTGCACTGTTTGATAGAAAACATTTTTCTTTTTTCTTTTTTTTTCTCAGACAAAAAGATATGCAGATGCAGTCTGAAGTGCAGGACTGTGGCACATTTTCATTGCCCTTTTGCCACAAAACAGTGCTCAAAAAAGTGACATGGTAGGACACTTGGTGGTCACACTTAAAGTGACAGGAAATTACAGTTTTAATGGATGTTGTATTTTATTTGACATTAGATAACACATGGTTTAAGCTATATATATATATATATATATATATAATATAAAAAAAAAACATTTCATATATATATATATATATATATATATATATATATATATATATATATATATATATATATATATATATATATATATATATATATATATATATATATATATATATATATATATATATATATATATATATATATATGTATATATATATATATATATATATATATATATATATATATATATATATATATATATATATATATATATATATATATATATATATATATATATATATATATATATATATATATATGTGTGTATATATATATATATATATATATATATATATATATATATATATATATATATTAGGTCTGCACGATTTTGGAAAAAAAAACTGACATTGCTATTTTTGGGGGGTTTGCAATATATTGCGATATATATTGCAATATTAAAAATAGAAGAATTTTCACCAGATGACTTGAATAGCTCTGTTTGGGAAGAATTTGGTGGACTCATGATGATAATACCGTTTAATCCAGGATAAGGGGGTTCATCTGTGAATGATGGAGATTGCTGTATATAAAAGGGATTCAGGAGGCCATGTCTCTGTACAAAATAGAATAAGTTTCAGTTTCAGTTGCTTTTTTCATTTCCCCAAAAAATGGGGGAAATGCGATAGCCACATTGCATCCGCGATGTAACTATTTGATGCGCACATTACTATGGCTATGTTCAAACGATATATTGTGCAGGCCTAAGACATATATATGTATATATATAGATATATTTATGTGTGTGTGTTAAAATGTAAACACTTGCACTCATGGTTATTTCTCAGGGAAGGAACATATTTGTGGCTGACATCTATTCGGTGGCAACATGGCGACAGCCCACAGCGTGTGACCCACTCTTAAGTTTGCCTGTAAGTCTTAATTTAAGATCAAACACTAAAAAATGTCATCAGATTATACAAGTGTTTTTTATTTAGTTTTGCAAGTATTTCATTAAATTTATTGTGTTGTGTTTTGACAGTTTTCTTTTTAACTTGTCTTGTAAATAGGATGATGTTTCCATGAGAGATGACATTGTAATTCCTATTTGGAAACCTGGACACTTGCCTTGCCTGTAAGTAATAATAGTCTATAAAATGTACATGGATGTTCTCTCATCTATATCAAACAAACAGCTACCACTGCCCTGCTACATTTCTCCCACTTGAACTCATTTTCTATGGTTACCAACATGCTGAGAGTCTGTGTCATGTCTGCCACAGATTGCTCTTTGAAAGTACTGTTGATTATTTGTTACCAGTTTAAAGCATGATGTTTTATTTTGCTCTTTCGTTTCTGCTTAATATCATTTTGATGATGTAGAAGTGTTTTGTGGTGTCTTGTCTTCTCGCATCAACATGAACTATATAGGTTTTGAAGCCATCACAGAGAGACATAGTCTTTCTTGACTCCAAGTTTGCTTATGCAAAATTTGGATTCGATGATCAGGAGATGAGAGGACTACTGAGGTCGCTAACAAAATTTAGTTTCAGTTCTTGGCGGCATTCATTTTACCATGACGTTCTAAAAAGGCTTGGTTTGAATTTTTTGCAGATCATGTTCTGAAACTGCATGCGTGTGTTTGCATGAAGATTTTATCTTGCCTGATCTGTGTGGTGTGTGTGCATGAAAGATGTCTGTGTTTTACGTTATTGACTGTTTCGCTCCTAATGCAGCGGTCTTTTCAATTTTAGAAACTTTTGCCAGTCTGTAAATCTTGAGACATGGACAGAGGGGGTTGGAGCAGACATAGAGATATTTTTAAAAGCATGTGCATGTTTAATGATGACTTCAAAACTCTGTGGCACTGACCCAGCCTATTCTCACTTCAGGGTTTTCCTTAACAGTCATTTTCATGTTGGTGGTAGGCGAGATTGGTGTGTAATGTGAATGGAAAATTTCGACCTTGGAAGTTAAGACTGTAAGATAGTTTACATTGTTTTAATATTTAAGTTGTTGTTGTACAGCACCGTCTCTGTTGAATTTGTAGAATATTTATTATTTATGTCTTTGTTCAACTTATGTGAGCCATGGGAAAGTCTTCGCCCACTGGACAGATGCATCAAGAGCTCTGCTACGTGGTGAGGTGCCACCAGTCTTCCGTCTGAAGAAATGGAAATTGGATGACACTGCTGAGGTCAGCTTTTTAAGGATTTTTTTTTTTTTTGCATTAGTTCACATTTCTTTTTTCTGCCAGTAGTTATCGTGACAATAACTGTGTTTATGAATAACTTTTAAAAAGGAGGTTTACTAAGTATTTTGACAACCATTTGCTGAACAGCTAAGTCTCTGTGATTGGTTTACATATTGTAGTTCACTAAAGTTAGAGGGGAACATTCTCTCCGTGTTGACCCCATATGTGCCGGATGTTTACATAGATTACTTAGTTCTACTGTGGTTTAAAACTGTGCTTTCATGTGATCATTGCATGTTCTTAAGATGTGCTGCCTTTGTTTTTAAGAAAGAAGAGCACCCTCAGCCTCTGCAAATTGAATCTCCACTCCAAAAAGATGTTGAGACAGAAGAGGAAGTGGTAAGTTTTTTTCCTAGGTCTATGCATCTTACTTAAGAGGAACACCTTTTCCACAGGGTGGAAACAGTATTTAATTGTTTAATTTTTATTCAAAACCCAGAAACTCCTTTTTCTCTCTTTTCCAAAGACCAAATATAGATAAAAAATTATCCAAGACTGCAAGAAAGCTGCTGAGTGGGTAAAGGAAAACCCCATTTGTTTGCTGCTGCTGTTGAGTTGCCCGACATCCTGCAGATGGAGTCTGTGAAGCAGTATGTTAAGCTGATCTGAACCCTCAGATGAAAGACTAACGATGATGACAGGGAGCACATCTTGGAGCCATTCAAGTTTAAATTTCAAGTGGTGGAAGACGTGGATATTTTGTGAAGAGACAGTGGACAAAAAAGGATACCTAGCATATTGTGAATGTAGGATTAAGAACCAGTACACAGGCATTCTTTTTTTTCCATTATAATTGCAAACTATATAAAGCAACATACAAAATATGGTGAAAAAAATAAAGCTATGCTGCATTGAAATGTAATGATCCACCTGCATTCCTGGTTTGTCATCGCCAAATAGCAGAGCCTTTAGTGATATACTGTATACTCTCCTCCCTCATCCTCCTTAAAATGATGTACTCCATCTTTTTAGATCGCATTAAAAATAAAGACTAAAATAGAGTGATAGGGGAAATCACAGGTAAATCCTGAGTGAAAGACATTTATTTTCTCTCCTTTTTCTTCGTCTTTTTTCTCCCTCTTTTCTTTGAATTTAATGAAATGAGAGAAGCCAGATATATACTCAGTATCAGATGTTAAGGCTGTTTATTGTTGACTTGGAAGATGTGCATCAAACTTCCAGCTGCCGTCAGGTTAAGTTTCCATTATGGCAAACGGCTTTAATCCGACATCAGATGTGACGGAACAGATACAAATGTATCTGCTGGTTCAGAAGGTTACATTAAATAGTGATTGCTGTGATTGTTTATTGCATTAAAATGTGCCTGACACTTTGGAAACCTGCCTCTGAGGCGCGCATGTGCGCTTGTCACCAAATTACAGCTGCGGAGTGCGCTGCGCCGAGGTTAGACCAGGTTGGAGCTGGCGTGCTTTCAGACTTTCTGCACTGTTTTTGGCACGAAATTGTCACTGCTCTGGTACCTCCCAGGTGTTCACCTCCTGGTGCACACCCATCTCTGCGCAGACGGTCTACCAAATTGTCAAATTGGCAAAAAATAAAGACTAAAATTAACACTGGGGTGCACCAGGCTTGCGCCCCCTGCGCTGCGCCACGAAATTAGAGCCCTTTGTCTTAAATAGGCCGTTCCTGTTGTCACCGGGGCTTTGTTTGGTTTGACAAGAGACGCATGTGTGAAGTGACGTGCCACTGCCATGTACGGGTCCTCAAGCTGGGCAATATTAAAATGTTTGTGTGCTACGATTAATCGCGATTAATTTTTTTAATGCATTTATTTGTGTGTAATTAATTAATCTTATTAATGCACTAAAGTGACAGCCCTAGTATTTATATGTATATATTAAAATTGTATATATAGATTTGTGAATGAATGTTAGTAGAAATGTTTATAAAATATGTTTGTATGTAAAATAAATACACATGCAACCCGAATTGGATTGAAGTCTGATTTTCAAAATTCTTACAAAAGTTGAATGGCAATAACAGAAAGACCTTTATTTTTTTTTTAAATTAGGTCGTGAAGGGGCTTGAGAGGGGTAATGGGAATTGAGAGGGATGGTCTGGTCTGCAGCCAGGGGCCTGAGGACGGTGCAGGTGGGAGAGGTGGTGGGGCTTGAGAGGGGTGGTCTGCAGCCAGGGGCCTGAGGATGGTGGGGGGCTCGAGAGGGGTGGAGGGGCTTGAGATGGGTGGTCTGCAGCCAGGGGCCTGAGGACGGTGGAGGTGCAAGAGGTGGGGGGCTCGAGAGGGGTGGGACTGCTTGAGAGGGGTGGTCTGCAGCCAGGGGCCTGAGGACGGTGGAGGTGGGAGAGGTGGTGGGGCTTGAGAGGGGTGGTCTGCAGCCAGGGGCCTGAGGACGTGGAGATGCAAGAGGTGGGGGGGCTTGAGAGGGGTGGGGGCTTGAGAGGGGTGGTCTGCAGCCAGGGGCCTTAGAATGGTGGAGATGCGAGAGGTGGGGGGGCTTGAGAGGGTGGTCTGCAGCCAGGGGCCTGAGGACGGTGGAGGTGGGAGAGGTGGTGGGGCTTGAGAGGGGTGGTCTGCAGCCAGGGGCCTGAGGACGGTGGAGATGCAAGAGGTGGGGGGGCTTGAGAGGGGTGGGGGGCATGAGAGGGGTGGTCTGCTGCCAGGGGCCTTAGGAAGGTGGAGATGGGAGAGGTGGGGGGCTTGAGAGGGGTGGTCTGCAGCCAGGGGCCTGAGGACGGTGGAGATGCAAGAGGTGGGGGGCTTGAGAGGGGTGGGGGCTTGAGAGGTGTGGTCTGCAGCCAGGGGCCTGAGAACGTTGGAGATGCGAGAGGTTGGGGGCTTGAGAGGGGCGGGGGGCTTGAGAGGGGTGGTCTGCAACCAGGGGCCTTAGAACGGTGGAGATGTGAGAGGTGGGGGGCTTGAGAGGGGTGGTCTGCAGCCAGGGGCCTGAGGACGGTGGAGATGCGAGAGGTGGGGGGGCTTGAGAGGGGTGGTCTGCAGCCAGGGGCCTGAGAACGGTGGAGATGCGAGAGGTGGGGGGGCTTGAGAGGGGTGGTCTGCAGCCAGGGGCGTGAGGACGGTGGAGGTGCGAGAGGTGGGGGGGGCTTGAGAGGGGTGGTGTGGCTTGAGAGCGGTGGTCTGCAGCCAGGGGCCTGAGGACGGTGGAGATGCGAGAGGTGGAGGGGCCTGAGAAGAGTGGTGGAGGGCTTGAGAGGGGTGGTCTGCAGCCAGGGGCCTGAGGACGGTGGAGGTGGGAGAGAGGGTGAGGCTGGAGAGGGGTGGGGGCATTGGAGGGGGGTGGTCTGCACCCAGGGGCCAGAGGACTGTGGAGGTGCGAGAGGTGGGGGGCTTGAGAGGGGTGGTCTGCAGCCAGGGGCCTGAGGACCAGGTGGAGATGCGACAGGTGGGGGGGCTTGAGAGGGGTGGGGGGGCTTGAGAGGGGTGGTCTGCAGCCAGGGGCCTGAGGACGGTGGAGATGTGAGAGGGGCGGGCGGGCTTGCGAGGGGTGGGGGGCTTGAGAAGAGTGGTCTGCAGCCAGAAGGGGCTTGAGACTGGTGGAGGGCCTGAGAAGAGTGGTCTGCAGCCAGACTGTCTTGTGTCCAGCAGACCAAAGCCTGTCACATGTTGTTCTGTAGTGGTCCAGCTCTAGGGATGGGACCAGGATGAATTTTGGGGCCACAGTTCAGTCAAAGAAATAATCTGCTCTTCATGATCAGATTGATTCTTCTGCTCCATTTCAGCAGCAGCATGAATGCTTCATGTGTTTGATTTTTGACTTCCTGTCTTTGCCTTTTCTGTCAGATGACAGCGTTCATCAGTGGCGGCCGGCCAATAGAGGGCGCTAGGGCGCCGCCCCCCCCCAGTGGAGAGTGTGATGTGAAATGTATTTACTTTTTGTTGAAAAAATGAATATTACCAAAAATTACTTATTATATGTGTAATATAAATATAATATATATCCATTAAGATATAAAGTAATTAATTTTCATTCATGTAAAACAAAAGTAAGCCTTCTCGTCTCTACCTCCGTGTCTGATGGGCGCTCGAAAAAGCGCCCCTGAAACAGTGACGAATAGCCAATAAGGGACTGTTGCTAGGGCAAGATAAGCAGTTTTAACTGGTGACAGTCCAGGCAGATGTCAAGTACCTTTGAAGGACCCTTCTATCCAAACATGTTCACCTTACTTATTTCTTTGAATATAGGTTATGTAAGCTTTTTGGCAGTATATGATTGGCTATTTATATATTTATGTATGCGTGTGTGTGTCTGATATGTGTGTGCACCATTCTGTAATCTGTTATTTTTTTATGGAATCAATTATAACACTTTCACGAAGCACTGGTATCCTGTAGTTTGTGTCGAATCGTAGTGAGATGGTTGTTAAAAACTGAGGGTTGCACAGTACTGCCCCACCAAGAATATTTTTCACCAGCCGCCACTGGCATTCATGTTTTTTTTTGAAGGAAAAGAGAATAAAGTGATATTTTCATCAGTGTGTTCACATGTTCAGCACATCAGCAGCAGCTCATGGTTCAGAGGTTCAGCAGGGACTTTGTCCTTGTTAGTGTTTTGGTGTTGTTGTGTCCGTGTTGTCAGACACAATGACCAGGTTTCTGTGCAAAACCATCTGCACAGAAACCATCAGGCAGAAAGAGAGAAATTCAATTTCCCTCTGAGAGAATCAAAATACAGAGATCAGAGAGATTTATATTCTGGGATTTACGGTAAATTCAACTCTCTACTTACCACAGAGTCTCCAGTCTGTAGTTTGGATCCTTCTGAAGATCTTGCAGCAGCTTCACTCTCGAACCATGAAGATTGTTGCCCCACAGGTTCAGCTCTCTCAGATGGGAGGGGTTGGAATTCAGAGCTGAGGCTAAAGAAGAACAGCTGATCTCTGACAAACTGCAGCCCAACAGTCTGAATAAAGAAGAGAGAATGAAGAGAAAAACTCTTTAGGATCCAATCAGATGTGTCCACATCACACAGTCTGCTCAGCAGAGCCAATCAGCTGCTGCTCTGCCTCCTGTACTTCAGTTTGTCTCAGCTGCTTTCACACACGTCTTGATCCGTTCCTCCTGTTTCTCTAAAGTGTAAACAGCAGAGCTCAGATTTTTCTGTCAGGATCAAACCTTCACATCTAAACACTTCAGTCTGAGCTCACAGTCACAGTCTGCTGTCACATGGTCCACACTGCAGTCCACATCAACTTCATTAGAATTCATGATCAGAAAATGTTCAACAAGAAAAACTTGATCCCACCTGGACAGGTGAGAGAAGTCAACAAGACAAACACAGAGAGACTCCTACACACTGTGGTCTACATGTGCACCTCCAGAACCTTTTTTGTCCCTTCAAACATGTTGGAGCTCAGACCTTCATCAGGGTCCAGCTGATGCCCCTGGATGTGGTCTCTGGTGGTTCTGGTCCTGTGGGTTGAGGGCCCTTTGTGTTTTGGACCATGTTGGGTGTCTGCACTGGAGAAAATCAATCCTCCATTCTGCTGATGTCTACATCAAATATTTCTGCTCCACTGATTGGAGGACGTCTTCATTCCTGCACAAACCACTGATTGACTTTTGAAGCTGTTATCTGCCCACTATGACATCATGACCCCCATTTTACACAGGATTCTGTCTGGATCTCCACGGGGGCCCGGTCTGTGGCCCTTGGTGGTCTCAGCCCAGAGGAGCACAGGGGTCCTTCATCTTCATCATGAGAGGTGGCCTCCCTAATCTCACCACACTGTGCTCATGTGTTTGTTTTATGGAGGACACCAGGAGACTGATTTTCACACCTCAGAGGAGATTTATTTATTTATTTACTTTAACAAGATACCTGAAAGTGTTTCACTGTGAAATTAATTTGTGGCTACAGAACAAAACAAAAACCAAACCCTCAGACGTGGAGGAGTGCAGATGGAGCATTCATCAGACTCACAGCCTGAGAGAAGAAGCTGCTCTGCAGTCCGGTGGTACAGCGGATACTTCTGTACTTTTGTCTGATGGCAGAAGGTTTTCATAACTTTATTGTAAAATTATTCAGTTAAAAACATGAAGGCAAAACATTCAGAATATTTCAACAACAGGGTAATATGTAAGCAGGCATGAGTTTAGAGAGAAAAGAGGAGAAAAAGATGAAATTCATCAAAACAGAACACAAATAAATCAAATCAAATGATCAGAGGTTTCTTTTATCAGGTCTGTTTCTTTATCTTGAGTTGGTTTTTCTGTTTCCATGAACTGCTTCAACAACAGTTTGGTGTGAGAGCCTGAGACAAAGAGATGCTCTGTTGTATCAACGTCTTCTTCACTAAAAGTGCATTCATTGTTTTAAAGTCAAATATTTATCTTAGAGATTCACTGGATGGATAAATATGAATCATTATCTTGTGATGGATTTCTTTTGTTTCAGGCTGAAGTGGATATTTTAAAATCTAGTTCTCAGTGTTGTTGCTGTGGTTTGATCAAAAATGTTTCATATATTATTCCTACAGAGTTCAGCCGATAAATCATTAGCTTAAACAGATCTCATGAATTTATGGGAACATCTTTGGTCAAGAAAATGAACTCCATTGATTAGGGCTGTGGGAGGATTGTCTGGATTCTGAATTAAACAAATATCTTTAGTTTTGATTATTGATTAAATTCCTTCAGATTGCATTTAAAATCAAATTTCAGGCTCCTTTAGCTTTGGAGATAAAAAGATCATCAAGTTTAGACGGGCTGAGATGTTCAGGTCCTCCTCTTCTCTGAGGGTGTTTTTATTCCATAGTGTGTTCAGCTCTTCTACCAAATCTCTCTCTGTTTTCTGATCATCACAGCTTTCTCCTCACTACATGTTCGTGAGTATCTTCTGAGTTTGGACTTTAAAAATTCACATTTGTTCATATGACTGACTCTCTGGGTTGGTGAGAGTCCTGGATCATGGTCCTGATGTTCTGAGAGTAAGTCTTATTTTTACAGACCAGAGTTGAATTTCCAGAATCATTTGTCATATCTTTCATTATTGTCTGGTGTCAGCTCCAGGTGCATGAAGCTGTGATGTGTTCAGGGTCAAATATCCAAAGATATATCAGAGAGATTTTGTCATGGATTATTTGAAAGTAGCCAACAGTCACTTCTAGACCTGCAGCTTCTATCTGCTTTAAACCAGGAGGATTTCAGCATTCTCTAAGTTTACTGTTACAAAAGTCCATTATTATGTTGTTAAAATAATGTTTGTCAGATCTTGATGGCCGTCTGTTCTTCCATTGGTCTGGGGTCATATTAAAATCCCCCACAATGATATTATCAGAGGGATAAAGGCTTTTCATCTCCATAACTGGAGCACTAAGTGTTGACATCAGATCTTTATTTTGGGCCTGATTATTGTCACCATAAAGATTGGAAAGAGTCAAAAAGAATCATCTCTGTTCATGACTGTGTCCGTCCAATGAGCATTTGTGTCTGCTGTGTGGTTATCATCTTTCCTGGACAGGTGTTGGACAAACAGACACTCTGCAGAGCGTGAGGAGACATGACTAAATATTATTCAGCCCCCCTGGTTGGTCTCTGCTCTGCTCTCTGTCTGTCAGCAGGTTGTTACAGTTCAGTTTGGACATCTGAAGAAGTTTAACTCTACTGTGACAATTAAATCTGACATGAAATCAACATGAGAACAAGAAATGACTTCAGTTTCATGAATAAATGTCTATATCTGAAAAGAACACATCTGTCATTTATTGTTGAATCAGATGTTGTTTGTCTTGTTTCCTGTTTCTAAAACAAACAGACTGTCACAATCAGAGGAACACATCAGTTCTCCTACAGGACACACTTGCTGTTATTTACAATAGAAGAAGAGTGGAGATATATCAGGAGGAGCTCACAGAAGTTTGAAATGTCAGCAGATCAGATCTCAGCAAAAATCCACCATCATGCATCCCTGCATATGTGGGATACATGAACAGGTTACATTGACCCTTGCATTTCATTTCTTTTATTTATTTTGAATGGTAATCTGATTGAAATTTGATTTGATATTTTCATATTGCAGCAATTAAGGCATGGAGTGAAAATGTTATTGACATTATTGTTGACATTAGTCTGGTAACTGAGGGAGTATAGCAGAGATTCACAATACACAGATCACAGTAAAACAGCTAGATTTGCAGTGTTACACAGAAATTGGTGATAATATATTCAGGCAGGCAGTAGCCAGGGCAGCTAAACACACGCGACACGAGGCTCGTAACTGGGCAACCGCGGGGTCCTCAGGAGCTAAGGACCAGCCCAGGTAGCGTCGTGGAGCGATCGTAAGCCATGTGTAATAAAGTGGCCGTGTTTCTGTGCTTGCAGAATAAAGCTGATCCTTCAATGCCCACACACTGGAGACTTCTCTTTCCATTTCCATGTGTGTAGCATAATTTGGCGAGCCAGCCAGGAGGAGCATTAGTGCATTAACTTGGACTAAGGATAGACACTTTAAGGAAGATGGCGCAGGCAGAATTGCAAGACCAGCTAGGTGAGAAGCTTCTTGATCTGGATGTACAGCAATTAATGGAAATATGCCAGAGGATTAAGGTGTCAACTGGGACAGTAACCAAGAGGCATGCATTGCTCCGACTAATCAATGAACAAATTGACAATGTAATTGTAACAGAAGATAATGAAGTAGTGGTACAGCATCTGACAGAGCTGCTTGAATTAAAGAGCTGCTTGAATTAACAGAGGAGCTGAGGAAAGGCCATGAATCAGAATCAGAATCTGAAAGTGAACAAGGCAAAGATGCAACAGTTGTCGAACTTGCAACTCTTCAAAAGCAGTATGCAGATCTACAGTTGAGCTTTCAGTCATCTACACAAGCCTTAAGTGATCAAATAAAACGTCTGAGCGAGAAAGTTGAAAAAAATAAAACAAATCAGTCCTCAGACCAGCATGTTGGGATGCAGCTGCAACCTAATAGACTTCCTGAAGTAACCATTAAGAGAGAATTCAGGATTCATGGACAGATAGGGGAGAGAGGTCAAAAGGATAAACTATCCTTCACAAATCTGATGCATCAGATCGATATGGGACTGAGCAAGGGACACAGTGAAGTTGAAATAACTGAAGCCATCGTTAAAGCCATCTGTCCGGGCCTCAGCATCAGGGGTATGTTGGAAATTAAACGTGACATTAATCTCTCACAACTGAAAACAATACTTAAAGGACACTTCAAGGAGGAGAGCTCTACTGATCTGTACCACCGGCCAGAACATAACGCAGGACAGCCGAGAATCTCCACAGAATTTTCTATTCAGAGCGACAGAGTTAAAGGAAAGACTGTTGCTAGCTGCCAAAGAACCAGGGTCTGATGAATGCTACAGCCCAGAATTCATTCACCACAGATTCCTGAGGTCAGTAAGCACCGGTCTCATCAGCGACAATGTTAAATTTCAACTAAAGACTTTTCTTGATGACCACACAGTCACAGACGAAATCCTCATCGACAAGATGAATGAAGCTGCCAGTGCTGATTGGGAAAGACAGAATAAGCTGAAAAAAATACCAGCAGTAAAATAACAACGAAAGTGCATGAGATACAGACAGAAGTGGGGATAAACCAACAGAGTCATGATACCACAGAAGCTGTGATTGCAGTCCCAGATAAAACAGTTGGAGCTAAGAGCACAAAGGGGTACAAAACAACAACAGCAGCGAGTCAAAGAGACACTGAACTGTATGAAGCGGTAAAACAGCTAAAACAAGAAGTAGAGGAAATGAGAAAAAGCATGCACAACTCATCAGGGGTTCCCCATGCGCCTAGGTGGAGCTCTAGAAGAGGATGTAGAGCTTGCAGAGAAAGTGGGAAAAGTGAAAAATGTGAACACTGCTTTAAGTGTGGCCAATCAGGGCATGTCTCGAGGGGTTGCAGAGGTCAACAGAAGCCAGCAGACAAGACAGAGGGAGCAAACATATCAGGTAACACCATCATGCCACAAGATCCAACCTCTCCAGGCCAAAAAGAACTGAGCAAGGAGGTGCACAAGATGTTGTGTGACCGCATCAGGCAACTGGAGGAGGTGAAAGCCTCTGAGACAAGGTCATGTGGGTCAGAGGAAGAACTGGATGGTGGTGCAAGTGTAGGTCACCTGTCTGCCCGACATCTTGCCAAGTTGGTGGATCTCGTTGGTGAGAAGTGTGTCGTGGACTGCTCTTTCAATGGGGTGTTAACGCAGGCAGTTTGGGATACTGGGTCACAAGTGACGATGATCAATGAAAAATGGAGAAAAACCCACTTGCCAAGTTTGACAATGCGTGGCATAGAAGAACTGTTAGAGTCAAACAAGTTGCTTGGAAAAGCAGTAAACAAGACGGCCATACCTTTTAGAGGTTGGGGGAGGTAGAGTTCCAGCTCAAAGCGGGTGACACTGTAAAACCAGAACTCCTCATTCCTGTGCTCATTGCTCGTGACCCAGATATTCCAGAAGAGCCCATTATTGGCTACAATGTTATTAAAGAGTTGGTCAGGCTTGGGATGTCGTAGCATTCTCCTGATGTCACAACCAAGGCTTTGAGTGAAGCATTTTCAATTGACTGTAAACGAATACAAGTGTTGACACAACTACTTCAAACAAATGATGCTGACAACAGAGAGGGAGTAGTTAAAGTGGGGCGACGTTTTGTAGTTATACCAGCGGGCAGAACAAAGGAGGTCAAATGCTGCATTCGAACGAGTCCCTTACCTTCCAAGCAGGAAGTTCTGTTTGAACCTGATGAGTCTCAAGGGTGGTCAAATGGACTGAACATCCCCAACACCATCATTACCCTGCAGAGAGGAACATGGTCCCGAGTCAGCATACCAGTGACAAATTACACCTGCTATGACATCACACTGAACCCACGTACACTATTGGGGCAAGTGCAGGGAATCAAAGCCATCTATCCTGCAGATGTGAGACCAGTAAGTGCAAAGCCAAGTGATGAAAAGAGTCCAGTGGTGGGGCTGACGGAGGAAAAGACACAGACAGAGACAGATAAACAAAGAGGTGAAGAGGCTGCCTCGTGCCAAGATGGAAGTGAGTGGGATCCTCCGGTGCCCATCGACCACCTGCCGCCAGACAAACAGACACTAGTGAAACAATTGTTGAGAGAAGAGTGTGGTGCATTTGCACGAAATGATGGTGACGTGGGCAGCATTCCATCCCTCAAACTCAAAATCCGATTGAGTGGCACTACCCCTGTCAAACGCACGTATACTTCAGTGCCCAAACCATTACACAAAGAAGTCAAAGAGTATCTGGAGGATTTACTGAATCGGGGTTGGCTAAAGAAATCTAGATCCCCTTATTCTTCTCCCATTGTCTGCGTTCGCAAGAAAGACGGCAGCCTTCGTCTATGTTGCGACTATAGGGAGCTGAACAGGAAGTCAATACTGGACTGTCACCCGATCCCACGTGTCCAAGATATGCTCAACAGCTTAACAGGAAGTGCTTGGTTTTCTGTTCTTGACCAAGGGAAGGCATACCACCAGGGCTACCTGGATGAGAGTAGTCAACCACTCACGGCTTTTGCTACACCTTGGGGGCTATATGAGTGGGTGCGGATCCCCTTTGGGTTGTCTTCTACTCCGGCAGAATTACAGCGAAGCATGGAGGAATGTCTGGCGGATCTCAGGGATGAAACATGCCAGCCATACCTCGATGACAATCTTGTGCACAGTCGCACCTTTGAAGACCATCTGCAAGATCTGAGAGCTGTTCTACGTCGCTATCAGGAGCACGGGGTCAAGCTGACACCACGCAAGTGCAGTGTGTTCAAAGATAGTGTGAAGTTCCTGGGCAAGATTGTCACCAAGGATGGGTATACAATGGACCCAGCTCAGTTAGCACCCATGCAGGCCCTGAAAGACAGGAAGCCGACCACCGTGGGAGATCTGAGAAAAGTATTGGGGTTCCTCTCATACTACCGCCAATACGTTCCTAATTTCTCTCGTATTGCCAAGCCGTTGTGCATCCTGCTAGTGGTTGAGAAAACACAAGGGGGAAACTCAGGGGGAAAGTAAGGAGTAAAGCAGGGGGTTGGAAGAAATCTGACCAGTTGCCTTCCAGTAAACCCATCACTTGGACTGCAGAGCACCAGAAGGTCCTGTGTCAACTGATAGAGTTCCTCTTACATCCACAGGTCCTGGGGTACCCCCAGTTTGAAGATCCATTCATACTGCACTGTGATGCATCCCAGGAAGGACTGGGCGCCGTCCTGTACCAGAGACAGCGGGGAAAGCTTGTGGTCATTGCATATGGTTCCTCAACTCTGACAGAGCCCGAGAAAAATTACCACCTCCACTCAGGTAAACTTGAGTTCTTGGCCATGAAGTGGGCAATATGTGAGCGTTTTAGAGAGTATCTCTACTATGCACCATCCTTCGTCGTCTACACGGATAATAGTCCATTGACGTATGTCCTGACAACGGCCAAGTTAAAGCTATGGTCTACGATTTGGAAGCTTTGTACCCCTTAATAACACCGTTTATAAGGCTGTTATGGTCCTATGGTCCTATCTACACAGTATAAAGACCAAAAAGAACGAAAAAAAATCAATTCAGTATATCCGCTGCAAAACTGCATACTAGCTGACCAATCAAACCTAGAAGCCTGATAAGGTTCAATTGGTCCGTGAGTCCATCCAATCCCCTGTCTCCCTCACTACGCAGCGTCATGCCCATGGTCCCGCCTCCTCCCCTCTACGTCCGATGAGCAGCTAGCAGCGTTAGCTACTGAACTAGCCGGAAAAGCCTAGCGCCGCAAACCGGAAAGCCGCTTCCTCTCCGGAGCTCTGCCCGTGGGTTGAGGCCTGTTAGCGGCTAACGGCTAACGAATGGCCTCAGTCGGCCGCCTTCAGCATCGGTCGTTTCGCCCCTGGTTGATCAGGTAATGGCTTTGTTTACTACAGCGGGAGATGTCTGCTGAATTACTCTGGTTAGTCTGTGCCTGTCCTGGCTAATGACTTGTAGCGGAGCGGGTTAGCCTGTTAGCCTCTAATTGTTAGCATTGTAAGCTGAGCTGGGGAGGACAGGCCGAGAAAGATAAATCCTCCCCCACAATCGGCTCCGTTCTGGCGGCGCCAGACCCGCATTGCCGCCGGTCCAATTGAAATGGCTACTGCTGTGTGTTACAAGGGGGATGTCTGTCGTGTTTGATACTTTCAGTTGAGCTGAGCTGTTTTTGATTGAGTTTGCTGCTGATATATTATGCTAGTCGCTCATAGCTCTGTCCGAGGGGGCTTGTTATGAGCCGAACGAGCTGGGGGCAGGATCTTGGAACACGGAGGGGAGAGGTGAGGGAAGGGGGGGCAGGCTGCAGTTTCAAATCGTAGACCACAGCTTTAAATGCAACAACACATAGGTGGCTGGCAGAGCTTGCTGATTTTAACTTACATATGTTATCGGCCAGGAAAACACAATGGCGATGCAGATGGCCTGTCCCGTATGCCATTGGACATGGAAAAATACATGCAGGAGTGCTCTCAGGAGGTGCAGCCCGAAGTGATAAACCGTATGACCCAAGCTCTATCTCTGCAGGTTCAAGAACAACAACCATGGTTGTGTCCACTGACCATCGCCGTGGCATGTACTGGGGAAAGTGAGCAGGGGCCATCTCCTGTTGCAGAGTTCTCCCGGGGTGATCTGAAAAGAGCCCAAGAGGAAGATGCAGTCATAAAAAAACTAAGAGAATGTGTCATGACAAAAAGGTGGCCCAGTGCAAAGCGCCCAGAGCAGACAGATGACTTGGCAGCACTACTGAGGGAGAGAAATCGACTCTTCATAGATGATGATGGCATCCTGTTTGGGAAAACAGCTATGAGGTCACAGCTAGTGCTCCCCAAGAAGTTCCACACAATGATCTATCGAGAACTACATGAGGAGATGGGACACCTGGGCGTGGAGCGAACGCTGCATTTAGTCCGTGACCGTTTCTACTGGCCACACATGCAACGAGACATCGAGCACTATGTCACCAAAGTATGCAGCTGTCTTAAACGCAAACGACCAAATAAGCCAACCAGAGCACCACTGAAGACTATAGTGACAACGTATCCTTTTGAATTGGTTGCCATTGACTTTCTGCACCTGGAGAGTTGCAAAGGTGGATATGAGTACATCCTAGTGGTCATGGACCACTTCACCCGCTTTGCCCAGGCGTATGCCTGCACCAATAAATCAGTAAAGACAGCGGCTGAGAAAGTTTTTGGGGATTTTCTGTTGAAATTTGGCTTTCCCACTAAATTGCATCACGACCAGGGCAGGGAGTTTGAGAACAAGCTGTTTACCAACATGGAGGCATACTGTGGAATACAGGGCTCTCGTACCACACCGTACCACCCACAAGGGAATGGTCAGGTGGAGCGATTCAACAGAACGCTGATCTCCATGCTGCGAAACCTGACTGAAGAGGCAAAAACTGACTGGAAGAGCTCCTTGGCAAAGGTTGTTCATGCGTATAACTGTACGCGCAGCGAAGCGACTGGGTATGCGCCATACTACCTGCTGTTCAGCAGAAACCCAAGGCTACCAGTAGATGTCATGTTTGGCCTCAAGCCCAGTGAACAGGATGCATCACACAGTGAATATGCTGCAAAGTGGAGAAAACGTATGGAGGAGGCTAATCGCCTGGCATCAAAAACAGCACAAGGAGAGAGGAAGAGGGCACAAGAACACTATGATAAAAAGGGCTATGGAGCAGAGTTGCAGCCTGGATGCAGAGTCCTAGTTCTGCACTTTGCTGAAAGAGGAGGCCCTGGGAAATTGCGATCGTTCTGGGAGGACAAGGTCTACATCATCACAGAAAAAAAACATAAAGACAGTCCGGTGTATGAGGTGAGGCCAGAGGGGAATGCAAGTCGAACACGAGTTTTTCACAGAAACCTACTGCTCCCGTGTGACTTTCTTCCCAATGAGCCAGGCCACCTTGACAAAGCAAAAACAGCAAAGACACAGTCCAATCACCATCGTAGCGGCAGACATCAAGGACGACTGCAACAACAACAAGAGGACCAGCAAAACAGCTCAGATGAAGAGGACGACTGGAGGGTCATCAGTTCTTCATCTACACGAGGGGGAGGACGACACAGCCAGTTGAGAGCAGAGGCAGAGGACTTCGTGCCACAGTCCGTGATCCAGGGACCACAGGACGCTCAGGATGAGAGGGATGAGCATCTGGACTTGGAGAACAGCGGGTTCGAGCCAGGGGCAGAGCAGGAGGAGCTGGTGGTAGCAGAGCCAGAGCAACAGGGTGCAGAGCCTGCAGAGTGGGAGGCAGTGGAGTCCAGTGAGGCAGATGACCAGAACGACGCGGAACCTTCAGCTGCCGTTGCCAGAAAGTATCCTTTGAGAAACAGACATCCTGCTAAGACACTGACTTACGACTCCCTGGGACAGCCCAGTATCAAACCCAGACATGAATGATGTTAAGACTGGAAAATAGCTATAAGTTCACAGTTTAGACAATGAGAACAAGTTCAATGACAGATTTGGTGCTTGTCAGTTAGTTTTTGTTGTGTTTTATTAAAATTCCAGACATAGACGATCTGTGCGCATTTTAGTATGTTAACAATGCATAGTGACAGAACATGAGGTGTTGCTCACTGTTAAGTAATGGCACAGTTCAGAGGTAATAACCTATCAGTGAGGATACACATTTCCCGCTTTAGGCGGAGAATAATAGCAGATATTCATAGTGCACGATGGTATCAGCTGTGAACACATTACATGGAACTGGGAGATACATGTGATGGTGACAAACTGTTAAAAAGCAGAACAGTATCCTGTAAGAAGAACACTGGCTCCTTGCGACTGTGACTGTTACCTACCTGTTGAAGACAATGTGTGCTCTGGGACATATTGTTTTGGAGGGGAGAGTGTGGGATACATGAACAGGTTACATTGACCCCCCCCCCCCCCCGCATTTCATTTCTTTTATTTATTTTGAATGGTAATCTGATTGAAATTTGATTTGATATTTTCATATTGCAGCAATTAAGGCATGAAGTGAAAATGTTATTGACATTATTGTTGACATTAGTCTGGTAACTGAGGGAGTATAGCAGAGATTCACAATACACAGATCGCAGTAAAACAGCTAGATTTGCAGTGTTACACAGAAATTGGTTATAAAATATTCAGGCAGGCAGTAGCCAGGGCAGCTAAACGCACGCGACGCAAGGCTCGTAACTGGGCAACCGCGGGGTCCTCAGTAGCTAAGGACCAGCTCAGGTAGCGTCGTGGAGCGATCGTAAGCCATGTGTAATAAAGTGGCCGTGTTTCTGTGTTTGCAGAATAAAGCTGATCCTTCAATGCCCACACACTGGGGACTTCTCTTTCCATTTCCATGTGTGTAACACATCTGATCAGTCAAACATCTGGACATGAAGATGCTTCAGTTCATAATCACACACAAGATCTACAATAGAAACAGAGAAAAAATGAACTTACTCCAGAATCTCCAGTCTACAGTTTGGACTCTGCAGAAAATCACACAGCAGCTTCACTCCTGAATCATGAAGATTGTTCTCACTCAGGTTCAGCTCTCTCAGATGGGAGGGGTTGGACTTCAGAGCTGAGGCTAAAGAAGAACAGCTGATCTCTGACAAACTGCAGCCTGACAGTCTGAATAAAGAAGAGAGAATGAAGAGAAAAACTCTTTAGGATCCAATCAGATGTGTCCACATCACACAGTCTGCTCAGCAGAGCCAATCAGCTGCTGCTCTGCCTCCTGTGATGACATCACACATATATAACATCTCCGCAGGATTTGAAGGAGCTGAATCATGAAGATGATGAAGTTTGAATCTGAACCATCAGACCTTCATCAGATGAAGACTTTGACTTCTTCATCCTCATCCTTTAAACTCTCCAGTGAGCTCTAAAGACTGAAGCCTGAGCTCTAAACTCCAGATAGTTTCATCTGTCCCACTGGAGAAGAATGTGTTTGGATGATATTTGAAGCTCCTGCATGTCCATCTTGCTAACCTTGACTGTCCAGTGATTTCACGGCTAAATCAGGGAAGAGAAGCGGATGTGCAGACGTGTCGACAGCAGGAAGTGGCTGAATGTTTGAAAACAATGGCAGCATGTGAAACGGTTTCTGTCTATGTGGCAATAACTGCAGTGTTTTTAGAATATCAATTTCCTCTTTAAAAGAGGACTAAGGAATGTCACTTAAACCTTTCTTATGTGAAAACATGTTTTTGTTCTTCTCCTGCTAGATCACTGCTGAGAAACTGGAAATGCAGTGATGCTGCGTGAACGATGCTGTTAGCATGTTAGCCCAGAGTCAAGGTGACTCAATGATACCTGGAGAAATCTGCTCTCCTCAGAAGTTTACTGGGAGAACTTGGTGGAAATTGTTGTTGATGAGGTACATGTCACATTTAAGTGGTAAATGATACATCTGTGTGGTATAGTTTAATGTAAGATGATAGTCTAAGGACTAAACTGTAGTTAAAGCTAACAGCTAAAACAGGGTCTAGTTGCTACGTGGCTTGATATGATTGGTCTGTGATGAGTCTGACAAGCACAGTGATCATCCAATCACCAGCTGCAGCTGTTTTTGAAGGTCCTGAAAACATTTCTGAACTGCTCTTTCCCAGATGAACCAGTGAAATATTTCTGTCACAGGTATATGAAACTGTCCATGTGGTGTGTCAGGTTAGAAAGTCGGACTTTACATTTAAAAATGTGTCTGAACTCAAACTGCTGACTGTCATGTCTCTATAATCCACGGCTGACTTCTCTCTGTCTTTACTTTCTGTGGGTGATGCAGTGCAGCACAAAAACTCACAGGTCAACAAAGACATGACAGATAAGACCACATGAAGAATACAGACACTGAAGACAAGCCAAAAAGAAGAAAGAGAAGAACAGAAAGGGCTGCACAGAGACACACAGGGATGATGAAGATGTGTTCAGATGGAAGATGAGGGTGTGAACAGTGTGAGAGTGTTTTAGGAAGCAGACATGACAAACAGATTTGAAGGTGAGGGGACAGGAAGCACATCGGTAAAGTCTGTCATTACTGTCACAGTGTGGACTTTAGACATTTCCATGGAGGGTGGAACATCAGGTTCATATCCATGCTGGAATATTCTGGGATTGGTTCTCAGGCTGAACAGAGGTGTGGGTGCTGAAGTGAGCTGGTTGACTTCAGGTCTGTAGGAGGTTCATGAGGGGGTCCAGATGGAGGGGGTCTACTGCAGAGCTGTTTGTGGAGCTGCTGAGTTCTCCATAGAGATGAGCTCCATCACTAAATGTCTCCATTGGCTGATTTTGTTTCCAGGTCATGAGGATGGTTTTCTTGGCCATAGTTTTGCTGTGAGGAGTAATTCATGGTTTGATCCAGACAGGTTTGTTATTGATGTGTGGCTGAGTGAACAGAGTGTAGGGGAGACAGGGGTAAGACAGTCCATGACAGCAGTCAGTGTTTGTGACATCAGTCCAAAGCTGATGAGCGTGTGCAGTGACAGATAGTGTGAATGTCAGTGTCTGGGCTGTGTGGAGAGCAGTCAGTGCAGGTGTCTGAGCTGAATCCCATTTTAAACACTCTGCTCCCCTCAGGTGAGTCCTGTGAAGGATCCTGGGCTGGACTGATTGTAGGTTTGCAGTTTTGGACATTGAATAAACGTTTTGGCAACATCCATGGGATTGGTTCACAGATTGTGTCAGTGTGTTTGAGGAAACGAGGAAACGAGGAAGTGGAAACCACAAACTACCAACCACACTCCTGTTTTTCTTTATTGTGGGAGCTGAGAGATAATCAGGGGATTCACACAAACAGAAAAGCCCAATAAACAACTGCACATAAAGAAACAAGCCCAAAAAAACTGCAACCTCAACTCAAAGAATTTGCAACGACTAAAGAAAAACAGACTAAAAGGCGCTTATAATGAGCAGACTTGGCAAAACTGCTTGTGTCTAATGCGAGAAGGCAGCATCAGTGTCAGATCTACCTGTGGGTAAAGTAACGCTCTGCAGCATTAAAAAAAGAATTTTGCGTCATTACCACATTTTAAACAGTATTATATTACTTTACCTTTTACTCAAAAAGAGTAGTTACCCTACTGTTAGATCATCAGACTGCAGATTCCAGCACAGACACATCTGTTATATCTGCCAAGGACTGTCTTCACCAGAGAGCGTTAGTGCACAGACGTGTGCTGTAACACTGCTGTAAAGATCCTGGAGACAACACTGTGGTGTAAACGGCCTTAAACACTTCAGGATGTTTCAGGATCAGAGGACAGCAGCGGCTGATGAGTGTAAACCTGCAGTCTGTGGCTCTGCTCATGCAGATCCTCCTTGATGTAATGAACATTTATAGGTGAGCAGTGCAGCTGAGAAACAGACAGGTGAACAGGAAAAGAGTGGAAATGTGTCAGGTGAGCACACACAGGGGGAGGGGCCACAGAGCAGACAGGTGAGCACACACAGGAGGGGGAGGGGCCACAGAGCAGACAAGTGAGCACACACAGGAGGGGGAGGAGCCACAGAGCAGACAGGTGAGCACACAGGAGGGGGAGGAGCCACAGAGCAGACAGGTGAGCACACACAGGAGGGGGAGGGGCCACAGAGCAGACAGGTGAGCACACACAGGAGGGGGAGGAGCCACAGAGCAGACAGGTGAGCACACAGGAGGGGGAGGGGCCACAGAGCAGACAGGTGAGCACACACAGGAGGGGGAGGGGCCACAGAGCAGACAGGTGAGCAGACAGAAGAGGGTGAAGGGAGCAGAGATGGATGTCTGCGGCCTTCACCTCCTCTGAGGGGCAGATGGAGGTTGTGTGGTGTAAAGTTAAGAACGGGGTTGTTGCACAGCAGTTATAAATGTATGAACTGGTCAGATATTAAACTTCAATGACCATCAGCCTTTCTGGGCGGCCCAAACATTTATCTGCTGTCTGAGGAAAAACTTCAGTCTGAGACATTTAAATATGATCAAAAGACCATTTATAGTTTTATATCAGTTTATTATATTACAAAAGGTTAAAGGTCAATGATTAAAGAATAAATGAACTCACCTCAGAGCCTCCAGTCTGCAGTTTGGACTCTTAAGTCCAGCACACAGAAGCTCCACTCCTGAATCCTGAAGATCGTTCCAGCTCAGGTCCAGCTCTCTCAGATGGGAGGGGTTAGACATCAGAGCTGAGGCCACGACTTTAAGGTGAGGTTCTGATAGTCCACAGCCATAGAATCTGTAAAGATATTAATTTATATTTCATAAAGTCATTCAGATAATCCAGTTATATTTACACACTGTTTTTATTTTCACATTTCACTGATTTTGTTGATCTAAATTCATCATTGTTGACACTAAACTATGATTTACATTCCTCTCCAGTAAACATTCAGTTAACTTAAATGTTTATTTTTGTGTCTTATTTAGAGATTAAAGTGGACAGAGCAGAAAACCAGGCAGGACTTCATACAGGAGACATCCCATAGTCCTGAGCAACACAAAATGCATGTTTATTACAGCTGTGACAGTGTCCTGGTATTCACAAAAACTGTCTTTAAACAAACACACACTCATCCTGAGCTGATATCATGCATATGGAGACACTGTGTCAATAACTGGGTTATAACTGGAGACAGTTGTAATAATAATAATAATAATAATAATTGAAATAAGTCAAGTTTAGAAATGTTTTTACAATAAAGTCCTCCTCTGTAATTATGGGAAATACTTTTATTTTGAAAACCATACAGGTTTTATTTTTAGTAAGAGCTTAACACAGTGAGGAGGTAAATGAAGCAGCTCTTCAGTCTGAGCTGCAGCTCATGAACTCCCTCCCCTCTCATGCAGCCGTCCACTCTGCAGTCGAGCCTGAGCGCTGAATAAACACGCTCAGATTTGATGAACGTGGATAAAACAGGTCAGTGTTGGAGTCATGGACTAGACGTGAGTGTGGTTCACTGTAAAGACAGAAAACGAGTGTGTGTACTTCAGCGATGCCCAGAGTTTCAGCCTGTGTGTGTGCTGAGGCTCACTGCACTGCCAACACACAGCAGAGAGACTTCAGGGACGATTTCAAAGTAAAAGCCTGCTCTGTTGTTTATAATGATAAGACTATCTGTGTTTTCACACCATGCTTTTATTCTGAAAGGGTGTCCTGGTCAGTTATTCAGTCCCTGATGTGACTCACAGTCATCCAGCTCGTTTCCTTCGTCTCTCATCAACTCTCTTCACAACAGAGCATCAGTTTTAAAGCCCAGAGGTGATGTACCTGCTGTTTAAACCATCAAACTGTTGCAGTCCTGCTTGTGTTGGTGCCAGAAAGTCTGAATCACTGATCTGCTGATAAACTGTCCCAAAGCAAACGTATGGCAGTGACGTCAGAGTGACTGACAGAAAGACTAGAGAGTACAGAGGACTCTCTAGTCTCTAGGACTCTCTACCTCGTTAGCTGAACGGATACACTGGCAGACATTTTGGATAAATGTTTGATTAAAAATCAAAAATATTGTGTGATGTTAGACTGTCTTAATAATAAGGTATTAGGTATTTCTGAGATGTTCATTACAGCTAAAACATGGGTGCCCCCCTCCATCATCACATGATCCAGAGCCTCTGAAGCTTTAGTGTGGGATGGTTTTTGAGCTGGGCCAAAGCCCAGGACTGATCAGGTCTGCATCAGGCTGCTGTTAGCACTGCTGCTGATTCAGAATGTCGCTGCTTCATTTCCTGCTGTGAACACAAACAGACGACTGATGGAAGAACAGCTTTGCTGGCTCTTCTCTCCTCAGTCCACTGCCTTTAAAGACAGAGACTGACCATCAGAGGATGCACCGAAGCACCGATGAGGAGTCCAACATGACCCTGCTGTTAAACTCCTGAGCTCATGACAGACTGAACTGGTTCATCTCACTCCCTGATCTGCAGTCTCCTCTCTCTTCACTCTTCACTTAAACTGAGAGTCGTTCTCCACATGTTGAGGATCGTTCCAGAGCTCTCAGTTACAGATCGAGGAGAGAGGAGGCATATCTTTGAAGCTATAAACAAGGATACACCAGAGCGTCCTCCACAGAAGAGCTGGGACTGATGGACTCGCCCACTCACTGGATATTACTCTGTGATTGGACGATGCAGCAGAGTGAACTTTAATGAAACACCAGCAGAGATTAATCATGGAGGAAAAACAGACCTTTATACCAACGCTGAGAAACACTGAAATGACTGTAGAGAGTCTGAAAGGTGTTGGAGTGTCAAAAAAAGATTAGAAAGTGTTTTTGATAAGAATATGCATAAAATAATAACTTTAATAAGTCATTTCAAAATCAGAGCATCATCCAGACTGTTTAAATGTTTTCTGAAATACTGATGTGTATCCTTAAAATTATGTTTCTCTATCAAAATGAACACATTTTAATATAAATATTTGACCAAAGAAAACATTATGAAAAAAGTTAAAAAGACACATTTATATAATCATTAAGATATAAATCACCAGTTACAGCATGATACAATATTACTATAATATTCTGTATTTTATGCCATTTTTAAAAATCACAAAGTCTGTCATGTTACAATATTGATACGTAGGTTAGAAGCTGGTGATCAATACTGGATGATATTATGTACAAATTTAACACAGTCAGATTTTTAATAAGAAAAAGTAGCAGTTTTGACTTTTTATTGCTTAACTGTTTTTAGTTTAGCTAGAAAAAAGATGAATCTTTGTTTAAAGGTAAGAGCAGGAACAGACTTCACTGTTCAGTGTAACAAAGAATCAGTGACCCTGACTGAACTTTAGCATCACAAACATATTTATGGAGATTTGTGTTTAAATGTGATGAAGTCTGAACATCAGACAAGCTTTTTTTCTGGGCTCTGATCATTTTAAGTTTTATTCTGTCCTTTTCTGAAACATCTTAAATAAATATCATATTTTTTCTTCAAAATTTTCTGAATGTCTTTGAACACATTCACACAGATGTGGACTCATTACTCGATCATGTGTGTTTTGTTAGAAATGGAGATAATTCAATATATCATGAATGTATTTTCTGTGTTCACAAGTCTTGAATGCTTGTTTCTGCAGAATTTAACTGCTCTTTCATTAGGTCTGTGAGTTTATTGTGACATCATTGTCTGAGTTCTGGTGTTTCCTTATAAACACTCAGGCATGTGTCCCACATGGTCCCTCTGACGGCTCACTCTGTCGTCTGAGGCGACTCTGCAGCTCTTTAAATCCAGTTATTAACAACATCTGAGTGAGGCTGACACAACAGGGGGCTTCACATGTCCCTCAACAGAGTAAAGGTCCACAGCGCTGAGTTTGAACCAGATGGTGCTGTCGTCTCTGCCAAATCTTCAAAAGTCTCCAAGAGATCCTCTTAAAGTGACAGAGCGTTAAACTGCATGAGGACAACAGAGGCCAACAGAAACAAACTGTTGTGATCCTCCACAGAGATCTGTCTGTCTGAGACTTTAGACACACTTTATAAATGAGCTCTCAGGGGCCTGTACTACGAAGCTGGATTAGCTCTTAGAGAGATAACTTCCTGGATACGTTTTGGATTTTCCGCACTACGAATGTGGATGTCTTTTTATCCAGACACGTTGCCCCGGTAACTGATGCTGAATGCCAAACCTGGTCCGGAGCGGGTTAAGTTCCAGGATAAGAGCTCACGGGGTGTGACAGACCGCCCGCTGACCAATCAGTTCTCTCGGGCGGGCATAAAAGACCGCACAGTCACCAATTTGCTGTCTTGGAAAATGGCTTGCCCATTTCTGCCAGAACCGGTTAATGTCGGTGCACAAATTGTAAGAGGAGCGCTTCGTCGGGAGCCTTTTTTTCGTGACAGAAGTAATCGGCTTGATTTACCAGAAGAAATCTTGTACGAGAGGTACAGATTTTCACGGGAGGGACTTCCATACATCTGTGACCTGCTGGAGCCTTACGTGGCAAATAATGCACTAAGGTCATTTTGAAAATATGAATGTGATTTTCCTGGTCAAACAAGTGAAAAAATTAATTGCGTTTGGACAAATGTAGAGTATTTATTAGTATGTTGACCATGATGTTTTAGCAACAATAATGGACACAGAGAAAAATCATTCTTGTAAGTATTTTTGTTATTTCTGTCATTGGTGTTAACATATTTTGGGTTACAATCACAGATTCATGAATGCAATAAAATTAATCTAAAGGCACATATCACAACATCTGAAGGCTGCTGACAAAACTCCATGAAATAAAAGAGTAACTTGTTTAATTCAAACTATTTGACATTATTTCTCAATGTCAGTGATAATGTTTGATCCGAGGATGTTTACTTCTGATAAAAGACAACACATGCTGATAATTGTACTGAACTTTATTATGGATAAAGACAAGTCAAGTAACAATAATTTTGGTTTAATGTGGATGAGTTCTTTATTACATTTTAAGCGATTTGTGTTTCTGGAAAATGTAGGAAAATGTAGGAAAATGTGCCGGCAATCCTTCCGGCTTCTCGCGGCTACAGTCGTGTTGCTCCTGGCCTGGATAATACTGCGGTACTCCTCATACTTTTGCAGGATTATTTGCTGCGTGAAGTAGGCTGCTCTCTTCTCCATTGTGGAAAATGCTCCGGGGGCCGCTAACCACGCCCATTTTATGTGAGCGCGCACAGATCCCAGCCGGATTCACTTATCGAGTTGATAACGAGCCTCGTAGTACAGCGGTTCCGGATGACGGAGATCCGGTGAAGTTTAGCGAGATGTCGCAGAGTTATCCTGGATGACTTAATCCAGCTTCGTAGTACAGGCCCCAGGTCTGCTGCTCTGTCCTCAGAAAACATCTCTTCCTCTCTCTGTTGTTTGTGCTGATGGAGACCTTTAATCCTGCTCAAAAAGTCACCAGCTCGCTCTCACCATTACAGTCCACTAAACTCATCAGGAGCATGTCTCCAGTCATCTGAGTCTTTACAAGCAGGCTGATCTTCTCCACTCTGGCATCATGACAACAACAACAGAGCATGCTAGCTGGTGCTAACAAGGTTAGCAGTGATATGGCATGTGCCGTCCTGTCACTGCTGTTTCCTCCACATGCACTGAGGTCATCGTTACACCCTGACCTGATATTTCTCTAACATCAACGTGTTTGTCATGTTTCTGTCAAAGTCTTCAGAGAAGTCCCTCCTGGTCCTCCCAGTTAAAATCCTGAAGCTTTAAAATGTTTGTGTGACGATATTTTGACCCCGGTGTTGCCGTAGCTGCTGTGAAGCAGCTCTCATTGTAAATGATGCCAAAGCTGTGGTCAGAGGACCTCTGTGAACCGCTTACTGCTGTCAGCTCCTTCTGTGATGAATTTTTACTGAATATTCAGTGAGCTGAGTAGAATAGGGATGTAACAGTATGAACATTTTATATCACAGTTATTGTGATCAAGATTATCACAGTTATTATTATCATGGTATTGTTCCATTGTGCTCAAAATGTTAAAAAAGTACTTTAACACAGTCTTGAAATTATCTAACTCCTTTAATATCATAATTTAACAGTTCTTTTTTCTTTTCTTGTCAATAACTTTGAATTTTACATATGTTGGGAGGAAAGTGACTGATGACAGTCACCCTGTCTAAAACACACAGCTGTGGTGAAAGACAAAAATGTGTGTGATTAAAACTGCTTCAACTCCTCGAGTAAACCAGCAGAGAGAGAGAGAGAGAAAAGCTTTATAGGACACTTATGGGATGTCCTAGAAGTAAATTTGTTCCTTTTTTTAATGAGAAATAAAAGTAAACAAGTATAAATTAGTGCTGTCAGACAATCAAAAAAATGTATCTTATTTATTACCATTTTTATAATTAATTAATGTAATTAATCACATTTTAATCTCATTTCTGCTTAAAGTACCCAAATAAAGAATTTGAATTCTAGGATATTATAAAATTGTATGGCAGGACTAATCAAATGAATAGACTAAGAAGTGAAGATTTGTAAATCCACATTTTTATTGGTGACTAAATAAAACCAAAGTCAGGGCAACTTGTCCAGAAAATTCTAAGCTCAATCAGGCAACTCAAATTACACTTGAAGTGTGTTTCATAAATCAAATTCAAAATAAGAAAAAGGTCGAGGACATCCAGCAAAACAATTAGACCTGATGCATTATTAAAGAATGTAGTACAAATATAGATAAATAAATTCAAAAATAAAAAGACTAAGTCTTAAATATGTCATTCCTGTTGTCACCTGAGCTTTGTTTGGTTTGACTAGAGACGCATGTGTGAAGTGACATGCCACTGCCATGTACGGGTCCTCCAGCTGGACAATATCAAAATGTTTGTGTGCCATGATAAATCTTCATTAATTTTTTTAATGCATTAATTTGCTGTGTAATTAATTAATCTAATTAATGCATTAAAGTGACAGTCCTAGTATAAATTCAAGTATTTGTCATTATTATGTTATAAATAATTTAAATATGTGTGGAACTACAAGAAAGAAAAAATAATTTGAGCTTTAAACAGGATTCTCTTTATTAACAATTGTAAATGAAGCTGTCAAAGTTTTGAGATGACAACAAAAATGGAACCTCTTTTACAAACACTCACACATTTTAGTTTGCCTGCAGCATTAGTGTCCATGTTACAGCTCGTTATATTTGACCATGATCAGGGGTTTTTGTTTACCTATTTTTTTTTTTACGAACAATAGTCCCTGAAGCAGTTAGCCCCCTTCATAACTCTCCTCTGCTGTCCCCTTTCCATGACAGATCTCGTCAACATCTCCTCCTTTAAAATTTCCAAATTATGATTGATTAAATCCACAAAACACAAACTATAACAGAAAAATATGATTTATTATGGTGAATAAACGATGAAAGAACAGTAAGAACACACTTCAGAATGATACTAATGCTGTTATTTACAACTTTTATCCATTATTACACAGAAAATCCTGATAAACCTCCTATAATTCACTCAGGTATGGCTCTCTAAATCCCCTCTGTCTCTGCTCGTTTACTCGATGGTTACAATAATTTTAATCAATATTTATTTAATATTTTAGTCTTTCACCACAGCTTGGTGTTTTAGACAGGGTGACTGTCATCAATCAGTTTCCCCTCAACATCCCTGTAACATCCAAACTCTGACCAGACTTTAGACTTCAGCCATTTCGAGTATCAAAACCTGTCAGACTCAGCGGGGCTCCCTGTGCTATACAGGACCTCTCAGAGGCCAAACATTGCAAACTGCGCATGCGCGCCTCTGTCAGTGACAGACGGCTGCTTCACTGAGGCTTTTCCAGCCAAAGAGCAGCATCACCGTGAATTATTGACAGTGTGGTGATCAAACGCTGTATAACGGTAATTTTAATAGGACACAGTTATGATTACTGTGGGACATTTTACTGCGGTTTACTCCAAAAACAACGTCTGCTGTGTGTGAGTAATAAAACGTTATGTGACCTCAGAAGTCCTGAACAAGAGCTTGAACACTCTGACCCATCCCTATGATCTACATCTTATTTAGACTCAGACTTCAGAACATCTGGACTTACCCGGCCTTTCTGCAGTTCCTCACAGCTGGAATCAGTCTCTGTCGTCCCTCAAATGATGTTGTGTACTTAGTTACATCTAACTCATCCAGAACCTCCTCTGATATCAGCAGCATGTGGGCCAGAGCTGAGCAGTGGATCAGAGTCATATTTTTCCGTGATCTGTACCCTGACTTCAGGAACTCTTGGATCTCCTGATGGACTGAGAGGTCGTCCACCTCCGTCAGGCAGAGGAAGATGTTGATGCTTCTGTCAGGAGAGATTTCAGCACTCTTCATCTTCTTCAGGTTGTTGATGACTCTCTGGATCATTTCTGGACTGTTGTCTGTCTGACCCAGCAGATCTCCTAAGAGCCTCTGGTTGGACTGCAGAGTGAGGCCGTGAAGGAAGCGAACAAACAGGTCCAAGTGACCATTTGGACTTCTCAGGGATTTCTCCATGACATTCATCAGGAAGACATCCAGAGATGAGTCAGAGGTCTCAGGATTAAAAAGCTTTGAAATCTTTTTGGAGGATTTTCTTAAGGAGTTTTTGTGATTGTAGCCTTCAACAAAATCCTCCACCACACTTGTTTTCTCCTTGTTGGTGAAGCAGTTGAACATGTAGACTGCAGCCAGAAACTCCTGAACGCTCAGATGAACAAAGCAGTAGACTGTTTTCTGGAAGATCACACTCTCTCTTTTGAAGATCTCAGTACAAACTCCAGAGTACACTGAGGCCTCTGTGACATCCAGACCACACCGCTCCAGGTCTTCTTTGTAGAACATGATGTTTCCATTCTCCAGATGCTCAAAGGCCAGCCTCCCCAGCTTCAGAAGAACTTCTCTGTCAGACTGGGTGAGTTCCTGAGGATGTCCCTCAGCATACTTGTTCTTCTTCCTCCTTGTCTGGACCATCAGGAAGTGTGAGTACATGTCAGTCAGGGTCTTGGGCAGCTCTCCTCTCTGCTCCATGCTCATCATGTGCTCCAGGACTGTGGCGGTGATCCAGCAGAAGACCGGGATCTGACACATGATGTGGAGGCTCCTGGAGGTCTTGATGTGTGAGATGATTCTGCTGCAAAGATCTTCATCAGTGAACCTCCTCCTGAAGTACTCCTCCTTCTGCTCGTCAGTGAAGCCTCGTACTTCTGTGACCCTGTCAACACATGAAGGAGGGATCTGATGGGCTGCTGCAGGTCGAGAGGTGATCCAGATGAGAGCTGAGGGGAGCAGGTCCCCCTTGATGAGGCTGGTTAACAGAACATTTAACGATGACCTCTGTGTGACCTCAGACACAACCTCCTCCTTGTTAAAGTCCAGAGAGAGCCTGCATTCATCCAGGCCGTCAAAGATGAACAACAGTTTACAGACAGCCAGAGTCTCTGCTCTGACCTCCTGCAGTGTTGGATGGAAAACATGGAGCAGCTCCAGAAGACTGTAGGACTCATCTCTGATCAGGTTCAGCTCCCTGAATGACAGCAGAGCCACCAGACTGAGGTCTTGGTTTTCTGAGCCCTCAGCCCAGTCCAGAGTGAACTTCAGCACTGAGAAGGTTTTTCCAACACCAGCCACGCCGTTTGTCAGAACCACTCTGATGGCTTTCTGTTGATCAGCTGAGACTTCAAAGATTTCATGGCACCTGATTGGAGTCTCATGGAGGGTCTTCATCTTGGAGGCTGTCTCAAGCTGTCTGACCTCATGTTGGCTGTTGACCTCTTCACTCTGTCCCTCTGTGATGTAGAGCTCAGTGTAGATCCTGTTCAGGAGGGTTCTACTTCCTGTTTCATCACTTCCTTCAGTCACATGTTCACATCTTCTCCTCAGACTGATCTTATGATCATCTAGAACCTTCTGCAGACCTTTATCTGACAAACAAGCACAAATATATCAGACTGGTTTAATTAAATGAACTAAATCAAATGTCCCATTTTCCTCATGAATCATTAAGAACACAGAGTAACACAGAGATTCATCTGAAATAAAGTTGAACTGCTAAGACAGAAAAAACTGACAGCAAGAGTCAGGTTATATTAAAATGTTAGATTTATGTTTTAATGACAGGATGATCTCCATCACATGACACTGATGTAGAAAGATGGAGAAGTTCTGTTCCTGCTCACAAAGACATCAGTCTTACCTTCTGCAGTGCTGGACTGATCGCTGATAAGACCTGGATCTGTCAGGACGTCCTGGACCAGAGCCCTGTGGAGGAAGGACAGTGAGACCATGATGAGGGATGTGGATCAGAACTGTAGACCACCAAGACTTAATTTCAGTTTTCAAGACCCCCATCCTAAAATATATGTATGGACTTGTTTCTCCTTCAACCTAAAATAGAAAAAAAATGCTTCTAGGAAAACAGAAGGAGCTTTTTCTTCTTCTTCCTCCACACCGTCCATTAAACAGTGAAGCAAAGTCTGATCACACTGACATACAGACTGTGGTTATCAGGCATCACGGTAAAACAAAATCATCAATGTTGACTTACTTAATAGTTCTTCCACTAAGAAATATTTTTGATTTCATTAAGATCAAAATGACACATTTTTAGTTGGATAAAGCATGGTCAAATGTTGGAGGTCAGTAAAAATACAAATAAAATAATACTTCAGTAATTTTTATTATTGTTTTGCATCATGACTTGGTATAATATACTAACATCACAAAGTAACAATAAGACCCATAAGGTAATTTTAGGGGCAAAAAAAGAACCTGACTAATAATTAACTCAATTCTAATTTTAAAACAAGTTTAGATCATACAGAAAATCCTCTATAAACTATCATACCCAAAGGTCAGAACACCTTTTCACATTTCAGTGATAAAACTGTCAAAACTTTATTTTTGCAAATTTGTTTTGTATTTTTTTCTTGCTTTCGGTGAAATGAAGTTAGTTGAGTTATGGAACTCTCTCCCCCCCCCTGACCTCCACAACACAGACTCCACACCCCTCATTAAAACCAGACTCAATACCCATCTGTTCAAACTCTCCTTCTCCCTCTGATCTTGATATGTCTGTTTAATGCACTTTTTTATTTGTACTTTCTGTAAGGTGACCTTGAGTGTCATGAGAGGAGTCCTTAAATAAAATGTATTATTGTTATTTTCTCATTTGTTGTGTCTCAGTCATGACTTGTTCTGGTTTTAGGCCACACTCATCCTGACTGATTAAACCTCATCAGGGTCCTCAGCTGGTTACACTTGAATAACTCTCCGGGTATAAGTAGAAGCCCATACTACCTTGATTTCATGAAATATCTAGAATTGCATAGAATTAAAAACAAAACCAGAGAGACTCAGAGGAAACATCAAAAACATAGACATTAGAAATTAAAATAACAGACAAATAATGATCCTCATCTGCACAAACAGCTGTGAAAAGCACATCAGACGTTGTTAGAAGTGTTTGATAATATATGTAATCTGATTTCAAAAATTCGATTACATTTGTTGAAGGTGTTGACGGCTAAAAAGAAAAGTGATTACAGCTGTTTCACGGTTAAAGTTGTTCAATTGTTTATCTAACATTAAAACAGATGTAACAAATGTTCAACAGATAAAAGAACAATATATGTGTTTATTTTTTACTGTTGAAAACTGTATTGAGAATGTTCATGGAACGATTTGGATTTGGAGAGGGATTCCTTATATGGATTCATGTTCTTTATACAAACCCGGTGGCAGAGATTCTGACCAATAGTGTTGTCTCAAAACCATTTGACTTGCAGCGTTCAACCCGACAAGGCTGCCCTCTTTCAACGACGCTATTAGGTCGTTGATAGGTCAAAAATCCGTCTCCCCCATTCATCTGGAAGGGCCGTAGTGAAACTTCAAAAAATTAATACACCTCGTAGAAATATTTCTCCCATCCATATGCTGTGGTGATATGAAAGTATTATTGGGCTGCGTTTTTTCCAAGTCCTCTTTTTTCTGAAAAGTTTCTATTTTATAAGTTATTAGAGTTTAAAAATAACCGCGGTTTACGGCAGCTTCACAATGATTGTGTACGGCGTATGCTGGGGAGTGTTGCGACCGTTTACGACAGCTGCGTCCGGATTATGGCCCAAATTCTCTACTGGCTGCACAATGGCGGCGCCCTGACGAGGGACATTTTGGCTTCAAATCCGTTACATGGCGGAGGGCGGAGACACGCTGTCCAGTTCTTATAATACATCCATGGTCTGCTCATTTACACTCTGCATCATTTTATTTTAACTCAGATATTCATCCAGCAAATAAACACATCAGAACTAACGCTCAAACGGTGTCTGTATTCAGATCTGAAAACATTGAAAAAAAAGACAAAGAACCTTTTTCTTGAAAATGTCATTATGGTATCGTGTACACCAGCATATCTGAGACATCCCTGCTTCATCCCGTTTTTCTCCTATATGGGGAAATAATGATTTTAATCCAGGTAGAGGTGATGGTGGATTCAAGTGTTGGGCAACCCAAGGTGTACAATATGTAGGGAATATGAACAGAAATGGCAAACTACTTACCTTTGAGCAAATATGTAGTGAACATGATATACCAAAAAAAATAAAATAAAATTTCAAGTACTTACAGCTTAAACATTTCATATCATCCACAAATAAAGACCTAATGTCTGAGTCACCTTTGACAAATCTTACCTAATCATCACAAATCAGGCTAAAAGGGGTCTGGTATCTTTGTTTTATGGGACTTTGATATCTTATGAAAAGGAATCATCCAAGGACAGATTAGAAGCATGGAGAGTTGAAATTAGAGAGGATATACCTGAAGAAGACTGGGAAGTGGCATGCTTAAAGTCACAACAAAATACAATTAATGCAAGATTGAAATTGCTCCAATATAAATGGCTAATGTGAACTTATGTCACCCAAGTTAATTAAACGGAATAAAATCTGTGCTAATATTCCAGATACTTGTTGTAAGTGTAAGTGAAGGAAAAGGAACACTGTTTCACTGTGTTTGGGAATGCCCAAAAGTACAGTTATTTTGGCTTAATGTAATACGGACCATCTCCCAGATGGTGGGTGTGAGTGTCCCTCTGGGGGCCAAACTTTGTATCTTAAGCATATATCCTGAAAATTTGGTTTTTAAATTTAAAAAGTCAGTATTAATTGATTTTGAGCTTCTACAAGCTAGAAGATTGATTGCTATTTTTTGGGAAAAATATACAATTGCCCCCTGGAAAGTTATGGTTGAAGGAGATTGCATCATATCTTGCATTGGAGAGACCTACATATGTTGTTAGAGGGAGAAGAAAAGAGTTTGTTAAAGTCTGGAAACCTTTCTTGGAATTTTTAGAGGATGAGAGTGTTGTAATAACTTGAGGTCTTCCAGTTATTACTGCTGCTACCTTTTTAATTAATTGTTTTATTTTACTTCTGTTAAAACTGTTACTTGTGTTATATTTCATTATTCATTATTAGATGTTTTTTGTATGTATTTTCTCTAATTTTGATATTGTATTGCATTGTACATTTATACATCCCTGATACTGTTGTGATCAATGTTTCTTTTTATTTTTTTCTAATATGTAAAACTTAATAAAATATTGTTTGTAGAAAAAAGAATGTTCATGGAAATGTATTTTTCGTATCAAGATCAGATAAAAAAAATTTGGGGGATAGAAAAAAAATCTTCTCTCCAATGACCCCTCACTATTCTGAAACTAAAATGATTTTAGTAAGAAAAAATAAAAAAAATAAAGAAATTATTGTCAGAGCCAAACTGAATCAAAACAGTGATCAGAAAACCTGATGTACAAACTGAACTGAGGGCTGAGTGTGTTTCTGTCCTGATGGATGGACAGATATGTCTGTGTTTGAGCTTATTTAGCAGACAATTGGACTCGAGTCATAGGGACTCGGACTTGAGTCAACTTGAGACGCTAATGAGACGACTTGCAACTCAACTCTGACTCGGGAGGTAAAAACCCAGAACTTGACTCGTACTCGGGAGAAAATGTCTCCAGACCTGACTTGTGCCAACACGATTCAGTAAATTGCACGCACTCAGACTTTATATGAAGAGGCAGACAGGAGATATATGATGCTCTTGATGCTCCATTCACAGTACACTTGTCCCTATTATTGTCCCACATACAACACAGTACTACACACATACGTTCCTACCACACACCCACTTCTGCTTCAGTGATGATCAGTGGACAGGTAGCACAGGATGCAGGTTTCAACCGCTATGTCTTCTGTGCCCAAAGTTATTTTCTTTGCATAAATGATGAATGTTTCATTTTCACATTAATGTGAAGGTTAAGTGTTGTTCCTGTAAGATTTTGCTGTAGCCTGTTTTCAGAAGCACTTTGCATTCATAAATCAGTTTTTTTGTTTTTTTTCTGCTGTAGACTGTTTACAGAAAAACTGTTCAGTCTTACGGTTACTTTGTTTGCCTTTGTTAAGGTTGATACCTCTTAAAAAATCACTTGGAAAAAAATCTGAATTGCAAGTTGAGCCCCTAATTGTTGCAAATAAGTGTGGCAAAATTGTTCAAATAAACATATTTTTTATATGAAACATGTCATTTCTTTAATGTAACCTTTCCAATCTACTTAGGTCTATATAATCAGACATCTTAAAGGATAATGCTAATTTAATCCAGGCAGACTAGTCTAGTGCTGTTTTTTTTTTTACATTGACTGTGGGAAGATAAGGTTTCTCTCTTCAAGATAAAAATCTGAGTGCTTTTCGGGTGGACTGGGGAACAATGATAAGGGACTCAACCTGTTATAACGTGTGACTCGACTCAACTCAACATGTCCACAACAGAAAAAAACTTGGGACTTGATTGAGACTTGGATCAAATGACTTGGGCAATTGTCTGTTATTTAGTGTCATAAATTTGACTTTGTTAGATTTTGTTAGATCATCAGTCAGAGATCATGAAGCTCTGGACCTCTGGATGAGGGACATTTTCTGAACCTGGTCTATGTTAACACCCAGCTTCATGGAAACTATGGAGAATATCAAAGATTTATGATTTTTATCTAATGCAGTTGCGCTTTGCAACCACTAGAGGGTTCTGTCTCCTTAAAATACCTTCTCCTAATCCTATTACTTTAAATGCCATTCCAGTAGTTAAATCGTTACTCCAGAAAACAGAAGTTAAAAAGTAGGCAACCCATGTCTCTATTTTCCTCTGTCCTCTGTTATTCAATAGTCCTGACTGGTGTTCCTGTGTGTTTGCTCCTGGTAGAACGTTAATGCTTGGATGCAGGAGTGCGCAGGAGTGGCTGTCTTTATATATTTTCTACTTATCATTATTATTACATTTTTATTTTTATTTCTATTTAACTTCATTTTATTGTTGTATTTTCCCCTGATTCTTATCTGCTCATGTACTTGTACTTTATGGATGAAAAGTGCTTTATAAAGAAAGTTTGATTGATTGGTTGATTGATTAATAAATTAATTTTAAGACAGGCCTACTTATGACAGAAAGTAAAATGAGTTGACAACAGAATCATGTATCAGTTTGACAGACAAGAAAATGTACAAGGGAAAGTTGAAAAGCTTTGAACTTTCTTAATAATTATTTTAATTATTGCTCACTTTGTCCAATATATTTTTTAAACTTTAAGTCCAAACTGCATCCCTCTCTCACAACAGGAGCAGCATCTGAACTTTCATTTATGTCTCATAGTAAAAGTAATCTGGAATTGGTGAAAAAGGCAACTTAAAAGAAGCCAAAGTAAGCTGAAGTGAGAGGAAAAATGTTCATCGTTATATGCACAAAGTTAAAAAAGTAAAGGGGGACTCTGAGAATTATTCACTAAAATTGGTGAAAAAAAATGTTTTCTTCGTCCTCTTCAGACGTGAGTATTTGATCAGGTCATGAAAAGCTGACTGAACACCAACCAACAATATAATGTACAACAACACGCAACAATCTAGGCTAAAATAACAAGCCATTAACAGTTTTTGTTTTCAGCTGCACGACATTTGCGTATGGAGAAGATCATGAGTGCTGCGCTCAAACATAGCAGCAGCAGCAGCAGTCTCTCCCTCCAACTTGTTTGGTGTTTAGGGTGGTCCGGCATGGAAACTGTGCTATTGTTATAAGTCAGTCTGTCCTGACATAGCCTACTCCAAACAGTATTTCCACTCTTAGTTTGTTTGAAAAACTGCTCCACTTGTTGTTTGCTGCCATCGCACCTCTGGGGCAACTTGAAGTGTCGCTGCACTCAGTTCTTTATATTAATGTAACATTGCGCCCCATTCATCTGTTATATATGCAGATAACTGCATTAGTGGGAACATTTAGGTCTAAAGTTGGTAAATGTTATTATCTAAAGCTTCAGGCAACATTGTCACCCCTAAAAATACTATATCAATGAGAAATCACATGCACACGGTTACTGATTTTTCTAAATGGTAATGATTTATTATCCATGTATGCGTTTGCACATGTAGATGCTGACATCCCTAATATCCTCTAAATATTCTGGTGCAGTGAAAACTCCTGATCTTTGAACATGAAGTTCAGGATCTTAACACTAATGGTTTCAAGAAGTTCTCTTACCCTGAATCTGAGGGTCCTGGTTCATTCCTGAAGAACCGGTTTTCACCTTTAGACTGGTCACTCTTCACAGAGAGAGCACTGGACTGGGGGGACTTTGCTTCGTCCTTGTCTTTGCAGTCTTGATCCTCCATCTTCTGGTTCTGAGGTCCAGAGGACAGTATCTGAGGTGCATGCAGGTAAACCAGCCTGTGGACAGAGAAGAGGAGCAGATGAGACTCTAACAGAGGAATGTTCTGGATCGAGAGGTCAAAGGTCACATCTCAGCTCCTCAGGTCAGACTAAACTTCTGACAGTTTGTTCTGACTCTGGTCTGTGTGTAGAACTGAAGAGGATTTCAGAGACATCACTTCTTCTACAATCCTTCCCTTAATAAAGAGAAGAAGAAGCCTTGAACCATAAACTGTTGAATTTTTGGAGCTGGATTGTTAAAATGATCTGAAGAATGACTCGGCCTAGAATAAATACAAATCTCTCAGATGAAGAACTCACTAAGGCTGCACAGCTCTTGTTAAATGTTGCTGATGATCATTTTCTCTGTGGGACATGAGATCATGGATCTGGATGAATAAATTAATAAAATAAATAAAATCAGCTGATCTGTCAGGGTCCAGCTCTTTAATAACAAGAACTGAAGAGCTGGACTCAGACGTTCAGTCTCCACCACACACAGCCTCTCATCTTTACTTTGTTATTTCTAAAACACTTCAGGAGATAATAAGGAAGCTCTGATCAGGATTCTTTTTGGACAATGCTGATCATTAATACCTGTTCATGAGATCTGCGATTACTTTTACTGATCATTTTATGAGTTTTGTTTGAAAAGGTTTGGAGTGTTTGTTTAACAAAGAAGACAAAAAAGATCTGAATTGTACATCTGAATTAAACAGACTAATGACTCTTTCATTAAATAGTTCTATTTATAAAAATTACTCATTAAGATAGAATAATGCAAAATGTTGATTTTTTAAAACAGGAAAATTAGATGGACATGAAATAGGAAATTAAAGACATTTACAAATTTAATCTTTTCTCCTGTTGGTCTCAGAGTGAATTTCAGCTCAGACTTCATCAGTGATTCAGATTTTTGACTTAAAGGGATTGTTCAGTATTTTAAAAGTAGGGTTGTATAAAACACACCTCACCTCCACCTCAGTCAGTAAACAAAGTAAAAGAAGATGACCAGTGACTTTATTTATCTGTTCTGTTTCTTTTACATTTTCCTTCATAATGTCTTCAGTCTCTGAGTCGCTGCTCCTCCTCCTGCTCTTCCTCCTGCTCTCTGTCCTCCTCTTAAATAAACTCTGGCAGAATCCACAAACATTGTTTTCAGTCCTTTAAAGGGATAGTTCAGTATTTTTGAAGTGGGGTTGTATGAGCTCCATTTGGCCCCTAAGTTCATTAGATACAGTAGAAAGTTCTTTCCTCTCCCTCAGTGAGACACAGACTGTGAGAGTCTGTGACGAAGAACCAGCCAACAAACAGGGAAGTATCATACCAAGAACAAAGGGGAGTCACAAACTGAGGTTCCGTGACCATCCTCTGGCAAGGATGGTTTGATGATTGATTTGACCTCTATGGACCCTTTACAAAAGATTTAGCCCCCATGTCCCTCGGAAAAATCCCAGGATTTTTTGCTACAGGGCAAAATTCAAAATGGCGTCCGGCGCCATCGCCAAGAAAATAACTTTTGATCCGGATGACCTAGACTCACATATGAGGACACTTTTTCATACAAGTCAAACATGAGGATTCCAAATCTGACACCAATTTAATCATATGACCTTGATTTGACCCTGAAATTCAAGATGGCCGGCATCCAGTAGAGTGAAAACTTGATTTACAGTGTTTGGTGTTTATATTTTCAGTTGTAACAAGGAGGTGTTCTCTGGAGTAGGTTGTTCGTCCACAGCCAGACAGTCATGAAATTTCGCGGACATCTCGCAATGACCTATTTTCAGAGGCATCAAATCTCATTCTAGGATATCAGAAAAAATACAATATTTCATTTTTTGAAAATTAAGGGGGTGTAAGGTCTTATTTTCAAATTTATTATATTATATGTAAGTATAAAATCATGCATCAGCATGATATGTCTCTTTTAATGGACATGGGAGCTCCATCACACTTATCAATCAGAATCAGAATCACTGCTTTCTGAGTTATCACATTCAGATGACTCCACCTTCCTTCTCTGTGCATCATCATTCTCCTCCTCATCTTCCTCAACTGGCCCAGGTGCAAGTAGATGAGTTGGAAGAGCAGGCTGCGTGTGGCATACAGGACGGCAGTGACCACCCACCAACTCCCAACCATGACCAAGTGGTGAGGGGTGGTGCTTCAGTGTGGGGTGGCGCACTGAAGTTGGCGTGGAGGCAGTGTTGGCGTAAGCTGTCTGCATCTGGAGGGAGATGAATAAAAGATTTTCTCTTCATTTTCTTCCACTTGGAAGCACAGGCTTCAGCCATGGTATTACTCTTGTTGTCTTCATATACCCCTTTTCCACCAAGCTGGTTCCAGGGCTGGTTTGGGGCTAGAGCCAGTTTAGCACCAGTTCTTTGGTTTTCCACAGACTAAGCACTGTTTTCCGGCTCTCAAAACTGGTGCTTGGCAAGCACCAACTCTTTGCTGAGCCAGTAGAAAGAACCACGTTACGTCGGGGGCTACGGGTTCTCGTCAGGGGATGGGGGTGGCTAAAAACACGGAAGCACTCTCACCCGTCTTCTCAAGCGTGATCACTGCTCTTTGCATAATCGTTGAGCAGCATTAACTTGCTGGATCGCCAACTTTTGCTCTACAAAGGAAGGCTCAAAAAGCCAACAGCAACACTTGAACAGCAACGTAGTCCTCCATCTTTGTAGTGGCAATTGAATTCGGCAGTAGTTGTTATGGAAAACTATCGTGATGTATACAGACTAGGGATGTAACGGTTACCGGTAAAACGGTAAACCGCGGTAAAAATTTTCCACGGTAATCATTACCGCGTCCTATAAAAATTACCGTTTTACCATGTTTGATAACCACAATGCGTCAAAAACGCACGGTGATGCTGCTCTTTGCCTCGAAATGCCGAACTGTGAGGCTCTTCCTGGATGAAACGGCCTCATGGGAAGCGCACATGCGCATTTTGCATTGTTTGGCCTCAGCGGAAGTTAGAGACAGTGGAGAGACAGTGGAGAGTTCCCTCTGGAAACGGACTCTTAAGTGTGGTTAAATTTTGGATTTTACAAGGATGCCAAGGGGAAACTGATAGAAGACAGTCACCCTGTCTAAACACGGAAGCTGCGGCGAAAGAAAAAGACGTGCACGGTTAAAACTTCCGTCTCCTCGAGTAAATGAACTGATCGAGCCGTAGAGGTAGAGAGAGAGAGAGCGAGCGAGCGAGAGAGAAAGCAAGAGAAAAGATTCAATGAGCCATACCCGAGTGAATTACAGGAGGTTTGTGAGTATTCTCTGTCTAAATAATGTCTAGATATTGTAAATAACAGCATTAGTATCATTCTTGAGTGTATTCTTGCCGTTCTTTTACCGTGTTTTTGCCGTATTTTAAAATTTGATCGTCTTTTTCTGTCAAAGTTTGTGCTTTATGGATTTAATTGATCACACTCTGGAAAAAATATTGAGGAGATCTGCCAGGGAGAGGAGGAGGCCAGGATGAGTCATGAAGGGGGCTAACAGGGACTATAGTCAGTAAAAAAAAAAAAAAAAAAAGGTCATATGGTCTAATATGACGAGCTATAACATGGACAGTAATGCTGCAGACAAACAAAAATCTGTGAGTGTATAAAATAGGTTATTTGTTGTTCATTTTCAATTGTTTATAAAGAGAATCCTGTTTAAAGTTAAAATCTGTTGTGTTCTTGTAATTACACACAGTTTAAGTGTTTATTACATAATAATGAAAGATACTTGCTAGAATTGTTTACTTTTATTTCTCATTAAAGAGAGGTTGAAAAATGTACTCAAATGGCATATCTAGACACATTTATTGATTAAAAAAGACAAAAAGAACTATTAAACTTATAACATTAAAGGGGTTAATGATTTCAATTTTGTGTTAAGGTACATTTTGAACATTTTGAGCACACCACAACAATACCGCGATAATAATGATAACCGTGATAATTTTGGTCACAATAACCGTGCTACAAAATTTTAATATCGTTACATCCCTAATACAGACGTGTATCGACGTGATGACGTAGCCCTCTGGCTGGCACCCGTTTGTGGAAAAGCAAACGGTTCTTAAGCGGTTTGCGGTTGAATCAACTGCAATGTGATATTTAGTGACAAATCCTGTGCTGTGTGGTGCTGGTGAATGTAAAATCCCACCCCCTAATGAGGTATTCTTTCATTGAGGTTGTACCGACGTCACAGCTCACTTTTTTGATTGGTCCACCGGAGCAGACACCCCCACCCCCTCCCCGCCCACTCCTCTCTCCGCTGCTGGTGAGATCGCTATGTGAAGAGCAGCCATGATGGATTTACCGGCAGTGAGAGCTCGGACTTCAGCATGAGTTACTGCTGCAGTGTTGTGGGCTGTAACAAGCCACAAACTTCCTTACACAAGCTGCCTGACTCTGAAGATTTAAAAACTAAGTGGCTGGAGTTCATATATGATGGAAAAGTGCCAGAAAAACAAAGAAAAAATGTGCATGTTTGTGCCAGTCACTTCACGGCTGACAGTTCCACAAACTTTGGACAGTACACAAAGGGGCTCGCAAATAGACTGGTCCTTAATCCAGGATCAGTGCCAACCATCCGCCAGCAAACCTCGGACCCTGGAAATGTGAGTATTTCAAATGCTGTGTGCTGTTATTTTGCTAATTGCTACGAGCTGCTAACAGCAGAGGGAAGAGGAGCAGATGTAAGAGCTATTCCTCTGTGTTAGCTTCAGGAGGCTAAGCTTAGCTGTGGTTAGCCTGTTGTTTTAGCCTGTAATGTTACAATAAACGAGCTTTGCTGTTTTCTAACTATATCGTGTCTTTTCTAGGCCATAATATTAGTCTCTGTTGTCTATTACTTTGCGGGCTGCTGTGAGATGTACCGCTGTGTGAGTAGAGGCCTGCTACTCTCTATGAGGCATTGTAATTAATAAATTATCTCATAAAGTATCAAAACTCATTTACTGTCCAAACTGAGGACATGGGAAACGACCAGTGAAGGCTGTGTCTCTCTGCGTTTTGCAGCACAGCATGTAAATATTGATAACAGGTGAAAGTATATTTCTACGCTAACGTCGGCTCAAAACAGTGTATCTGTAGATGTGATAACTGGCTTTATTGGCCACAGCATCGTCATCACCAACAGGTTTAATCAGATTTAGATGTATGAATATTAGGGATAGACCGATTATCGGCCGGGCCGATTATCGGCGCCGATATTGGTCATTTTGAGGCATATCGGCATCGGCCTTTTTTTAATCTGACGGCCGATAATAAATGTATTTAAAACGGGGTTACTTTGGCTCTGCTGCAGCTGCTTCTCTCTGTCTGCAGTCACTACTCTGTCTCCAGCAATGTCCAACCCACAGCACGATCTGATTGGTTACATGCAGAGCCATGGCTCGGGTGACAGCCAATCAGCTTTCACAGCTGTGTGCCTGCAGCTTTTCTCGTTCATGCACAGTGCATGAAGGAGAAAAGGAGAAAGTTTTGCCGATAGGCACTGGAGAGCATATGTTTCCGGGGTAAGTAAAGGCTGCAAACTCTCCTGAAATGTAATAAACATCCCAGTCCTCTACAGCTCACAACTACCAGTAACGTTACTGTGAGCCCAATAACGTCATAAGCGGCAGCTCTGCTCGCCCGCAGCCCTTCCATACGTATCTGTTAATCACTTGATAAAAAGGTGCTGATTACACAGAAATGGAAATTGTCCGTGATAGTAAAAGTGTGTTTGTGTTTGTCTGTGTGTGTGTGAGACGGAGAGAAAGAAAGAGAGAGAGGGAGGGAGTAAAAACCTTAAGTCCTAAACCGAAAGTCTGCTAGCTTAATGCTAACGTCAATTGAAAATCTCATTGACGGGCTAATGCAGTTAGCATCGTGACTATCTTAATGTCTAGGAGAATATCTGTTGTGGTAGAGAGTAGTGTGTGTTTGTGAGGGGGCCACATGAGAAGCTTTACATCTCACGACCACTAACGTTATTGCGAGGTCCAATACGTTAGCGGCAGCTGTCTGTTCCCATGATAAACACTGGTTATTAAAGCGAGGATGCTTTAGGCTATTTAGTATTTTCAGAGGTTCAATAACAATCTGGTACTGCTCAATTCGGACTACGAATTGATTTGAGGCTCACATTTTGGAGCAGATTTTATTTTATTTTGTGTTATAAAAAACTTCAGAATAATAATATTTATTTATTTAAATTTTCAGTTAAGTTTAAAAGAGATGCTGCTAACCCTGGGAACTCCCTACACTTTCTTTTGTTATTTGAACTTACAACAAAGAAGAGTTAAAGTTAAAAAAAAAGATTCATTTATTTTGAAATTTTGGATATTTATGTTTACTGGATAAAACTTTAGGCAGCTAATTTATTTAAGAGTTTATTTAAATGTTATAAGGCATGCTGCTGAGCCTGAAATAAACATATGCTTAAAGGCATTGAAACAAAGTTAAGTGTTAGACTTTGTATTATCCAAAATTTGACGCCAGTATTTTCACTTTTACTGCAAATGAATATCGGCTTCAAATATCGGTTATCGGCCTCCTTGACCACCGATAATCGGTATCGGTATCGGCCCCAAAAAAAACATATCGGTCTATCTCTAATGAATATTCTCACAGTAGTCAAGAGGAATTAGACAGCGGGAGGATTATATTTACTCCTCATACACCGTCTCCTCTCCCCTTGTCTTTGTGTTAGCATCAGGAGGCTAAGCTTAGCTGCGGTTAGCCTGTTGTTTTAGCCTGTAATGTTTCTCTGTGTTTTGCAGCAGTTCATGTAAATATTGATAACAACAGGGAAAGCATATAACTACGCTACCGTCGGCTCAGATCAGTGTATCTGCAGATGTGATCACTGGGTTTTCTGGCCTCTGCCGTTATCTCCAAACTAATTTAATCAGATATCTGTGAGTTTAAACACTCAGGAATGCCCACAGAATGCTGTCATATGAGCTGTGACTGGGAGGATAAGTTAGAATTACTAACAGGTCAAGGATTTACGAAAAACGGAGGGAGGCAAATAAGATAGTGATTTAGTTATCCTCCCGTTTTATTTACTAACAATATATTGGCATAGATATTTTATAATGCATCACATAATGTGACATTTGTAAGTAAAAACCCATTAACCCCTGAAAAGCCTGTTGAATCTTATTTGAGACATACTTTTGATACATGTGTCTGATCAAAATGATCAAAAGATATAACAAAAAAACCCTAAATGAATACAGTGAGATAAATGATAAAAATAAAGGTCCTCAGATGAATTATCAGTTGCCAGAAATACCTAATGTATCTAATGAGTAACAAAAAATATATGTAACATCTCATGTAATTTATTTAGATTTCAGTACAACGTGAAATTAACATTTTATCAACAAAAGAGGTAAAAATGCATGGCTCTAATTTGTGTTTTCATGCACTAACAGATTAAATATTTTTCTTTCTTGTGTCTATGCTGGTCGACCTCAGGCAGCATCTTCTGATGGTGAACCGCTGGTTACAGTCAGCTTCTCAAAATCCAAGGAGGAAGGATGTACAGCAAAGCCAGTGAGAGCAGAGCCAGCTTTCAGTAAGTTAAACAATTCTTTATTAAAATCAACACATTTAAAAACATTGGCAAATAGGCATAGCATGGAAATGAAAAGATAAAGGAAACTGGAATAAAAATGTTATCAAAATGGAATTGAGAATATATAATCAATAAGGACATTGTGTCAATAAAAGACTATGAAAAAAAATGACAACACTGCAGTGAGGTGTTTTGGTTCATTTCTTGTAAACATATATTTTTGTGTCTTGTATTTCAGATCATGCAGATGCACTGTTGGACCTTGTCTTTGAGAAGGTTTTCCAGGACCCTGCTCCACACCTGAAGGAGCTGCAGAAAATACGAGACCATATGCTCCTTTTCCAAATACCAGGAAACGCTGACCCCTCATACTGGTCTTCTGCATCAGGAAACTCTGCAGTACAACACAGGCAGCATCAGCTCACAAAGGCTCTGTAGGCCAGGCATCTGTAAGGGCTGGACATGATAAGAATATGTCAGAAATGAAAATTACTGTCATAGGTGTTTTTATCTATATGTTCATATTTTTATCAATATGGTTCTATGGCTTGTGTTTAAAAATCTTTTTCTTTCTTCATGTCTTTTTACCTCCTTTATGTAAAATGTCTAGAGTACCAGCAGGTACATTTGGTGTTTTTATATGTCAAAATATCTTTCACAATAAAAAGTCTACATGAACTGTTTTGTGTGTTTTCAGTTTTCCATATGTTACATGTAATGTTAATAATTAAATAACAAGAAAGACAAAAAATGAGATGGAGGAAACAGTTCTTTTAATCTTTACTATTTTTGTTCAACAGTCATGGAAGTGTTTATATCAAAATACTTATGCATTACTCCTCTTAGATGTAAAGGCTCATAGTCTGCTCTATAAATATAGAATGCATGTTGTAGTGAAAAACACACTCAGAGTCAGAGTCCAGGATGGTTGGACTGGGAGTTCCTGCAGTTTTCCTCTGACCTACTTAATTAAAACAGGTAAGTCAGTGACACAGTACAGGAAAGGTTATGTACTAAATTGTTATTTAGCACTAATTTTTCACAATACCTTTGGTATCTCCATTCAACAAACATTTTCAGGCTGTAGGAATTTTCACACAATTGCCACAGGAGCACCTCTGTAGGAGAAGAGTGAAAACAGGATGTTCAGGAGAATTTTTATATAAAGGAAATGTTCTGTTATTGTATAAGAATATACACAGAGCTGTCATAACATACAATAATGCAAGTGAAGAGGTTTTTAAGACAGCTACTGTGTGGCATATAGAAAAGAAAATAACCTTTTAAAATAAGGTTCACAGAAAACTGTTTGCTGCTCACAGTTACAGGTAATAAACATTCTCAGTTACTGTTACTGTCACTAAAGGCTATGGCTCTATTAAATGCTGTATTCTGATGGGTCAGTCACATTACTAATGTTATTTCTGTAAAACAGATTGTTGCTCTGATCGGCCCTGAAGAGCCCAGACATTATTTACACATCACAACAACAGAGAAGACCCCTCTCTCTGTCTTATTTCACTATCAGCAGCAGTGGCCCCTTCAGTGTTACTTAGAAGTGAAAGTTAATTCACATCGGTGTTTTAGTTAATTCACGTCTCTGCAGTAACCCGCTCACTCTACATTAGCTCTTACTAAACTCTATTTAACGCCAGTCGAAGCACAGCACGTCTGCTAACAGACATGCTAACATCGACAACAACAGGGGGAGGGGGAGAGGAACGGCAGAACAACTTTGATTCGTCAACATTATAGCATTGAAGAAACAAACTTTATATACAGACCACTGAGAAACATCCCGGTTTATCCTTGGTCCTCGACTCTCTCCTGGTTCCTCTTATTTTTGAGTTCTGACTCGGTTAAAGCGTTCAGTGCTGCGGTCCTCATGTAGCGACACAGACGCTAACCAGAGCTCTGTTGACATAGTCATGCGCATGCGCCGACTGCGCCGACACGGAAGTGCGGGGCGGTTTCAGCGGGGGCTCATTAACATATAGTTACGCCCACAAAAACAGCGCGTTGTGCAGGCAGGAAGACAGGGAGGGGTGGAGATGATACTGCCATGCTTGGTTTATTGAGTTTTTTGACCAAAGCATGCTACTAAGGCTTCATGAAGACATCAAAGATCCATATTACACTGCAGAAAAAGAGCATAATATGGGATCTTTAAAATCAAAATATGAGACAAAACAATCATTCCTGTTCATGTCAAAGACAGCTCAGATTAATGAGGATGTTTTAGGGTGACAGCAGTTCACTCTGTAAACAGTCTTTAAATATATCTGCATAAATCACATGGCTGACAGAGAGAGGAGTCTGCTACAGGGATAAAGCCACAGCACAGATTAGATTTTTAATCTGGAGCTTCATTAAAACAAATAACAGAAGTAAAGTAGAGAAAAAGAGCCTCACATTGACTGATCAGCATGTCTGTTATATCAGTGTCTGTGTTTCATTTTAAAGATCATCACTCAGCATTCACTCTCTTCACTGAACTGATCATCCACACATTAAAACAGCAGAGAAATCTTCAGACTGCATGAACACTCACCCTGTCTCAGATCAGTGTTTGTCCCTCTGCTTCAGTTAGTCCTCTTCAAATGGAGTCTGAGCTCTGACTGATATCACCTTTATTGTTTTATTGTCTTTTCACTCAAACCTGTTTCACCTCCTCAGAGTCTCTCCTCCTCTTTTCCTTTATAGAGATGAAGTTAATGATTGATCTTCATCAGATCAGTGTCTTCATGATCGTCTCCCTCTGCTGAGTTTCAAACATTTATTCAAGCTCAGTTGGTTCAGACAGATGCTCACCAAATCTAAAGGTGCCTACACTCCGAACGAGACTTGAGTGACCTTGGCAGCCACTCTCCATGTAGGGTCAATGTACAGCTGGGGCGGGGCTAACCCTCCTGCAATGCAACTGCACATTGCAAAAGCTGATCTTTTTAGGTGTGGTTGTGTAGCAAAGGCAAATCAGCGTTGTTTGGTATGCAAAGACAGCGCCATGTTCTGTGTCGTGTGACTGTGGAGACCAATCAGACGTATGAAACAGCACTCAGCTGCACCCACAAGCACGCACACGAAAACTTAACAGAGTTTTGTGTCAAACTAAAGAAGGAATGAATGAAAAAAAACAATTTTATGGATTTGTTACTCTGAAAAATATCTTAAAGTCAGGTTTTAAATAAGGTGGAGTTGATTCTGTTCAGTTTAAAAGTTTATAAATCAGAGCAGCAGAGGCCTTCATTAGTTTAGTTGTTCCATTTGTATTTGTGTTTATGGAATAAATATCAAGTCATCCACAAACTGACATCACTGCAGTCTTTAAATGTATTTCCTGGACTTCAGTTTAAAACTAAACTCACTTTAAGATCCGAAGGTCCAGACTCCATGTTTCCTTTATGTGTTTTTGGTCGATGAGAACAGTGTTGGGCAACTTACTACAAAAATAAAATGCATGATTTATGACTTGTTACTGTCATTTCAAAGTAATTAGTTATACTATAATATTACTGTATTTGAAGTGTAAGGCATTACACTATTAACACATAACTTTTATGTTACTCTGATCCAAATAACAGTAAATATGGATTTGTCTTTCTAAATGTAGCTCATAACGCTCAAAAAGCTCATCACACATCCAGTGAAGGTGATGCGGTGTCTATCTGACTGAGTTCAGCTTAAGGCTAAAAACAGGAGAATATAACAGACACATTGATGCTCATGGAACAATACAAGAAACCATCAGAGCAAAAACAGACAAAAAGTCAAATTCTGTTAAACTGTGTTAGAGATACAGTAACTTTAGGCCCAGAGGACTTTTCTCCTCTGCTGATCTGACAGAGTATTTGGTGAATATGTATTTAAACAATCAAACAAACAACAACAACTCTTCATATCAGTTTAAATCAAAACTACATTGTGATGTGCATTACTGACATTTGTACCAAGTAAAAAATATATTATTTATTTATTTATTTTTGTAATGCCTTACATTACTACGTTACAGTGAAAAGCTGGCTGCTACTTTAACCCACTGACTGACCGCTCTGTCCGTCCGTCTGTCCTGATAACAGGAAGAAAAGGACGATGGATGGACTACTGCACACTTTAAAATATCAAATTAAAGATGTTAAAAACATTTTTAGAGAAAAATGAAGATGAATCTTTATAAATCTCTTCTCTCCTCTGAGCTCAAATGCTCTTTAGTTACAGAGAGACTGTGACTCCTCTAAAATGTGAGCAGCCTTTGGACGCCTCATGTTTGTTTGATGGAGGGAGAACGATGAGCTCCCCCTTCGTTAGTGAGCTGTTTGATTGATAAACCAGGACGTCTGGTGGGAGATGAGGCTGAGGCAGCTACAATCAAAGTTCTCCCCACTGACCCGTGTTTCTGCACTGCAGTCACACCGTCCAGGTTTCAACTTCTGTTGGACATGTAGGCCAGTGGTAAATGACTAATGCTCCAAATCCGTCAATGAAAATCAAATCTGTCCTGTCTTCATCGATCCCTGTAAATTTTAAGTATTAAAATGCATCAGAAAGTTAATTTTCAATTAAATTTCAGACAATTTGGCTGCAGCATTTTAGATTTTGGCCAAATTAGGCATTGAGATCTGTTTTATAAAATCGCAGATATGAAAAAAAATATATAAAAATCAAACTAAAACTGTGATCTGTAAGGTCCAACAGAACATTGTAAAGAACAATCTCAGGCTCCCTCTGTGCTGATTTTTAGACAGTTTGATTGTAGCATTATTGATGCAGAGAAACGGGCCTCAAATCTCTGATTTTTGAGCGCTCTGAATCAACAATGCTGCAGTCAAACTGTCTGAAATTCAGTTGAAAATTAACTTTCTGATGCAGTTTAAAAAATTAACAGTAATCGATCAAGATATAAGATTAGATTTTCATTCTCAGATTTGGAGCATTAGTCATTTGCCAAGAGAACCTGAATTTCCACGCTGCCACTGAACACATCATCGACATGGCCCGTAACATTTGGCCTACAACAGAATTTAAACCTGGATGGTGTGACTGCCTCTCACACAGCTACTCTCACTGCTGCCATCTCTGGCCTCTCCCCCTCCCCTGCAGCCCCCCTCTCTCCCCTGGATCCTCCTCCCTCCAGCTCCTCCTCCCACTCCCCTTCTTTCCCTCAATAACACTTTGGACTTTGCACCTTGACTCTCTGCTGGTTTGCTTTTGGCTCCAGCCTAACTGTAGTGATTTAATTCCACATCAGAGAGTAAATCACTGAGCTGGGTAGTGGTGTAAAGGAACAAAGTAATAGTACTTAGTTACAGTACTTAAGTATGTTTTGAGAGTATCTATACTTTACTTCAGTTTATATGTTTTTTGCAACTTTCACTTTTACTTCACTACATTAAAAATTAAAAAATGATACTAGTTACTCGCTACATAATAAAATGTGAATATAAATTACACTTATTTTCACATTTTATTTTGAAGAGGGTCGTGCAGACTGTTTGTGCTCTTGCGTGAAGCACTGTGAACGACTGTTTAGCATTGCAGGACTTGTATTCAGCCCGCGAAGAGCACGACTGAACTCATGCAATTTTGAAAATCAACTAAGGATGAATCCCAAGTTTGTGGACTTTACGTAAGGGAGGGATGGAGAGAGGGAGTAAGAGGTGAAGGGAGCTGAGGGAGGGAGGAAGAGTCAAACTTAATAAAGCTTGGGAGAGCAACAACTATTTGTACCTGTTCTCTTTGTTTGTACTTTTACTTTTAATACTTAAGTACATTTAATAGTAGCTACTTTAAGACTTTTACTGAAGTGATTTTTTTAATGAGTGACTTTCACTTTTAGTTGAGTATATTTTATAGAAGATATCTTTACTTTTACTCAAGTATGGGTTTCAAAGACTTTTTACACCACTGGAGCTGGGTTTAAGTGGCATAAAGCTGAAAATTGGTTTAATTCAGGTAAGGTGCTTTTGTTGGCCCCACAATTACCTTATGGGTTTTACTGTTACTTTGTGATGTTTGTATATTATTTCAAGTAAAAATGCAGTACTATTATACAAATTATTGAATTATTATGTTTAATATTATTTACTGCCAACATTTGACCATACTATAACACACTTAAAATATTTAGCTTTGATTTTAATTAAATCAAAACATTTATCATGTTAAAATTAGAACTACTAACTAAACTAACTCTACATTAATGATTTAATTTAACTGTTTTGTTAACCACACTTTGCTTCAGTGTTTAATGGTCGGTGTGGAGGAGGAATGAGAATAAGCTCTCGCAGTTTTTCTTTGTTACTATAAGAACTTTCATTAATCAGTTCACTACAAAATCAAATGATGAGATAACTCAGTGCACTCCTGTCGTGTGTGCAGCTGCATCCTCTGCTGTCGGATCGACCTTATCTTACCTGGATACAGCAGAGCTATTTTCTGATTGGCTGATTTGTCAGACTCCGTGCGGGAGAGCAAGAAGGTTAAAATAAGTGGCCCAATCCCAAACCGCCCCCTACACATCACCCCTTCACTAACGAGTGTCACTCCAAATTTGAGTCACACTCGTAGTTAGGAGGGCACTTCCACTGAAGGGGGAGGGTGTGTAAAAAAGACGGGCAGGAATGGGAGGCCCTCTTCACTTCATCTGAAAAGGAAAACTTCGTGGCCATGGCAACAGAAAGATGCCCCGAGTACGGCTGTTACACTATGGCAAAGATTATGACCCGCTGGGACATGAGTTACGTTATAGCCTAATTCAAATCATTTAAGCGATTCCACATGTCTTTCAATCTGATTACCATCTGACAATTCCAATCAAAGAAATTAATAAATGTTGTCAATTGTGCTCACATTTTATGGCGCCAGGGCTGCACAATCATATCAAACATCAGCATGATTTGTTTGTTTCGTTTAAACTTTAAAAACCACGCTTTATGTGATTTTCTGTCAGTGTGACAAAGGTGTGGGGAACATACGGACACCTGGGCACTTACATTTATGTTGTTTCCTCTCCCATTTAGACGTTGCACTTCCTGCCAAAGTCGATGATAGGCTGAATCCAAGGCTGCATCCAAATCTCCACCCTCTGGACTTGCAGACTGAGCCCTCGCGAACTTCAGTCATACGTGATGTCACATCTTTACCGTCATCACGTTAAGTCTGCAAGAGCGGGAGTCTACAGCATTATGAATGAAACTCAAATCTCTGGACTTCACCGCACTTGTGAACTCGCGGACTTTGCGGGCACGTTCACGGGAAGTCCGGGAGTGCTGAGGGCTGTCCAAATCCGCAATTCATCCAGTCCACAAGCGGCCTCAAGCAGACTTTCTGCAGACTTCCAGAGAGTCTGCTTGGGGTGCAGACTTCTGCAGACTTTACTAGTTTGACTACCCACAATTCATTGCAATATGGACGTGACGTTTTAATTTTTCGATTTTTTGCAGTCTGAAGCCAAAATCATTTATGAGCATTTATAATTATTTATTTATTTGAGCTGAGAAAAACAATGGCAGAAAAAAGACGAAAGCAAGTTTTCCAATGTAAGTAAATACCCAAACTTATTAATATTAGTCTGGTTCTGTAAATAAACATTTCTGCTTTTGGATGTGTATAGCCTACGTGTATATGTGTTGATATGTTCACTTGCAAAAAAAGCCTATAATTGGGATTTATATCTTATTTGCATGATAATTGTTCATGCAGTTTCACGGAAACGACTGAAGCGGACTCCAAGTCTGTCTATTAGTTTCATTCATAATGCTGTAGACTCCCGCTCTTGCAGACTTTACGTGATGACGGTAAAGATGTCACATTTCACATTTCACATATGACTGAAGTTTGCGAGGGCTCAGTCTGCAAGTCCAGAGAGTGGAGATTTGGATGCAGCCGAAGCCTGCATCGATGCAGACTCACTATTTAAGGGCTGAATAGTCCACTCCCCCTCCGCACTCCATAGATTGGGACAGCCCTTAATATGGCGGACCCTCCGCGCGGAGGGGTGGTGGGTAGGGAGAGTGTGTAGGGGGCGGTTTGGGATTAGGCCAGTGTCTCATCAGCTGCATGCGTGAGACGCGTGGAGAGGAAGCTGAGAACGCATGCGCGCTCCCACGGCCACGGGAACACTTTAACGGACCTGAGTGCGCTCACCAGCAGCTCCGTGACTGACGGAGACTGTTGAGCCTCGAGGCCCGGTGTTCTGTCAGATTTTGCTGCCTTGTCAGATTTTGCTACCGGAGCCTTTTCTGATAGACTCGTCTATTGATTTTTGCTGCCTTGTCAAATTTTGCTTCCGCTGCTTTTTTTCCTACAGCTGCTTACGTTATTGTTGTGTTTATCTAATCGTGCTAACATGTAGCAAGAGACATTCTACCGTTTTCCTCTGATTTTTTTTATCAAAATTGAAGTAGAGGGGTGAGGGCATGGTCTAAAAGTTCGATTGCATCCCATCAAAAAATGCTCCCCGTACTCAGTGCATCAACAAATCATTAATAATCATCTCTTTAGCCCTCTGTCATTAATCCCAGCTAGTTTTTATATGTTTTAATCTGTAAATTAGGCTGGGAGCATATTCTGATGGTTCAATATTACCCCATCAGAAAATGCTACCTGTACCCGAAGTTCAATAAATCATTAATAATCATCTCTTTAGCCCTCTGTCATTTATCCCAGCTAGTTTTATATGTTTTAATTGGTACTTTAGTCTTGAGAAAGAATTTCAGTTAGTAGGGGTAAAACGTTTACATTCATTGTCATATGGACCCCTTAAGAAACCAAAGCATGTTTCTTTGAATGAAAATATTTTTCTTTAATTATAGGCAATGGATGACAGTTTACAGAATAGCTTAATATATGATATAAACACAGAAATCAAAAACAAATGGTAGCATTTCATCATATATATATATATATATGATTATATATATAATTGTGTGTATGTATATATATAAACATATATACATACACACATATATCTCCCTCTCTCTCTTTCTATACATATATATTTACATATATATGCATACACAATTATATACACAGTTATATAAATATAAGTGTGTGTATATATATATGTATATACATATATATATATATATATTTATATATATATATATATTCACACAATTATATGCATATATGTGTATATATTAGTGCTGTCAGACAATTAAAAAAATCAATCTAATTAATTACCAGATTTATAATTAATTAATCGCATTTTAATCTCATATCTGCTTAAAGTACCCAAATAAAGAATTTGAATTCTAGGATATTATAAATATGTAGTGTACGACTAATCAGATGAATACACTAAGAAGTGAAGATTTGTAAATCCACATTTTTATTGGTGACAGAATAAAACCAAAGTCAGGGCAACTTGTCCAGAAAATTCTAAGCTCAATCAGGCAACTCAAATTACACTTTAAGTGTGTTTCATAAATCAAATTCAAAATAAGAAAAAGGTCGAGGACATCCAGCAAACCAGTTAGGCCTGATGCATTATTAAAGAATGTAGTACAAATATGAATAACTAAATTCAAAAATAAAATAAGACCAAGTCTTAAATATGTCATTCCTGTTGTCACCTGGGTTTTGTTTGGTCTGACTAGAGACGCATGTGTGGAGCTGGGTCCTCCAGTCGGACAATATCAAAATGTTTGTGAGCTAATATTAATCTTGCGATTAATTTTTTTAACGCATAAATTTCACGAAGGGCATCAACTGTCTGGAACTGATGGCTATTTTTATAAACTTCCCTTGTCATCCATCCCCAAATGTTCTCTATGGGATTTAAATCAGGGGAACATGCGGAATGGTCCAAAAGAGCGATGTTATTCTCCCTGAAGAAGTCCTTGGTCAAGCGAGCATTGTGAACTTCAGCGTTGTCCTGTTGAAAAACCCAGCTGTTACCACACAGACGAGGGCCCTCAGTCATGAGGGATGCCCGCTGCAACATCTGCACATAACCAGCCGCCGTTTGACGACCCTGCACCACCTGAAGCTCCAGTGTTCACTGAATGAAAAAGCACATTACACATTACACACTAAAGTACCAATTAAAACATATAAAACTAGCTGGGATAAATGACAGAGGGCTAAAGAGATGATTATTAATGATTTATTGAACTTCGGGTACAGGTAACATTTTCTGATGGGGTAATATTGAACCATCAGAATATGCTCCCATCCTAAATAACAGATTAAAACATATAAAAACTAGCTGGGATTAATGACAGAGGGCTAAAGAGATGATTATTAATGATTTATTGACACTTTGAGTGCAGGGGGCATTTTTTGATGGGATGCAATTAAACAAAGAAAATGTGCTCCCGCCCTAAATTACGCTTAAAACATACCAAAACTAGCTGGGATTAATGACGGAGGGGTATTGCTTTAAATAATAATGATTAAGTAAACTAAAATAAACATAAAAACACATCATAACTTGCTGGGATATAGGGATAGGGAGCTAAGTATTGTGACTTTATTTTTAAACCTCAAAGTGTAGCTTTGATGCAGGAATTTCTATGACGAATAAAAATTCCAGTTTTACATACAAAGAACTAACTCCTCCAATTTATGCGCTTAGAATACAGTGTACGCACGCAGTACTAGAACATAAAATACTTACTTCTTCAAGTTTAACACTTAGAACACAGTTAGCTGATAGTTTTATTTAACAGCAAAGAAAATATACGACCTTACCTCGCGCTGCTCCAGCCTCCTACTGCCTCTTTGAGACGGCTTGAAATCGGAGCAAAAAATTATGGGCGTGACACTGATGATGTAACGCGCAAGCGCAGAACCATAAAGTAGCAATTTCTGATGGGTAGGAAAATCTGACAGAACACCGGCTCTGTGTGAGCTCTGTGGACGTGGACAGGAGAGAGCAGAGGGAGGCTGACAGACTGCAGGTGAGTCTTTCTCTCTTCTTCACTTCTGTCTCCCAGCACAGTTTGTTAGTCTGTGGAAAATGGCGCAGACAGAGGAGATCTGCGTCACTCATATCATTGGGGGTATCCCTCAATTTCCACCGCACGCGAAAGCGCTGCGCCACGCCGCGGAGCGGAGTGCCACGATCTTGCTCCGAATCTCAAAACCCACTGGAAGAGCTCAATCCGGAGGGGGGGCTGATCCCCGGAGAGCCACGGCTCTCATGAGAATAGCGATGTCACACGCTCATAAAACATGTTATAGACTGAGAAAAGAAATAAACAACACCTCACTTCACTTCTCTAAGGTCCCTCTGCTGGTCCCAACCACACAGCTTCGTGAATTATTCAACTTCTGTCCGCCTATATCCGTGTAGAAAGACTATGGTGTCATGCATGCAGTGTTATATATGTCAGTACCTCTATGATTCACTTTTCTTCGTCCATGGTGTCATGTTGTCTCTGGGCCCCTCTGACCGACTGCTGACCTGAAACTCGTGCTTCCGGTTTCGACGTAATGACAATTAATTGAGGAAGATTACGTGCAAAAGTCCGTGCATTGTGTTTTATTTTGAAACTTACGGTTACTCCACACGGTGACTTCCTGCCAGGTGCTTTCTTAATGACTCTGAATTTACGAGGTTTGGAAGCGGCCGCGCAGAAAATAGACCTGAAGCGCCTAGGCGCGCGTCCTGTGTGAACCCTGCGTCATGATCGCGGCGCGGCGCTTTCGCGTCGGTGGAAGTTGGGGGTAAACTTTACTTTCACTTTCACTATGAGACTTTGGTGAAGTTAGAAAGATATTCACAGATTCAGACTTTAAGGGTCAATAACTCATCGATGAAACGGCACAGTGACAGACCAGAGCCTCTTTTTAATCTCTGTCAGAAAAACTGTTTTCAGAGAGACAGCAGAAGCTCAGATGTCCTGACGTCATTTCCGGTGACTGTCTCTACATCTGTCTGCAGGGACAGCTGCCTCTGTCTCTGCTGATGGCCTGGCTCTGTTTGTGGCAAACTGAATATAAAGAGTAAAGAAAATTACCATGAACAGACTTTAGGAGGTCATGTGGAGCAGCATCAGGAGCGTGACAGTGACTTTGGGTTCATCATGTGAGGGAGGACCTTAGAATGTGTTTGTTGGTTTTATAATTTCTACACTTCACCCTGGAGTACTGCATTAAAACACATCATTCAGTCCTGTTTTGGTTTTGAAAACCACAACTTTAGCAGATAAATAATTATTTCATTTTTTACTCAGATCTCTTCATCAGTCTCAGCCCTGATGGCACACTCCACAATCCCTCTTTTTCCACTCCATCATAATGACAGACAGCCTCCAAATATTCCATCATTCATCCTAAAATTCAGTCTGCTGACTCTTAGCCATCTCCATATTGTATTAAATTAATGCAGTCAGTGGTTTGTGACAACATTTTAGGCCATGCAAAAGATTTTACAGAATCTTAAGTTTAATCATCTCAATTTTAGGCCATAAAAGCTTAAATCTGTCCATTTGTGTTAATCTAGGTCCTAAATTTTATTTTGGCAGGTCTTAAATTAAGTATTTAAATTTACTGCTCTCATAATTGCCCCCTTTTTTGCCGCTGTTAGCAAACAACAGTCTGCCCACCTGGACGGCATTTTCATTGTGGCTGGAGACTTTGATCATGTGGATTTAAGAACTGTGCTCCCTAAGTTTTTCCAGCATGTTACATGTGCAACAAGGGGTCATAACGTGCTGGACAAAGTTTACAGTAACATCGGGGACGCATACAGAGTCTCCCTCCTCCCCCACCTCGGACAATCAGATCATCTGTCCCTGTTTCTCACCCCCGCATACAGACCCCTCATACAAAGAGCACTGCCTGTGGTGAGGTCCATACGGGTTTGGCCTGAAAACCATCCCACAGCTACACCCTGGCCCTCACTGTGAGCACAGAGGAGGTCAGGAGGGTGCTTCGGAGTGTGAACCTATCAAAGGCTGCTGGTCCCGATGGTGTCCAGGGTAGGGTACTGAGGGGCTGTGCAGACCAGCTAGCAGAGGTTTTTACTACCATTTTTAACCTCTTGCTGGCTGCATGCACAGTCCCCAGCTGCCTGAAATCTGCCACCATTGTACCCATCCCCAAGAAGCAGTCGGTCAGCAGCCTGAATGACTACAGACCTGTGGCTCTCACTTCTACTGTGATGAAGTGTTTTGAGAGACTGGTTCTGAGGCACATTAAATCTATACTGCCCCCCAGCCTTGATCAGCACCAATTCGCATACAGAGCCAACAGGTCCACAGGTGATGCCATCAGCTCAGCCCTTCACACTAGGGCTGGATGATAATGGAAAAAACTGACATTGCAATTTTTGGGGTGTTTGCGATATATTGAGATATATATTGCGATATTAAAAATAGAAGAATTTTCACCAGATGACTTGAATGGCTCTGTTTGGGAAGAATTTGATTGACTTACAATGACACCATTGCATTCATATAATACCATTCAATCCAGGCTAAGGGGGTTCATCTGTGAGTTATGATGATTGCTGTATATAAAAAGGATCCAGGAGGCCTGTACAAAATAGAATAGGTTTCAGTTTCATTTGCTTTTTTTTCATTTCCCCAATAAATGTAGATGATATATGTAAATATTAAAAAAACCCTTCTATGAAATAAATGCTAAAGAAAATGTTTGTAATATCTCATCAGGATCTTTGTGCCTATTACAGACTAATTAAAATTTAAAACAGGAGTATATCAGGAGCAATCAGAAAGAAGAAAACAAGGCAAAGTAGATTTTCAAATTAAATTCAATGCAATATGCAAGTCAAAACCAATCATGAAATAACAACACCAAGCGGTGTGCACTGTGCATGAGTGTAGACTCAGTTCAGTTCAGTTCAAACACAAAATCCGTTCCGGGTTTTCAAAATAAACTTCACCCACAGTTCAATCCAGTTCAGACCAACTGAAATCAGGCCTGGCAATGCAAACCCAGTCCGCGTTTTACCACGGACCCACTCTCAGTCCAACTCAAGGTAAACAACAGATTTATCTCTTTTCGCCGTTCAATGACGGACATTCAGCATTCACACACACTCAAGAGGCATTCACGGCACCGTCATCGGGTTATTGTCGGTCGGTCAGTCGTTCTGGGGGGATATTCAGCCAACTTTGACGGACTCCTGACAAGGAAGCTTGAGACGCTCCAGGAATTCCCTCACGGAAATAATACTCCAGGTACAATCCTTCTTCGTCCCACATGGACTCGGAACACAAGGCCGAGCAGGGCGGTAGATCAGAGCACGAGATGCCACCGTCTTCCTCATTCACCGCTCAGGAGCAGCTCTCAGGCTGACAAGAAGGCTCTGGAAAGAGTCAGGAAGTCAGCACAGAGCATCATAGGAGTGCAGCTGTCCTCTCTGTCAGATATCTACAACACCAGATGTCTGCGCAGGGCCACAAGCATCACCTGTGACAGTTCACACCCCTGGCACAGCCTGTTCTCACTGCTGCCCTCAGGGAGGAGGTACAGGTCCATCAAAGCCCGCACCTCTAGATTTACAAACACTTTTCATTTGGGGTGAAACGAAATCTCGTGCCACAAAATTTTCGCGAAATACAAAATGACGAAATAAAACTCAAAGACGCTCAAAATAAAACGACGAAATAAACCCTTCTCGCCTCCCGTAGCAAAACACTCGCTGCAATATGGAGGAGGACAAAGTGGGGGAATTAGCTGACGCTCCTTCGCCAAATAAATCGGTTGTGTGGACCTATTTTGGTTCCCATGTAAAAGATGAGAGAACGGTGAGAAGACTGTTGACAAAACAACAACCGTGGCAGCGGTTATATTGTAACATCTGTCGGACGTGAATATAAGGTGACTCCGGCTTGCGAGTATACCTGCTTTTATTTAGCAGTCACTGTGGGCTGTGACCACGCCAACTACAATTTTAATTCAGGAACAAAACAGGGAGTAGTAATCTCTAGACCTCCTGCTAACGGTTCTCTTCCTCCTCGCTTACACACACCCTAACTTTCCCCTCTGAACTCTGACCCGCTCGCCCCCGCCTTCCTGCTCCCTTCACTGACAGTCAATTCATAGGAAACATTAAAATCCACATTGAACACATAACAAACAGTAGAACTGCTGCACTGTGTTTGTGTAAATCTGCATAAAAAACAATATTTGATTTTTGCATCTACTGTTGAGTTGACAGAGTTTGATCATACTTGAAGATCAGAAGTATATGCACTGTTATAGGCTAAATATTATAGTTCACAGTTCAGACATTTATAGGTCTAAACTGCAGCTCTGAGGACTGATATTTGTTTTCCTTTTCATTCAAGAATGTACTTATCCTGATTGTTACAACAGAGCACTTTTTATTGAGATTATGTTTGTATTTGCACTGTAGTCTGAATATGTGGAAAAAACTGCAATTTATTTTTTTCCAAAGAGCATTTATTTTGTACTGATGCAGCAATATTTTTTGTATTTTACATTTTTTTGCATTAGGAAGAAAAAGAAAATGAGATTTTTGCACAACTTCCTGCTGTTGGGAATTTTCCTTCTTTATTTCGTATCGTGAGTATTTCGTATTGTGAGCCCTGTTTCATATTTCGTATCGTTTTGTGAGTTGACCATTTCGTTACACCCCTACTTTTCATCCTAGTGAAATCAGAGTACTGAACACTCAATAGCTCATCAAGATGCTGCTGAAGTGTTTCAGCCATGTCATTGTGCAATATTATCTATGCAATAGTATCTATCTGTGCAATTGTATCTACCTCCATTTCGCTGCTATCATGCCCTCTACTGCACTGTTGCACACTTGCATATTCTTAATGCTCCCTTGTAAATATTTTATTTAACTTACTTTATTCTTATTTTATTTTATTTTTTCTATTTTATACCTTATTTCGGGTATCACACCATCAGAGTTGTCTTTCAAATCTCGTTTTACATTGTGTATGTGTGTACACTGTGTATGATAAAAGCTTTCTATTCTATTCTATTCTTTTTTATCTATATACTTGTTATAAATAACCAAAATTACATTTTACAGAAAAAAAACTAAAAAACTAAATTGAAGTATTACCCAATTTAATGTTATAAAGTTTAATAACCATGACACTCACTTATTCACTCCATTATTTAAATAACATTTGTTCTTGATTGTTTATTGGTTGTTCTGTGTAAATAAATTTGGTTAGTTTGAAAGCAGTTATGTGAGTGTGGTTTTCCTGACTTTTTCTGACTTTGTGTAGATTATAAGTTTCATTCAAAAGGGTCTTAAAAAGGTCTTTCAAATACTTAAAGGACCTCTTTCACAATACATGTAATTTTGCCCACAGCCCAATTTTTTGTTTATTGTGTGGTATTTGTAGTACACCCAGAGACTCCCAAGAATATACCTTTAGAAAATCCAAAAGTCATCCAGGGCCTGTACTATGACCTATTTTATGATCATTGCCAAACACAAATAATAAATCATCAAATTGGGTCAAATCACCTTCACTGAAGTCTGGTGCATCTTTTGAAATCAAATGTAAAGCTAAGTATAACAACTGAAAGAAGTTATTGAATTTTAAATGGAAAAAAAAATAGTTTTTTAAGATTTTTTCAACAAATTCAATTCTTTAGAGATGTGTCTGACCAACTTACAGTTGCTGTACAACTAAAATACTTACAAATTATTTGGCCACATATATATTCTCAAAGTGGGAAAAAAATCATCAAATTCTGAGAGCGGTAAAGTTGTTCAATTAACAGGTTGGGTTACTGTGGAAGAATCAGGATACTGTTCCATGTCTTGTATATCAGGGAACCTTTAAAGATTTGTTCAGAATTCATCCTTTAAGTATGATTTCTTTTAGAAATTGAATGCTAGATTCAAAACAAACATTTCACATGAAATGTTATTCATTTTAATATTGAACAAACACAAAGGGCCTGTATATTATGCCTTTGTGATGAGATAATAATGAGCCATTGATACAAGTAAAAACCGATGCAGTTTTGGATTGTTGTAATCAGATTGTATATATCTACAATGACAGCAATACATAAACATTACTTCTGTCAATTTCTGTTTCTAGTACTTCTATATACATGTAATCTGTTTTATGGCCTTCGTGTCTTTTTGCATAGCAACGGCTTGGACAATTTTAATTTGTAGACTGGAACTATAGTGAGGGAAAGGGGATCTGAGAAATCCATAAGATGTATGATTGGCTGGTTATTTCATAGAATGGAGTCTTTGAATTTGCTTGTGTATGGTTGGAGGGGTTTCTGATTTTGAAAATGTTTATAATATCCCAAATAATAGATTACAGATGCAACATGTGCACACATGCCAGAGGTTCTCTTTCCAGCAGGACAGAGACAATAATATGCCTTCACAGGATCATCTGATGCATTCTTGTCAAATTGAATCCAAACATTGTATTTTATTTGAGATCTGTGACGAGAATGAATCTGTCCCCTGATGAGATCAGCATCATGCTGGTAAACCCAAATCTCATAGTCACCATCATTTTTTTGATGCTCAGCAATGTAGCCAGGGGGCTGTTTGATTTGGTATGTACCGCATGTTATGGTCTCAAGGTATTCCAGATCCACATGAGGGAACGAGATATCAGATGCTTCAAGCTTCTGCCATTCACTACGAGCTCTACGTGACATATTTGGGTCTTCTGCAACTCGTTTTGCCAAAACATTGTCTTTTTTTAAAAGTGAAAGCATACGCTGAGCCATCTTAGTATCTCGTTCCTCTCGATCTGGATCTGAAACATATTGGTCCTCTGAAGGCATTGAGACATGCAGTTACTATGCGCACTAATTTACCAATGACCTCAACGAAATAATTTGAGGTAAGTTGTTCCTTAAACAACATCCACTTCTTTAAACGCCCGTGGTAGGACTCTACTATCCATCTTGTTTTGGTACAGCAACGATCACTATTGGCTGTTGAGGAATCCAATGGGAATTTACCAGTTGGTAAAAATGACGGCATTCTAGCATCATACCCCAACTTAGCAAGAAGATCTAAGGCATCCCTGAAACCGCGATCTACAATCATATTGTCATTTGCTTCTGACCAAGATTTCAATATTTCAATTTTTTCCATGATGAGCTGAGTTATTGCTGCATCATTTACGTTACCATGGTAGGGGCCAATAGTGTCTAAAACATATCCATCAGGCAGTACAACTGACATGAATTTTAGGTAATTTCGTTTTTTCTGTCCTCCGTAAGATGCCCTTTGAAACTGATGATCACTGCATTTGCTGAGGTAGATATATGTACCATCTAAGATAAGAGTGACCTGGTCACCATAAAAAGCTTTAGTAAAGACAGTGTTGTGAGTTATGGCATCGTGGCGTGAAATATGATTTGTGCCAAGGTATTTGGGAACTATTGTGTTCAAAATATCTGCAATTGTATGAAAATATCTTGACAGTGTAGCTTGGGAAAGATTAGTAAGCATGGTCATTTGATTCCATGAAAGGTTTGTTCTCAGTTTTGCCCAAAAGTAAAGAAGCAAATCTATTGTTCTGAAACTATCACTTGAACCTGAAACAAGATCAGATTCACACATGTCATACATGTTCTTAAATTGCACCAATGTCCAGCCAGTCCATGCATGGCAGTCAGAATCTGACAAGGTTTCAAACTTCAGTTTGGGTGATGTCTCATGTTTGGATACTTCATGTACAATTTCAAGCAAATCATTAATAACAACTGGAGAAATAGATTCATTCAGTTTACTTTCCAGAGGAATACGACTGTGCATATTTATCTTTGTGTCAGGGTGTAGAAAACTCCCGATGAGGTGTTCAGAACAAACACGAGCATCAGGCGGGCACCAAAGTGAACATTCAATGATAAGAGAGTGACGAACAGACTTAGGAATGTTTATACTGTTGTCATTGTACTCTAAACACAAAGAACACTTACGATGGGAAGAGGAAGCATACTTCAAATCTTTGATTTGGATAACAGGTATAACAGATCGATTAGTTCCAGGATTAGTGAGGCTATCAATCTCAAATGAATCACAGATGCCTGTGGATTCATTGTCACTGTGAGTGTCTTCTTTTGAATCAGGGCATGGCCTTTTTCTAAGAGATCTCATGTAGCATTTTAGACACAGCTTACTTCCACTCTCAACATTCAATCCTTCTTTACTAAGCACCTGCTTTAACCAGTTGTTACTGGGAGAATCTAGACTCCTTCCATATTTTAAGTTCTTCCCTTTGTCTTTGAACCTGGTTTTGCAATCGGGTATAATACAAACCCCGTCCATTTTAACTTCAAACAATATGAACATAAATTATCTGGAGGATTTAAATATATATTGGTATTCTCAGGGAAAAAAACCTGGAAAATACACTAACAACAAAAAGGTATAGTTATAGGTATGGATACCACTTAGTATTGTACTAGATGCACAATTTTTTCATAAAATGTACATGTGTGCACACTAAATTGTGGTAACAGAAGACACTGTATATGAACAGCTATACTTAAAAAGAAATCTGCTGAATATAACATTTGCAGCAGAATATATGTTGTTCATACTCAAATGACAAATTGATACTAGCTAGCCAGGGACATATGTTGCTTGGACAACAATTCTTTACAGAATGGCAGAACTGACTAAACTCGTCTTGACCACAAGCGTGAAGGTCAACAATAGCATATTGCCTCAGCTTGAACGTACTACTCTATCATACAAGGAGATGCACCACTATCCCATTTATTCATTTGAAATATATAGCATGTATTGCAGTGTTGATTAGCACTGCGTTGGATGATATTTTAAAAAAGAGGAATTACAGGCCCTGCATACCTTTTCTGTTTTAAATGAAAAACATTTTGAAAAAAAATATAATTCAATTTAATGCACAGTACTAAATTGAAGTTAACATTCATTTGCTGCAAATTGCATGAAATAAAACATTACCCTTGACATAATACAAGATATGGAACAGTATCCTGATTCTTCCACAGTAACCCAACCTGTTAATTGAACAACTTTACCGGTCTCAGAATTTGATGATTTTTTTCCCACTTTGAGAATATATATGTGGCCAAATAATTTGTAAGTATTTTAGTTGTACAGCAACTGTAAGTTGGTCAGACACATCTCTAAAGAATTGAATTTGTTGAAAAAATTATAAAAAAACTTTTTTTTTCCAGTTAAAATTCAATAACTTCTTTCAATTGTAATACTTAGCTTTACATTTGATTTCAAAAGATGCACCAGACTTCAGTGAAGGTGATTTAATGAAAGTCATGGTTTTTCACGTTTTTAGCACGTTGTCTCGTGATATAAATTTCAGTCGTTTTCCCAAGATCTCGAGTTATTTATGTCGTTATCTGGGATAACAAGCATCGAGATAACGACATAAATAAAAGTCGAGATCTCGAGAAAATAAAAAAATATTTATTATTTGTGTTTGAGTAAGTTTGGGGGTAAAGTGTGCACCCTGGCTCACACCTATGGCAATGATCATAAAACAGGTCATAGTACAGGCCCTGGATGACTTTTGGATTTTCTAAAGGTATGTTCTTGGAGTCTTTAGGTGTACTACAAATACCACACAATAAACAAAAAATTGGGCTGTGGGCAAAATTACATGTATTGTGAAAGAGGTCCTTTGTTAAACTCTGTTTTGTAACAAAAACCATTTGATTTAAATGAAAAGACATTTTCTCTAATCTCAGTGCTGTAGAATAAAGCTGAGCAGTTTGATGATCAGGGTGAGTTTGGTGCCACTGCAGTCATCAACAGTACAGTTATTACAGTCATCATGGTCATTATCTATGAATTAACACATTTAATATTTAAATAAAATCAACTTTCATAAAGGTTTTACTCCTAACATTGATCACGGCTGATATGACGGAGATGAGGCTGTGACTAACGATAATTCCTCTGGTCGATGAATTTTTCTTTTCATGAAGCAGATCAGAAAAAAATACTGACATCCTTTTTTATCTAAACCAGTAAACACACAGTCGAGGAGCGCTGAGATGTCGAAACAACACTAAAATGAGTTTTAAGTGACCTTTGAACCCTGAATGTGTGAAAGCATTTCTTTATGTTGCTGCCAGAGAAAGTCAAACACACAACCAGACTGACCGACACAGACGTGTGTTACCAACTGTTGCTTTAACCCAGCTCTCTCACACACACCTTCACTGATCAGTTTTAGACTGACCTTCTTTAGGATCAGTGAAGACTGGATTATTATGGGATGGACTCCTGTCATCATACAGCAGCACTTTAATCACCAGATTTCTAACAAAGACAGCAGCAGATGTGACGTACTGAAAGTCTTTGTTTCATGTTTATGAGATGAAGCCTCTGCACTGAGAGCTCAGTGATACTCTCAGAATCCTCAAATGTTGTTTAAAGCTGTTTAAGGCAAAAATCTGAATCACTGATGAAGTCGGAGCTGAAATTCACTTTGAGACCAACAGCAGAAAAAGTCATCAGCTAAGATTATAATTTTAAATGTCTTTTAGTTGTGTTTTAGAAATAAAGTAAAGATGAGAGGCTGTGTGTGGTGGAGACTGAACGTCTGAGTCCAGCTCTTCAGTTCTTGTTATTAAAGAGCTGGACCCTGACAGATCAGACAGCAGCTGATTTTATTTATTTATTCATTTGTTAAGAATCCTGTCAGAGAATTATGATCTCATGTCCCACAGAGAAAATGATCATCAGCAACATTTAACAAGAGCTGTGCAGCGTTAGTGAGTTCTTCATCTGAGAGATTTGTATTTATTCTCGGCCGAGTCATTCTTCAGATCATTTTAACAATCCAGCTCCAAAAATTCAACAGTTTATGGTTCAAGGCTTCTTCTTCTCTTTATTAAGGGAAGGATTGTAGAAGAAGTGATGTCTCTAAAATCCTCTTCAGTTCTACACACAGACCAGAGTCAGAACAAACTGTCAGAGGTTCAGTCTGACCTGAGGAGCTGAGATGTGACCTTTGACCTCTCCATCCAGAACATTCCTCTGTTAGAGTCTCATCTGCTCCTCTTCTCTGTCCACAGGCTGGTTTACCTGCACGGACCTCAGATACTGTCCTCTAGACCTCAGAACCAGAAGATGGAGGATCAAGACTGCAAAGAGAAGGTGTCCCCCCAGTCAAAAGCTGACTCTAGGAAGGGGGACTGGTCTACAGCCTTCAATCCGGACTTCAGTAATGGACCAGGACCCTCAGATTCAGGGTAAGAGAACTCCTTTAAACCAGCAGACTGTTTAGATCCTGAACTTCATGTTCAAAGATCAGGAGTTTTCACTGCACTAGAATATTTAGAGGATATTTGAGACCTCTTTGAGATCTTAGACCTCAGATCTCTTCACTGATCCAGTCCATCAGAGTCTGATAGACGGTCTGTGTCTCAGGGGAGGGGCCTGAAGTTCTCCATAGTTTCCATGAAGCTGGGTGTTGACATAGACCAGGTTCAGAAAATGTCCCTCATCCAAAGGTCCAGAGCTTCATGATGTCTGACTGATGATCCAACAAAGTCAAATTTATGATCCTAAATAATCTCAAACACAGACACATCTGTCCATCCTAAGGACAGAAACACACTCAGCCCTCGGTAAAGTTTGGACCTCAGGTTTTATGATCACGGTTTAAATTCAGTTTGGTTTTGACAATAACTTCTTTTTATGTTTCATTTTTTCTTATTAAAATCTTTTTTTAGTTTTCAGAACAGTGAGGGCTCGGGGAGAAGAAGCTTTTGTTTTACCCCTAAAATTTTTTATCTGACTTTGATACAGAAAATACATTTCCATGAACATTCTTAATACAGTTTTTAACAGTAAAAAATAAACACATTTCTAGTTATTTTTGTTTTCTATTTTTCAGTGTTGGAAAAACAGTTAAACAACTTTAACCTTCAAACAGCTGTAATCAGTTTTATTTTTGCTGTTCGAACAGATGAGGATCATTATTTGTCCATCGGTTATTTTAATTTCTGATGTCTGTGTTTTTGATGTTTCCTCTGATTCTCTGTGGTTTTATTTTTAATTCTATAATATTCCAGATATTTCATCAAATCAAAGTATTGTGGTCTTCTACTTATAGCTGGACAGTTATTAAGTGTAACCAGCTGAGGACCCTGATGAGGTTTAATCAGTCAGGATGAGTGGAGTGTGACCTTAAACCAGAACAAGTCATGACTGAGACACAACAAATGAGAAAATAACAATAATACATTTTATTTAAGGACTCCTCTCATGACACTGAAGGTCACCTTACAGAAAGTAAAGCAGACACATAGAGATCAGAGGGAGTAGGAGAGTTTGAACAGATGGGTTCTGAGTCTGGTTTTAAAGAGGGTGAGGAGTCTGTGTTGTGGAGGTCAGGGGGGAGAGAGTTCCATAACTGTGGTCTGAGAGGCTGAATGCTCGACCCTCCATGGTGACGAGGTGAGCAGAGGGGACAGACAGATGGACAGAGGAAGAGCATCAGAGGGTTTGAGCAGGTACAGAGATGTGAATGAGGTCAGAGAGGTATGGAGGGGCGAGGCTGTGGATGGCTTTGGAGGTGTGGGGCAGGATTTTGTGTTGGATGTGGTCTGTGATGGGGGGCCAGTGGAGCTGCTGCAGGATGGTGTGATGTGATGAGTGGATGGAGTCCTTGAAAGGATGAGAGCAGCTGAGTTCTGGACTAGCTGAAGTTTATGGAGGATCTTCTGAGGAAGACCAAACAGAAGGGAGTCGCTGTAGTCAAGTCAGGAGGACTAAACTGTGGACCAGGATGTGGGGGTGTGAGGGATGAGGGAGGGGAGGAGATGGTTGATATTTCTGAGGTGGAGGTAAACTGACAGGGTTATGTTGTTGATGTGTGAGGTGAAGGAGTGACACTCAGGCTGTTTACCTGAGGGGAGGGGAGATGGAGGAGTGGACAAATGGAAGAGTGAGAGTCGATTTGTTGAGAGTGGATCAGGAGCCACTAAATAACATTTCTGTCTTATCTCTGTTTAATTTGAGGAAGTGTGAGTGAACCAGGACTTTATTTCAAGGAGACAGTTGGTGAGGGAGGAAGGTGGGAGGAGGCAGTCAGGCTCAGTGGAGATGTGGAGCTGGGTGTCAGGTAGCAGTGGAGCTGACTGTTGTGTTTACGGAGGATGTGGTCAAGAGGAAAGATGTAAATGATGAAGAGGAGGGGCCCCAGGACAGAGCCCTGGGGTACTCCTGTGGTGACTGGGAAATGATGGGAAGTGATTGATTTGAGCTGAATGAACAGAGTTCGGACAGAGAGATAAGATTTAAACCAGGTGAAGAGTGTCTGTGTGATGCTCATAGTGTGAAGTCTGTCCAGGAGGATGGTGTGGGAGATGGTGTCAAAGGTCACACTCTGATCAAGCAGGATGAGGATGATAACAAACCAGAATCAGCAGCTAGAAGGAGATCATTGGGGATTTTCAGTAAGGCCGTTTCAGTGGAATAGAGAGGGAGGAAACCAGGTGAAAAGTGTTCATGGAGATTATTGTGAAACAGATGAGAATTAAGTTGAGAAGCAACGATTTCTTCAAGAACTTTGAAGAGAAATTGCAGAGGGACACAACATACAATATAATGCCAAATTTGGACCATTCTGTGTTTTAAGGGACAGGTGACTACTCTGAGCTGGGCTCCAGGGCTCATCTGGACAGTTTTGAGCTCTAAGGATTTCTTGCTCTTGCTTGATGTTGATGCCTCAGATTCAGTGCAGTAATAATGAAAATGCTAGTTTGCAGCGATCATTCTGTTTATTGCTCACACTGCTGGAGCCTGCTAGCTAAAAAACAAAGGTATGCTTTTTCATGATGTACATTAATGTTTTCTGAGTCATCCACAAACCTGGATTCAGAGCTGTGATCTCAGGAGAGGAGGCACATGAGACAGTTTTGCCTCACATTATTTGCCAATTCTCTGCTTAAAAGGGGTTTAAATCACCAGTTTCATGATGATACAATGTGATATTGATTCTTTGGACAATAATATAATATGTGCCAATATCACAAAGTCTGCCATGATTTGATTTCTATTTGATTTGATTGAGGGGCCTTCAATCAATTTAAGGCAGTATTATTTACTCACTGAACACAATCAGCTTCATTTCACCTAAAGCAAGAAAAAAATACAAAACAATTTTGATGTTTTGACAGTTATAACTTGTTTTAAAAGTAAAACTGAGTTAATTAGTAGTCAGGTGCTTTTTTTGTCCCTAAAATTACCGTATGGGTCTTATTGTTACTTTCTGATGTACCAAGTCATGATGCAAAACAATAATTAAAATTACTGAATTATTATTTTAATAGTATTATAACTGACCTCCAACATTTGACCATGCTTATCCAACTGAAATGTGTAATTTTGAGTTTGTTTAATGAAATCAAAACATTTCTCATCTTCTTAGTGGAAGAACTATTAAGTAAGTCAACATTGATGATTTTGTGAGGAGTCATGTGATGCGGTTGGCGAAGATGGCGGCTTGAAACGGAGGCTCCGACTAGCATCTATTATTTGATCCTGCAACTTTCGTCTAAAATTGTTAAAATAAGGTGTTTCACTTGGAGGAACCAATCTGAAGGTAACCGATGGCAAAGCAGCTTAAAAGCGGCGACATAAAGCCACATTTGAGGTCGAAAGCCCTGACTCGGGACAACGAGGGCAATAGCTCTGAAGGCCCAGAGGGCGCACATGTTGGGCAGGATATTGCTAACATCTATACAACACTACAAAAAATATCCAGCGACTTGACCAGCCTCGAGGAAATAAGCCGAACAGTAACGTCAGTGGAGGGAAAGTTATCTTCGCTCATTTCACGCATGGTTGAGGTAGAGAAAAGAGTTGACTGGCTTGAGGACGAAGAGAAAAACAGGAAGTGTTTCTTGGAGGCTAACCCGAGCGTCACAAAGGCTGAAATGGATAGCCTCCGCGACAAATTGGAGGACATGGAGAACCGCAACCGACGGAATAATTTACGATTCATAGGTATTCCTGAAGGTAAAGAAAGTGGTGATATGTCGCTGTTTATGCAAAGACTGTTGGTATCGATGTTTGGCTGGGATGACAGTAGGCAGCTACCTGAAATAGACAGGGCGCACAGAGCCCCGGTACCACGGCCAAATCCAGGGGAGAGACCGTGCACCATCCTGGTTCGCTTCCTCCGCTCGGCAGACAGGGAGCTCATTTTACGCACTGCACGGAACACATCGGAGCTGAGATGGGAAGGTAACCGCATCATGATATTTCCCGACTTCTCCCGTGCCACACAGATGAGGAGAGACAGATTCAGGGAGTGCAGGAGAGCTCTGCGGGAGCGCGACATGAAGTTTGCCCTCGTTTACCCGGCTATCCTGAAGTTTGACCACAACGGAGGACAGAGGCGTTTCGAGGATCCGAAAAGAGCGTTGGAATACATTCAGAGCATCACGGAGTAAGAGTGCCTTTTGGTTCAATGATACTTGAGAGAGAACCCTCTGAACTAGTATTCTGAACGTGTGAAACACTGTGATCCACAGGAGGAAACTGGACTAGCGGTACTGCAGGGTAAATAAGGATGGTGATACAGGTCGTTATAGAACAGGCCATTTTTGATTTATTATTTAAAATTATTTTCTTTATTATATTTATTATTTGTATTCAGAGACTTTAAGGTAGTAACTAGTTTACTGATTTTTGGACAAGTTTTGATTATTGTTGGAATGATTTATGACTGATTGATTGTCTTTCTGTTTGATATCACCTCCTTTTTTCCTTTTTTTTAGTTCTGTTTACCTGCAGATTTAAAAAGGGTATACATTATAATATGGTTAGCTATATTCTGCTGACAAATTCATATTATTCAGCAGTCTCCTCCTTGTTTTCTCTTTTTGTTGAGATAATAGGATGCAGTTGGTCCGTGGGGGTAGGTCACTTGGTCAGTCGACAGTCACGGACCTTAAATTTTGTTTTGTTCATGTTGGTTGTACAATGTTCTTGTTAAGGTACGGTGTTAAGGGGGTTGGGGTTGGGAAGGAGGGGTCTGGATTTAATTTGAAACTAATTATGAAAATGTGGCTGGTACTTGAGTGTATTTTTCAAAAATTTCATTATGACTACAAAGTTTGATAATATACGTATTTCCACTTGGAATGTGAATGGCCTTGGACACCCAATTAAGAGGAAAAAGGTTTTATCTATCTTGAGATCTGCTCAATATGATATTGTGTTCCTACAGAAAAACACACATCTCTGCTTCAGAATCAGAAAAATTATGTAGAGACTGGGTGGGCTATGTTTATTACAGTATAGGTTCAAGTCAAAGTCGTGGAGTTATGACACTTGTCAATAAAAAATTACAATTTAAGTGCATTAGACAAATTAAAGATACAATGGGTAGGATGCTTTTAATCGTAGCAGAAATACAGGGTCACACAGTTACTTTGGTTAATATATATGCTCCCAACGGAGATGATCCAATTTTTTTTGCAGATCTAGAGGCTAAAATACAACAAGCAGGTAATTATAACACAGTAATTGGGGGAGATTTTAACTTAATAATGGACTCTCTTCTGGATCGTAGTGCCAATGTACTAACAAGGTTGCCTGAGGCTTCAATTGCTGTGAGACGCATGGCTGAATCCCTGGGTTTTATAGATGTATGGAGGATTTTGAATCCAAAAGGAAAAGATTACACTTTCTACTCTGCCCGACACAAAACATTTTGCCGCATAGATTTTTTTCTGATTTCAAAAGGCTTGTTGCAGTCGGTTACTTCATGTGGTATTGGTAGTATCCTAGTGTCAGACCATGCTCCAGTTGGTTTGGAAGTGTTACCTTTTAGTGATAGATTACGCATGCCAAGATGGAGGTTTAACTCTGCCCTGCTGCAAGAGCCTGAGTTTAAGGAATCTTTGAGAAAACAAATTAAAATGTATATTGAGTTTAATGAACCCACAGCACCCTCTGCAGGAATTCTATGGGACGCTCTAAAGGCGGTACTGAGAGGTTTTGGAATCCATTACGCTTCTCAGAAAAATAGACAAGCTAAGGCTAGGCAAAAAGATGTTGAAGATAAAATTAGGAAAATAGAGAATAATCTGAAGTTAAATGTTAATCACGAGGATCTTAGGACCTTAACACAACTTAAATATGAGTTCAATAGTATTTTGACACAGAGGATAGAATTCTCACTTTTCAGGATGAGGCAAAAGTATTATGAATCAGGAGAAAAAGCCAGTAAATTATTAGCAAGTAGTTTAAAACAGAGAGAAGTATCTTCAGTTATCTCTGCCATTAGATCAGAGGAGTAGTGAAAACAAACACAGTAGATATAAATAATATGTTTAAAATTTTTTACAAAAAGTTATATACAGCAGAAACAAGTCAAAGTAGAGAGAGTATGGACACAATAAGTTGCAAAAAATTGATCTTGATCAACCAATTACCAGTGAAGAAATTTTTGGTGTAATTAAAGGACTACCAAAGGGAAAGGCCCCGGGACCAGATGGTTTCACAGCCAAATTTTTTCAGTGCTATGCTCAGGAATTAACGCCCTAACTCCTAGATATGTATAAGGAAGCATTAGATAGAGGGGAATTACCTGTTACCTTATCCAAAGCTTTAATTACACTTATTCTTAAAAAGGATAAGGACCCTTGTGATTGTAAGAACTACCGTCCAATTTCTCTTATTCCACTAGATACCAAAATTCTGTCTAAAGTTCTTGCTAATAGGTTGGAGAAAGTAATGACTTCTCTAGTGCATGAGGATCAGGTTTTTTTTTTTTTTTTTTTTTTTTTTTTTTTTTTTAGTTCTTGCTTTACCCCGCAGATTTTAAAAAGGGTATACATTATAATATGGTTAGCTTATATCTTGCTGGACAAATTCATATTATTTAGCAGTCTCCTCTTGTTTCTCTTTTTTGTTGAGATAATAGATGTGAGTCGGGTCCGGGGGTAGGTCACTTGGTCAGTGGAGTTAATTTTATTAAGTGGGTGCGTCTCTTGTATAGGCGTCCAGAAGCAGCAGTACAAACAAATGGGTAGACCCCATCATATTTCACACTGGGAAGAGGCACGCGGCAGGGATCTCCACTTAGCCCGTTATTATTTTGCTTGGTGATAGAGCCTCTCGCAGCAGCAATTAGGGGAAATGTTAATATCCCAGGAGTGACATATAATGGATCTACACATAAAGTTCTCATGTATGCGGATGATATTTTGTTGCTGATCTCTGACCCTGTAACTTCTATACCATCTGTGCTTAACACAATTAAAACATTCTCAAAAGTCTCAGGATATAAGGTTAACTGGGAAAAATCGGAGGCCCTGCCTTTATCTAAAAACTGTCCATCCACACTTTTTCAAGCAGGAAGTTTCAGATGGCCCAAACAGGGATTAAAATATTTAGGAATTATTTTTCCACCTGATCTAAATGATACTATTAAAGTGAACTTGGATCCACTTATGCAGAGAATAGATACTGACTTAAAACGGTGGTCTCCTTTATATCTGTCGTTATGGGGAAAAGTTAATGTTGTTAAAATGAACTGCATCCCACGGATTAATTACTTACTCCAATCTTTACCATTGGAAGTTCCTGGTTATTATTTTAAAAAACTGGAAAGCCTTTTTAAAAAGTTCATATGGGACAGGAAAAGACCCCGTATGAATATTAAAAAATTACAAAAACCTGCAGAGGATGGTGGTTTAGGGTTTCCAAACATATTATATTATTACTATGCATATGGTCTCAGACACTTGGCACATTGGTCACTGCCTCCAGAGAGAGCTCCACCGTGGTATGGAATTGAATATTCTGTGTTAACCCCCCTTCCACTGCTAAACTGCCTATCCACAAAAGCATCTGAACACATAAAGTCTCATCCAGTTATTTCTCACCTTCAAAAGATATGGAGGAAGGTTTCAGGCTTGACGCAAATAGATCCGTATTTGAATAAGGCCTCCAGTATTTGGCAGAATCCTAAGTTAAACATTGGCAATAAAACATTTATTTGGAAGGAATGGGTTGAAGCAGGGTATACATGTTTTAGGTAATATCTATAATACCAATAATCTTAAATCGTTTGATGATTTGAAACAGGAGTACAACTTGCCCCAAAGCCAATTTTGGAGGTATCTTCAGCTACGTCATGTTTTACAGCATACATTAGGTTCCAGCTCAAACTCTCCAAAGTCATCAGAACAGGTAAATATAATAATACAGATATTAGGAAAAGGTCATGAGGCAGCCAAATATTACAGGATGCTTATGGATAGTGGGAAAAATAGAAATGGTACAGCTCTTCGAACAGCCTGGGAAAGGGATCTTGGGGTATCATATGAGGAGCAGGATTGGGTTAAAATGGTGTCTAATCTACGGTTTATGTCAAGAGACCTAAGGGTGAGGTTGATGCAATTTAAAATTTTACACCGTTTCTATTGGACTCCAAGCAGACTTTTTAGACTCGGTCTGAAAGATTCTGCGCTTTGTTGGAAATGTGGTGTTACTGAGGGATCATTGATACATGCATTTTGGTCCTGCCCCATGATTCGGCAGTACTGGATAAAGATTCATTGTTATATTGCCAATGTTGTTAAATGTAATTTTGATTTCTGTCCTAAGCTATATATTCTGGGTGACGGCAAGGTCTTGTCTGCCTTTTCAAAACCGATAACTCACTGGATACAGTCCGCCATCATGACTGGACGACAGATCATTCTAAGAAACTGGAAGAAACCTGGAGAACCTCCCTTTTCATGTTGGGTGACTGAACGGCACGATAGCTGCCTATGAAAGAATGTCTTATAGGATGCAGGACAGAATGGATAATTATCTCCTTAAGTGGGGCCTGTTTTTGAACTATATCAAAAAGTCTGGTCGATAATTAAGTGAAAAATATTTTGTATAATTTGAGCATTATGCACCTGTACTGTGAAGTGAGTGTTTACCTGTAAAGCCACATTGATTTTGTAACCGGTTTTTGGGGGGGTTGGGGTTTGGGATGATGCTGGAAGTTTTTTCTTGTAAACACAAAAATAATAAAAATTGAAATCATAAAAAAAAAAAACATTGATGATTTTGTTTTACTGTGATGCCTGGTAACCACAGTCTGTATGTCAGTGTGATCAGACCTGATGAGGGTCTTGAAATCTAAAATTGGGTTTTGATGGTCTACAGTTCCGATCCACATCCCTCATCATGGTCTCATTGTCCTTCCTCCACAGGGCTCTAGTCCAGGACGTCCTGACAGATCCAGGTCTTGTCAGCGGTCAGTCCAGCACTGCAGAAGGTAAGACTGATGTCTTTGTGAGCAGGAACAGAACTTCTCCATCTTTCTACATCAGTGTCATGTAATGGAGATCATCCTGTCATTAAAACATAAATCTAACATTTTAATATAACTTGACTCTTGCTGTCAGTTTATTCTGTCTTAGCAGTTCAACTTTATTTCAGGGGAATCTCTGTGTTACTCTGTGTTCTTAATGATTCATGAGGAAAATGGGACATTTGATTTAGTTCACTCAATCAAACCAGTCTGATATATTTGTGCTTGTTTGTCAGATAAAGGTCTGCAGAAGGTTCTGGATGATCATAAGATCAGTCTGAGGAGAAGATCTGAACATGTGACTGAAGGAAGTGATGAAACAGGAAGTAGAACCCTCCTGAACGGGATCTACACTGAGCTCTACATCACAGAGGGACAGAGTGAAGAGGTCAACAGCCAACATGAGGTCAGACAGCTTGAGACAGCCTCCAAGATGAAGACCCTCCATGAGACTCCAATCAGGTGCCATGAAATCTTTGAAGCCTCAGCTGATCAACAGAAAGCCATCAGAGTGGTTCTGACAAACGGCGTGGCTGGTGTTGGAAAAACCTTCTCAGTGCTGAAGTTCACTCTGGACTGGGCTGAGGGCTCAGAAAACCAAGACCTCAGTCTGGTGGCTCTGCTGTCATTCAGGGAGCTGAACCTGATCAGAGATGAGTCCTACAGTCTTCTGGAGCTGCTCCATGTTTTCCATCCAACACTGCAGGAGGTCAGAGCAGAGACTCTGGCTGTCTGTAAACTGTTGTTCATCTTTGACGGCCTGGATGAATGCAGGCTCTCTCTGGACTTTAACAAGGAGGAGGTTGTGTCTGAGGTCACACAGAGGTCATCGTTAAATGTTCTGTTAACGAGCCTCATCAAGGGGACCTGCTCCCTCAGCTCTCATCTGGATCACCTCTCGACCTGCAGCAGCCCATCAGATCCCTCCTTCATGTGTTGACAGGGTCACAGAAGTCTGAGGCTTCACTGGAGCAGAAGGAGGAGTACTTCAGGAGGAGGTTCACTGATGAAGATCTTTGCAGCAGAATCATCTCACACATCAAGACCTCCAGGAGCCTCCACATCATGTGTCTGATCCCGGTCTTCTGCTGGATCACCGCCACAGTCCTGGAGCACATGATGAGCACGGAGCAGAGAGGAGAGCTGCCCAAGACCCTGACTGACATGTACTCACACTTCCTGATGGTCCAGACAAAGAGGAAGAAGAACAAGTATGCTGAGGGACATCCTCAGGAACTCACCCAGTCTGACAGAGAAGTTCTTCTGAAGCTGGGGAGGCTGGCCTTTGAGCATCTGGAGAACGGAAACATCATGTTCTACAAAGAAGACCTGGAGCGCTGTGGTCTGGATGTCACAGAGGCCTCAGTGTACTCTGGAGTTTGTACTGAGATCTTCAAAAGAGAGAGTGTGATCTTTCAGAAAACAGTCTACTGCTTTGTTCATCTGAGCGTTCAGGAGTTTCTGGCTGCAGTCTACATGTTCAACTGCTTCACCAACAAGGAGAAAACAAGTGTGGTGGAGGATTTCTTTAAAGACCGAAAACACAGGAGGTCTTTTAGAATTTTTTCCAAAAAGATTTCAAATCTTTTTAATCCTGAGACCTCTGACTCATCCCTGGCTGTCTTCCTGGAGGCAGCCATGGGGAAATCCCTGAGAAGTCCAAATGGTCACTTGGACCTGTTTGTTCGCTTCCTTCACGGCCTCACTCTGCAGTCCAACCAGAGGCTCTTAGGAGATCTGCTGGGTCAGACAGACAACAGTCCAGAAATGATCCAGAGAGTCATCAACAACCTGAAGAAGATGAAGAGTGTTGATATCTCTCCTGACAGAAGCATCAACATCTTCCTCTGTCTGATGGAGGTGAACGACCTCTCAGTCCATCAGGAGATCCAAGAGTTCCTGAAGTCTGGGAAAAGATCAGGGACAGATCTCTCTGAGATCCACTGCTCAGCTCTGGCCCACATGCTGCAGATATCAGAGGAGGTTCTGGATGAGTTAGATCTGGAGAAGTACAACACATCAGACCGGGGACGACAGAGACTGATTCCAGCTGTGAGGAACTGCAGAAAGTTCAGGTAAGTCCAGATGTTCTGAAGTCTGAGTCTGAATAAGATGTAGATCATTGGGATGGGTCAGAGTGTTCAAGCTCTTGTTCAGGACTTCTGAGTTCACATAACGTTTTATTACTCACACACAGCAGACGTTTTTGGAGACAGTATTTGACCTCCTTCAGCATTAATTGACCTTTCTAGACTCACCTCACTGAATATTCAGTAAAACTTCATCACAGAAGGACGACAGCAGTAAACGGTTCACAGAGGTCCTCTGACCACAGCTTTGGCATCATTTACAATGAGAGCTGCTTCACAGCAGCTACGGCAACACCGGGGTCAAAATACTCGACACACAAACATTTAAAGCTTCAGGATTTTAACTGGGAGGACCAGGAGGGACTTCTCTGAAGACTCTGACAGAAACATGACAAACACGTTGATGTTAGAGAAATATCAGGTCAGGGTGTAACGATGACCTCAGTGCACGTGGAGGAAACAGCAGTGACAGGACGGCACATGCCATATCATTGCTAACCTTGTTAGCTCCAGCTAGCATGCTCTGTTGCTGTCATGATGCCAGAGTGGAGAAGATCAGCCTGCTTGTAAAGACAAAGATGACTGGAGACATGCTCCTGATGAGTTTAGTGGACTGTAACGGTGAGAGCGAGCTGGTGACTTTTTGAGCAGGATTAAAGGTCTCTATCAGCACAAACAACAGAGAGAGGAAGAGATGTTTTCAGAGGACAGAGCAGCAGACCTGAGAGCTCATTTATGAAGTGTGTCTAAAGTCTCAGACAGACAGATCTCTGTGGAGGATCACAACAGTTTGTTTCTGTTATCCTCTGTTGTCCTCATGCAGTTTAACGCTCTGTCACTTTAAGAGGATCTTTTGGAGACAGTTTTCTAAGGGTCTTTTTTATTTTGGAGTGTGAAAATAAGAGTTTTGTACTTTTGAAGATTTGACGACGGCACCGTTTGGGTCAAACTCAGGGCTGTGGACCTTTACTCTGTTGAAGAACACGTGAAGCCCCCTGTTGTGTCAGCCTCACTCAAATGTTGTTAATAACTGGATTTAAAGAGCTGCTGAGTCACCTCAGATGACAGAGTGAGCCGTCAGAGGGTCCATGTGGGACACAAGGTGAGAAATGAGTAACTGTTATGACCTGGCTCAAATGGTCACAACAAAAGACGGAGACAACACCATGGAAAAGTTTTGACAGTCTTTATTTTCAATCAAACCAAATTAAACAGTCAAATCAAATGAATCTTTAAAACAGGTAAAGCAGAACCAAATAAGGCCAAACCAAATGTTCAAATTAGACAGTTTACTGTAAACTGAAATAGACCAAACTAAGCAATCAAAAAAGCGAAATTAGACCAAATTAAACCAAATTTCTTCAATTTAGTTCAAATAGGATTAAACCATATATTTAAAGCAAACAGTATGTTAATCAGTAAAGTCAGTTGTGTAGGGTGTGCATGAGCGAAGAGTATGTGTGTGTACAAATGTAAACTAAACCTAATCTAGCATAACTAAACTCAAAGGTGGTACCTGTGTGGAGGTCAGGTCAGAGAGAGTGAGTTGTGTGACTGCAGGAGCTTCAGTAACCTCCTCACTCTGAGCACAGGTGTCTGACATTACTCCAATCAAGGAGCTGCACTCACAGGCACAGACTCAGGCTGACAGCACCAAACATCTCATGATGTCATGACATCACCCCCCCCCCCCTCAAGACTGGGTCCCCAAAGGGATCACCGACCCCAAAATCTAAAAATACAGCTATCACGAAATAAAGAATACATTGTTAACCACCAAAAAGAAACAATTTTAGCAGCTAACCAGGATGCTGTGAAATGCATTACTCTAGTGGAGAACGTGAGAGGACATCGGCAATAATATTTACCTTTAATATGTCTAATATCCAAACTATGGGACTGCAGGAACAAAGTCCACCTCAGCCGGCTGTTAGGACAAGTCAAGGAACAAAGAAAGGTAAGAGGATTAAGGTCATTGTAAACCACAACGGGACTAACACCAGAACCCAAGTAAACCTCAAAATACTTGAGGGCCTAGAAAGTGAGCGCAAGGGAAATGCTGCAGGATATCTTGTAGTCTGACACATCACAGTCGGCAGATAAGCTCAACCAGACCTGGAAGGAGTCAATGGACCAACACAATCTATAACCAAGGGCTTAGAAACAACCACAGGTGGTGGTAGAACCTCAGCCCACACACGAGAACCAGCAAGGTCATTACCTAAAACCATAGCGATTCCTTCTATCGGTAACCCCGGGTGCACACCAACAGGAACACCCTGCACTAGCTCACAGCTTAACTGTACAAAGTGACGTGGCATCGTTTCCAAACCCATTTCCATTCCTCTCATCAGAATATAATCACCTGTCTCAGACTCTGGAGGAAAAAGGCAAAACAGAGCTAAGAATGAAAGTGTGCTTAGCACCAGTGTCACGCAGCATTTTAATGGGAACACATTTATCACTACTCATTAAAGGTGTAGTCAGCGATGTGGGAGAAAACGAGAGGAGAGTTTGTTTATATTCGAATTTAGACCCGCCTCCTGAAAGCTGATGGACGTGCATCGTCATGGAAACGGCCGTAGAAACTGCGTAGCTGACGTAGCTAGGAAACCCCGACTGGTCAGACAACTCGACTGCCAATATTGAAAACATCACAACAACAGTACATTTTGGCAGATTAGACAATAAGATGAATGCCTGACAGCTGCTACTGTTATGTGAAGCACCACGAAGCTAATGTTGCTTAGCTTACCTATCCAGCAGACAGACGGCGACATCCGCGTCCGTTTTCAGGTCTTTCAATTGGCGGAGTTCCCTCCACCGTCGGAAAGCAACACCAATGTTGATCCGGGTCTTTGCTCATTTTGGTCATAGCCCTTCTTGTCCACTTTTCACTCCTCTGACCTCTTTATTTGGGCTGTTTTCAGCCATTGCTACCGCAACTCTTGTATCTCCCCCTTACGCTAACTGCGCACGCTATCCAAACTACTAATCCCCCTCCCCCCTCTGTCTGATCTGCGCATGAGTATGATCGCTCCCTGGACGTGGGGGGGGGGGTTTACTTTGTTTTGGTAACTCGGTCCGAGCCCCAGTATTTACCTGATGAAATTCAGAGCCAAGGCTGTATATTGAGACCGGATTTTTTTTCAACATGCTGTCAGTGGTGACATCTTGTGGATGGAGAGGAGACATACGGTGAATTTCACAAATACTGCATTTGATTAGAAGATTAGAAGATCGCTGAGTACACCTTTAATGATACAGATGCATCAGCAATGAAAGGCTCAAAACCAGAATACTGAACTGGGTTGACACGAATGGGTATCTTGCCTGGCATTTCACTTAAACGTAGGAACTACACCTACAGACTTTCTTAGACACATTAGAGCAAAGCATAGCAGGAGAATGAAGATTTGAGTTAACTTTAGCTTTGGGTTTTAATAGAGGACATTGATCTTTCCAGTGACCTTCCCCATGGCAGTAGTTACAATCATTGGACATGTGTCGCGCTGTTAAAGGCTTATGAAAGTGACTAGGTTTCCCCGATTTTTCACCAATAGCTGTGTTCCCTTTGTTACTATGTGCAAGATTAAAACCTCCCCCAGAACGTGGTTCCACATAGCTAGACTTGTGAGTTAACACAAAGTCATCAGCTAACTGCTGCTTTTAGCACTGTAGAGGGCTTCTGCTCATTGACATAAGTAGCGATGCGCTGAGGGATAGCATTTTTGAACTGTTCCAATATCACAAGCTCACAAAGACCATCAAACGTGTCAACTTTAGCAGATGAACACCAACGCTGAAAATGAGAGGTAAGATCTCGGACAAACTCCGCATTAGTTTGCTTATCTGCCTTTACCCAACTTCTAAATTTCTGTCGGTAAGCCTCAGGAACCAACTCATACGACTTGAAGACAGCTGTTTTTACCATCTGATAGTCTAGATTAGCTTCACCACACAAAGCTGAATAAGCCTCCTGGGCTCTCCCTGAGAGAACACATTGTAGCATGAGCACTCAGTCTGAATCTGGCCAATTTTGGCATCTGCAACACGTTCAAAAAGAGTGAAAAAAGAATCAGGGTCACGTTCATTGAACTTAGGTACCAAACACAAATTTGCAACCACATCAGTTCCCCCTGATACACTGCTACTAGGGGCACCAGAGCCCTCAGTGAACAGTTTGCCCTCTTTGATCAACTGCAACCTGGACTGTTCAACCTCTAACTTCATCCTCTCAGTGTTTTGTCTTAGTCTCTCCAACTCTAATTTCTCTTCCATACGAAGCTTCTCCTGTTCAAACTGCAAAACTAACAACTCTTTTTGTTGCTCAAAAGTTAAATTTGTAGCCTGAACTGCTGGTACAGACACTGAAACAGGTAATTCTGCCTCAACCTCCCCTTCAAGTAATACACCCTGGTCATATAAAGACTTCAAAACCGTTTCTAAAATCTCATCTTTACGACTCTTAGCAGCAACAACAACACTATGGTGGTCAGCTATTTCCAATAATTCCTCCTTTTTACATGCCTTCACAAATCCCACCATGGGCACCTTAAAAAATTCTGATAAGGAAGCCATTATCAAATCACCAAAACAACCTCAGAAAATGACTGCTTTAAGTGCACTTGGGTCAGCGTTTCCCAAAAAACAGAGAGCTTCCCCCTAACTGCCTAACTGAGAGCTTGCTAAATCAACCCTCTCTTCATGTGGCTTGTGGCGGGTATTTACGCACTGCATTAACTGTAAATGGTAATGACTCCAGCCCGTCAGCCCGGGAAAGCGACCATTATATGGTGACCCCCCTGCAGAAGCGGATGTGCTCCCTAACGAGCAAATGCTCTCCATAGAAACCACCACTTTAAGACAAAAAAAATCAAACTGACACAGGGCTCTCGACTAACTTTTTGAGTTGGTTGCAACGGTGCACCTAAAAAAATTTTTAAGGTGCACCAGCACAAAATTTAGGTGCACTCAAATTTTTCAGTGTTGCCTTTAACGCTATAAGGTCACCATTTTATTACTCTCCATGAATTTTTTATAATGTAAATGCTTTTGAAATAAGACAAAGATATAAAGAAATACTTGTCTTTATTTGAAGCAAAATTATACATTTAATGTAAAACAGAGCGTTTAAAGTGTTTCTTGAATGAAATTTACAACTTTGAACTAGACCGTAGATGATAGTCAGAAAATTCTATTTTTTGGAGATTAAATTTTTATTTCACTTTCTGGTAAAATCCTACAAAAATCAGAAAATCCATAAAATTCAACATATATATTTTTCGTATCTCATTTGATACATTAGGTGTTTGTGGCAACTGATAATCCATTTGAGGACATTTTTATCATTTATCTGATTTTATTCTGATTTTGTCATTTGATGATCAAATTGTGCAGATAGAGGTATTACAAAAGTATGTATCAAATATGGTACAATTGGCATTATAGGGTTAAAGTGTTTTACTGAACTGAAATATAATATTTCAAACTCAAACATCTCAAGTTAAATAAAACATTTCAGGATAATAAAAGCTAATGTTTAAGGTGCTATACTGTGCTGAAAAATGAAATAAATATCCATATTTTAACAACCAACAACATAACATTTAACTGGATGGTCTTATTCTCCAATAAATTTTAACCTAGAATAAAACTTCATTCACTGTATTCATTATTTACAAAACTGAAACTAAGGTAAATAATAAAAGAACAAATTTCAAACTAATTTATGAAAACAACTGTAAGGGCAGAATATTTCTGACTTTTTAAATATTGCTACGACTTTTATACCAACATTTGCTCACAGAACACCAACAACACCACCTTCGACAACAACAGCAACAAGGTCTCACGCAGAGACGCAGCATGTCACGCGCGCATGAGCACTTATTGACGTGGAATCCACCTCGGAGCAGAACTGTGATGTTACGAGTGTAGTAACCCAAGAACTACATTACCCAGCATGCAGTATGGGTTGGGAGCATGCGTGGGAACCCATAGGTACGTCCCAGCGTGGATTTTGCGTTCTCAAGAAAATGCACAAGCCTATGTACAATACGATGTGTAAACAGCGTTTTGATGCCGACGCCAAGACAATACGGGGCCGTCCTCGTGTGAGGAGGGCCTAAGACGATTCAGCGGAGCCTTGCTGTGTCGCTTCATGGTCGCTTCCTGCTGTAGCCTGACACCGCAGAGTCTGGGCTCCTCTGCATACTGACAGCTGATTGGATGATTACTGAGGGCTGTGTGTGTGCAGGCGTACGTGCGTGCCTGCGTGTGTGTGCAGGACCTGCTGTTGAACGGAGAGGCAGAGAGACAGAGAGAGACTGCAGGCGCGGTGTTTTGTTCGGTTTTAGCTTATTATCTGCTACCGCCGTTACCTTTGTTTGTTTTTTCACCCGGGGAGCGCAGGGTGCACCAGTGCGACTAACCAAAATAGTTAGGCGCACTCTTACAAATTTTGGTCGCATATATGACGAAAATGGTCGCACTTGAGAGCCCTGGGACACCGTCCCGATTGGAAAATGTCCCTTCAGCCTGATGGAGAAACCTCTGTCAGTGCATCAGCAGTAACAGTTAATCTGAGTGGTGCCTACAATCCAGCATTAACAAAATGGCTTCCCAAAGAGCACATGGTAAGTCTCCCAACAAACGAACCCTGAGTACTAACAAAGCTTCACACACACAAGAAAAAACTACTCAGGCAACAAAGCTTAGCAAAATAGTCAACATTTTACTAACCAATCAAATCTCAAATACCAAACTACAAGACCAAAAACTGCTACTATTACAGTTCAACTAAACATATCCAAATGGACGAGCCCCCACTTGTCATGACCTGGCTCAAATGGTCACAACAAAAGAGGGAGACAACACCATGGCAAAGTTTTAACAGTCTTTATTTTCAATCAAACCAAATTAAACAGTCAAATCAAATGAATCTTTAATTAAAACAGGTAAAGCAGAACTAAACCAAATAAGGCCGAATCAGATGTTCAAATTAGACATTTTACTGTTAACTGAAATAGACCAAACTAAGCAATCAAAAAAGCCAAATTAGACCAAATTAAACCAAATTACTCAAATTTAGTTCAAATAAGATTAAACCATATATTTAAAGCAAACAGTATGTTAATCAGTAAAGTCAGTTGTGTAGGGTGTGCATGAGTGAAGAGTATGTGTGCGTGTGTACAAATGTAAACTAAACCTAATCTAACATAACTAAACTCAAAGGTGGTACCTGTGTGGAGGTCAGGTCAGAGAGAGTGAGCTGTGTGACTGCAGGAGCTTCAGTAACCTCCTCACTCTAAGCACAGGTGTCTGACATTACTCCAATCAAGGAGCTGCACTCACAGGCACAGACTCAGGCTGACAACACCAAACATCTCATGATGTCATGACATCACACTGTTTATAAGGAAACACCAGGGGATATTCCATGAAGCTGGCTAAAATAGGCTGGGCTTTCGCCGGTACGCGAGGCTTGAATAAGCAGCAACTTTAATCTTAGCTGCACGTAGTTTCACTAACGAGGCTCAGCTGATTTTCAGAGACGCTTATTCAAGCTAGGCTGATCCAAGCTGCAGCTGAGCGCGCGTCCGGGGTAGAGAGAAAGCCCTGACGTGTCGATTGTCGAAATGACGAATTCATGGCAAAACCAAGAGCAGAGATGTCTTCAACTGCGGAGCAAAAGCTTCTCGTGGAGTTGTATGAGGACTACAAGGGGAAAATAACTAAAGGGCAACACGGCTGCAATTAATAAAGCCAAAGGTGCTGCCTGGCAAAGCACTGCCAACCGTTTAAAATATATAATGAAGCGCTTTCCCTATGCGTACACACGCACACTTCTGCAAGTTTAGATTTTCAGAGGGCATGATTTTAAATCCTGATTGACTTTCTGCTGTGGTTGACGACCTTTTTTTCTCACACTGAAGCCCCTCACTCTACTGTGGCCCTGAGGAGATCGACGTTGATGAAATTAAGCTGATCAAAACCTGTTAAAGAAGTTGATTTCTCTCTCTCTCTCTCTCTCTATACATATATATATATATATATATATATATATATACACATATATATATATATATATATATATATATATATACATATATAGGCCTACAAGTAGATAGATAGATAGATAGAGATTAAACAGCATAGTCTGTTTCATTGTTTCTGAGTAAAGTGATGGTGGTTTTTACTTTACTTTACTTGTAGGACGACTTCATGTTCTTGATTTGACAAATTTGTATCCATCATAGATGAATATATCAGCAACAAAGTTAACACCTAAAAAAGTAGGACTTAGCAAAAAAAAACGGTAACTTCATGGGGTGATGTTTCATCAAATATTGAATAAAACAGTAGAAAAAACACGTAGGCCTACAGGGGAGATGTCATTTTTTTATTAGGGATGATAGTGCTGCAGTGCCCTCCATTTAAATAAGGGAGAAGACACAAATGAGCCTGTACACAAATAAAGAAGTTATCTCATCATTTGGCGTCACCTCTAGATTGTCATCATGTTCAGATTGGACCACTGGTAAAAGGAAGGTATTCTTTATAGAAAACTGTGGCTGTTGTCACCTTCACCTGTCACCTTTTTTTTTAAGATAATTTGTGCCTTTATCCTGTTACGTGTGGACTGCACTTAGAGGGTGAAAGAAGGAAATAAAGCAGATACATTTTCATATTGTCCACTACTCCACCTTCTCACTGATGTGCATGTGAGAAAGTGCACTTAACATGTCTTAATTTATGGTTCTTCTGCCATCATTTAAAAAAGGTCTTAATGTACGTCACCGAAGAAGAACTTCATTGGTTACAGATCAAGATGAATTTAATGTGTAACATGCAGTTCCCAAGGCGTCTTTCTGAAGCTCGTCAGAACCTTCTCTGACATGGAGCTCAAGTAAGCTTGACTGTTAGCCTGCCCCAGACCAGGCTTGTCGCTCTGGCGGAGTTACCATGGTTACCAAGACAGGCTTGCCCTAAGCCTTGTTGATGGAACCAAACTCTCACTAAAGTTAGAGAGGCTGACCGAAATAAGCCAGGCTTAGACCTAAGCCAGCTTCGTGGAATACCCCTCAGAACTCAGACACTGATGTCACAATAAACTCCCAGACTTCATAAATGAGCCGTTAAATTCTGCAGAAACAAACATTCAAAACTTGGGAACGCAGAAAATACATTCATGAGTTTTGATATATTGAAGTATCATCTGTAAAAAAATAAAAAAAAGAACCATAAATGATCAAGTAATGAGTCCACATCTGTGTGAATGTGCTCAAAGACATTTAGAAAAAATATGAAAAAAACAGAATCTTTATTTTAAAGGTTCCAGAAAAGGACAGAATAAAAAATTGAAATGGTCATACCCCAGAAGAAAAAAAAAATGTTTGGTGTTCACATTAAATCACATTCACATCAAACTGAAATACAAATCCTCATAGAAATGTTTGTGATTCTAATGTTCAGTCATGTTTGAACATGCCCCCCCCCCCGCGCATACACTCGGAGAGAGCGGAAGTGAGCGTCCTGAGGAGTAACAAGGAAACAGACGCTTATATGAGTGATGGCACAAAAGCTACGGATCTTAAGCCGAATGCCGCAGCCCCAGTCTGGGAATGTTTTGGTTTTAAACAGAACGAACAAGGTGTGAGCTCATGAACACCGACGAGCTGATATGTTGTATTTGTTTGAAAGTAACGGCGACGAAGATGAAGGGGAGATGAAGGGGAGATGAAGGGGAGGTGCAGCGGAGCCTCCGTCTTTGACAGTCAGCACTTACTGAGGCGGTTGGTCTGCAAAGTGAATATAAATAAAACAGCGGAAAATGGTGCGCTAACAGATAGTGTTTGTGATATACTGCAAAAATACAGTTTGCAAATGCAAAAATACAGGAAATACACAGTGTCGTTCACCACATTGCAAAAAATGTAGCCCTTGTATACGGTTGAAGAGCCAGCTCTGTTACAAACGTCTGACAGACAGTACAGATTGACTGGGAGAAAGTACATGTCACAAACAATTCCTGTATAAACTCCCTTTCATTTATTGTTTTTATTTGAGTTTTGTTTTTTCTTTACAGACAGGGTCTATTTTTTATTGTTTTGGATTAGTTTAATTATTTTTTATTTACATGCAATTTTTTTCCTAAAAGAGAGACCATTTTATTTTCATTGATTTTTTTTCCTCTTTTTTTGTTAAATTTATTATTTTGGCTGTTCAATTTATTCTATTTAAAAGATCCTGACCTTCCAATTACAGTTAAATACTCTTACGAAATTAAAGTTTCTTGCTTTTGATATGGTATACTCACTTTATTAAGAATTACATTAATGAAAAAAACTGGAGAAAAAAAACAAATTAATATTGACAATAATATCGTTTATCGCCAAGAATTTTTTGTACAATTATGGTCCAGCAAAATTTGTTATCGTGACAGGCCTTAAATATATATATATATATATATATATATATATATATATATATATATATATATATATATATATCTATATATATATATATATATACATATATATATATATATACATATATACATACATATATATATATATATATATATATATATATATATATATATATATATATATATATTACATTTTTGTGAAACGCAGCAATTTCTGAGCAACTAAAAGAAATCTATTACAAGTCATGTCCAGTCCTCTGAAAATGTTTTCAGCTTTCAAAACAAATAATGTTTTGTTAAACATAATGTTAAAAGTTAATAATGTTTAAAGTTTTCCTGGTGTTTGCTGGGTGAAGTGGTCCCATCTTGGGTTCTGCTTTTGTGCAGCCTGCAAAGAAAAAAAATAGAAAAGTAAATGGTAACAATAGATTGATTTGAAAATATCTTTTCAATTTTTTAAAAAAACTAAATCACAATTGTATAACTGATTGCTATATCACATCATGTATCACATACTACACAATCTATATAAAATGTGTTCTCTATGGGCCTGATTTAATAAGGATTAGCATGTGGAAAATGCAGGAATGGAGTGAGCAAAATTCAAGTGCAGTTAAGATTTTTGTCTCTTATAAACAAGACAAAAAAAGCCACAGTGTAAATTAATCTATACATATGATTTGCACTGCAAATAAAAAACGGTTTATTTTGATTAATCTGATATAACAGGCTTTAAAATCACATTTGTTAATTGGATTTAGCACATACAGTTTAGCCCCTGGCTTAGTAAATCAGGCCTTAAAGGGTGCATAAACGAGCAATTTCAGATATAATGAACCGATTATAATACTACTACACCTACGTGTTATTTGTCTGCGTGTCGGTCTTTCTTACTTACTGGGCAGTGGGCACTTTATTCCTCAAAGGAAAATATGTAACATAACGTAAATGCATTTCTACGTAGACAGTAAATGATAAAAACATAACTCCGGTCATGCATTTACGTGGAGGAATTTGCAGGTGGCTACATGTTACAGAAAAAGCCCGATGATTGATTCTTTACTCTTTTTTTTTTTTACTCTCGCCATTTCCTCGTATTTACTTTGTCCTGTTGTTAACAGTACAGTCGTGATGTGTTTTCACCAACACGGTTGAACACGCACAAGTAAAGTCAACTTAGACCACGCTAATCTCTTACTGCTAAAATTTATCACAAAGTAGCATTTGAAGTAAACAACATGCTGCAGACTGGAGAGCCATAGAGCCACAAAAACGTTGAAATGTTCAACAGATCTCACCATTGTTCATCGTAAATGCAACAGGTGCAGGCTTTTTCCACAGCTTGGATTCCACCGAGTACACTCCGCTCTGCAGCCAGACCCCTCTCCTCCGCTCTGAAGTAAATGTGTTGCAGCGTGCCTCAGGGGTCCTTTCCTGAGGGGCAGCTTTAGCTGCCCGCACATGTGCCTGATCAAAATTGCGTCATTTTATACGACGGATCAAAAATCGGCTTTTTAAAATAAATATATAAAATACGGCCGATGGCCGATAGAGACAAATGTCCAAAATATCGGCCCAATATATCGGCCGGCCGATAAATCGGTCGACCTCTATTAATTACCATCGGGTCATTAAGACCATTTTAACCAGTATTTCAAAAAGTGTGTCTAAATCATATCGCCAACCCCAGCTTTAAGTTTTTACATGGTAAATGGACTTGAGCTTATATAGTCTTTGACTACTCAAAGCTGCTTTTACACCGCAGGTCACACTTACCCATTCACACCCATTTGCTCTCACATTCACTCACTGATGGTTCAGAGTTTCTATGTTAGTTATCCATCAGTATTTCTAACACATTCACACCCTTTCATGCCCATTTACACGCCACTGATGCAGCAGTGGGAGCAACTTGGGGTTAAGTGTCTTGCCCAAGGACACATCACCATGTGTCGCCCAGAGCTGGGCTTGAACCTGCAACCTCCCGATCACTTGACCAAGCACACTATCCAACTGCACCACATACTCCCCCACATAATATCACCTATTGATCACCGGCTTCTAAGCTGTACGTATCAATATTGTAACATGGCCCGGGTCATATTTAGTCATTTGTGGGTACAAGGCAAACCCAGTCTCCCCTGCCAGTGAACAAGGGGTATCACCAAAAAATTAGTTTGAATATTCATGTTTATCATTAAGCAACCCTTAAAGGGACATTGGCATAAAATAAAATAAAATAAAATAAAATAAAATAAAATAAATTCTCAAATGTACCTGATACCATTCCATGCAGGGACCTTATGCTATTCATACTAAATGTCATATACTTTGAGAATGGATTAATTTAAATATTTTACAGGGTAGTTCTATTGTAAATAAGGAAAATACAATCAAATGTATGAGGTCTACGGACAAAATGATTATAAATTATGGATGTCGGTCTCCTCTACTTCATAATAATAATAATACCCACAGCAGGAAATGAAGCAGCGATATTCTGCTTCAGCAGCAGTGCTAACAGCAGCCTGATGCAGACCTGATCAGTCGTGTGCTTTGGTCCAGCTCAAAAACCAAACCACACTAAAGCTTCAGAGGCTCTGGATCATGTGATGACGGAGGGGGCACCCATGTTTTAGCTGTAATGAACATCTCAGAAATACCTAATAACTTATTATTAAGACAGTCTAACATCACACGATATTTTTTCTTTTTTAATCAAACATTGATCCAAAATGTCTGCCCAGGTGTGTGTTCAGCTAGCGAGGTATCCTCTGTACCCTCTAGTCTTTCTGTCAGTCACTGTGACGTCACTGCCAAACGTTTGCTTTGGGACAGTTTATCAGCAGATCAGTGATTCAGATTTTTTGGCACCAACACAAGCAGGACTGTAACAGTTTGATGGTTTAAACAGCAGGTACATCACCTCTGGGCTTTAAAACTGATGCTCTGTTGTGAAGAGAGTTGATGAGAGACGAAGGAAATGAGCTGGATGACTGTGAGTCACATCAGTGACTGAATAACTGACCAGGACACCCTTTCAGAATAAAAGCATGGTGTGAAAACACAGATAGTCTTATCATTATAAACAACAGAGCAGGCTTTTACTTTGAAATCCTCCCTGAAGTCTCTCTGCTGTGTGTTGGCAGTGCAGTGAGCCTCAGCACACACAGGCTGAAACTCTGGGCCTAGCTGAAGCACACACACTCGTTTTCTGTCTTTACAGTGAACCACACTCACATCTCGTCCATGACTCCAACACTGACCTGTTTTATCCAGCGTTCATCAAATCTGAGCGTGTTTATTCAGCGCTCAGGCTCGACTGCAGAGTAGACGGCTGCATGAGAGGGGAGAGAGTTCATGAGCTGCAGCTCAGACTGAAGAGCTGCTTCATTTACCTCCTGACTGTGTTAAGATCTTACTAAAAATAAAACCTCATTCATCTGCTGCTGAAGCTTTGAAATGGATATAAATGACTCCACCACAGATCAGGTCTATTCCTGTTGACTTATTCCAGCACATAGTCTGTGCCAAAGCCATGAGAGACAGAGACGCTCTGCTGAGTGAACAGGTTTATGTTGTTGCTTTAATTTACAATCTTCAGACTTTCAGAGGAAGGAGGACGTGTTCACCACGCTGCTGTGCAGTCCATTATTACCTCCGCCAAGGAGGTTATGTTTCGGGAGAGTTTGTCTGTCTGTCCGTCGGTCTGTGAACAAAATAACTCAAAAAGGAATGGATGGATTTGGATGAAATTTTCAGGAAATGTTCAGCATGGGAAAAGGAAGAACTGATTTGATTTTGGTGTTGATCCGGATCAGCGTCTGGCCGCCATGGCAAAAAATGTGATTTCTGTGAATAACTACTGAACTAAAATAGATAGAATTTTGAATCCAATTGCTCATGGTATGTTTTCACGGTCAAGGAATCTAAATATTTAGATGAAATAAAGGTAGGAGTAATATTTGTGGTCAAAATGACAATATGGCTGAGGACTGTGGAGCTGGCGGAGGTCTGTACTCTCCGAGTGCTTTCTAGTTATTATTATTATTGCTGTCTCCAGTTATAACCCAGTTATTGACACAGTGTCTCCATCTGTATGATATCAGCTCAGGATGAGTGTGTGTTTTGTTTAAAGACAGTTATTGTGAATACCAGGACACTGTCACAGCTGTAATAAACATGCATTTTGTGTTGCTCAGGACTATGGGATGTCTCCTGTATGAAGTCCTGCCTGGTTTTCTGCTCTGTCCACTTTAATCTTTAAATAAGACACAAAAATAAACATTCGAAAAAACTGTATGTGTACTGGAGAGGAATGTAAATCATAGTTTAGTGTCAACAATGATGAATTTAGATCAACAAAATCAGTGAAATGTGAAAATAAAAACAGTGTGTAAATATAACTGGATTATCTGAATGACTACATGAAATATAAATTAATATCTTTACAGATTATCTGAGTGTGGACTATCAGAGCCTCACGTTAAAGTCGTGGCCTCAGCTCTGATGTCTAACCCCTCCCATCTGAGAGAGCTGGAGCTGAGCTGGACCAATCTTCAGGATTCAGGAGTGGAGCTTCTGTGTGCTGGACTGAAGAGTCCAAACTGCAGACTGGAGGCTCTGAGGTGAGTTCATTTATTCTTTAATCATTGACCTTTAACCTTTTGTAATATTATAAACAGATATAAAACTATAAATTGTCTTTTGATCATATTTAAATGTCCCAGACTGAAGTTTTTCCTCAGACAGCAGATAAATGTTTGGGCCGCCCAGAAAGGCTGATGGTCATTGAAGTTTAATATCTGACCAGTTCATACATTTATAACTGCTGTGCAACAACCCCGTTCTTAACTTTACACCACACAACCTCCATCTGCCCCTCAGAGGAGGTGAAGGCCGCAGACATCCATCTCTGCTCCCTTCACCCTCTTCTGTCTGCTCACCTGTCTGCTCTGTGGCCCCTCCCCCTCCTGTGTGTGCTCACCTGTCTGCTCTGTGGCCCCTCCCCCTCCTGTGTGTGCTCACCTGTCTGCTCTGTGGCCCCTCCCCCTCCTGTGTGTGCTCACCTGACACATTTCCACTCTTTTCCTGCTCACCTGTCTGTTTCTCAGCTGCACTGCTCACCTATAAATGTTCATTACATCAAGGAGGATCTGCATGAGCAGAGCCACAGACTGCAGATTTACACTCATCAGCCGCTGCTGTCCTCTGATCCTGAAACATCCTGAAGTGTTTAAGGCCGTTTACACCACAGTGTTGTCTCCAGGATCTTTACAGCAGTGTTACAGCACACGTCTGTGCACTAACGCTCTCTGGTGAAGACAGTCCTTGGCAGATATAACAGATGTGTCTGTGCTGGAATCTGCAGTCTGATGATCTAACAGTAGGGTAACTACTCTTTTTGAGTAAAAGGTGAAGTAATGCAATATGATTGAAAACGTGGTAATGAAACATAATTCTTTTTTTAATGCTGCAGAGCGTTACTTTACCCACAGACAGATCTGACACTGATGCTGCCTTCAGTCCACATTAGACACAAGCAGTGTTGCCAAGTCTGCTCATTATAAGCGTCTTCTGACCTGTTTTTCTTGAAAATCCTATGAGTTGCTGCCATGAGTCTCCTTTTTTTGGGCTTGTTTCTTTATGTGCAGTTGTTTATTGGGCTTTTCTGTTTGTGTGAATCCCCTGATTATCTCTCAGCTCCCACAATAAATAAAAACACCAGTGTGGTTGGTAGTTTGTGTTTTCCACTTCCTCGTTTCCTGGTTTCCTCAAACACACAATCTGTAAACCAGTCCCAGAATATTCCAGCATGGATATGAACCTGATGTTCCACCCTCCATGGAAATGTCTAAAGTCCACACTGTGACAGTAATGACAGACTTTACCGATGTGCTTCCTGTCCCCTCACCTTCAAATCTGTTTGTCATGTCTGCTTCCTAAAACACTCACACACTGTTCACACCCTCATCTTCCATCTGAACACATCTTCATCGTCCCTGTGTGTCTCTGTGCAGCTCTTTCTGTTCTTCTCTTTCTTCTTTTTGGCTTGTCTTCAGTGTCTGTATTCTTCATGTGCTCTTATCTGTCATGTCTTTGTTGACCTGTGAGTTTTTGTGCTGCACTGCATCACCCACAGAAAGTAAAGACAGAGAGAAGTCAGCCGTGGATTATAGAGTGATGTGAGCAGTAGACCAGTCTGAAATGCTGAGACATGCTCCATCAGCAGGATATTCTGAAGTCAAACTCTTGTAAATATTCAGGTTTAAGCCCAGAGTTTAGGACATGGTGGGACGTGTTCCAGTAAAAAGAGAGGAAACTTCTCTGAGCTGCAGACTGACACCATCACAGGAGGAGAAGGAGATAAACATGTTGTTGTTTGTCCTCCTGAAAAGAAGCAGAATCAGAGTCAGAAACAGCAGCTCTGCAGAGACATGACAGTCAGCAGTTTGAGTTCAGACACAACATTTTTAAATGTAAAGTCCGACTTTCTAACCTGACACACCACATGGACAGTTTCATATACCTGTGACAGAAATATTTCACTGGTTCATCTGGGAAAGAGCAGTTCAGAAATGTTTTCAGGACCTTCAAAAACAGCTGCAGCTGGTGATTGGATGATCGTTGTGCTTGTCAGACTCATCACAGACCAATCATATCAAGCCACGGAGCAACTAGACCCTGTTTTAGCTGTTAGCTTTAACTACAATTAAGTCCTTATGCTATGGCCACACCAGACGCGAACTGGCAAATTTAAACGCGCGTAAAGCCTGTGACGCTCCGTGCTCAACGTCCGAGGCTGGATGCTGGACATTTTGACAAGCTGAGGGACGATGCGCGTCCTGGCGCAGGTGCAGTAGCGAGCCGGAGCTTGTCGGACTCAGTGATGACCGTGCAGGCAAATCCAGCTGGAAACGAATATTTACAGAACTTACCTTCAAAACCTGTCTCCTCAGCGACTTTCACCCAAGCCTGCTCCTTTTTGCTCCGGTCTCTGTAGAGTACACACGTCGTATCATACAGCTCTGGATGATGGCAAACAGCGCAGATCAACCTCTCCTCCATCTTTGAGAGGGGTTTGAGCAAGAGCAGGAGCAGGGGGCCAGAGCGTCACACATCATCAAATCAACGACGTCGGGGGGAAATGTCATCACTGATTGGCTGCCGCGTCACACGAATTTGCATCGAAAGTTCAATATTTTCAACTGGAGCGTCGAGGCGTTTGACGCCCCAAACGCTTCGACACTCCAAACGCGCCACGCCAAATGTGTCCAATGCGCTGCCCGGGACGAATCTGCGTCCAGACACGTCTTTGCATTGACTTTGTATGTAATCTCTCGTCCTGGCGAATTCGCGTCCGGTGTGGCTGTACCATTAGACTATCATCTTACATTAAACTATACCACATAGATGTATCATTTACCACTTAAATGGGACATGTACCTCATCAATAACAATTTCCACCAAGTTCTCCCAGTAAACTTCTGAGGAGAGCAGATTTCTCCAGGTATCATTGAGTCACCTTGACTCTGTGCTAACATGCTAACAGCATCGTTCACGCAGCATCACTGCATTTCCAGTTTCTCAGCAGTGATCCAGCAGGAGAAGAACAAAAACATGTTTTCACATAAGAAAAGTTTAAGTGACATTCCTTAGTCCTCTTTTAAAGAGGAAATTGAGTCAATTTCTAAAAACACTGCAGTTATTGCCACATAGACAGAAACCGTTTCACATGCTGCCATTGTTTTCAAACATTCAGCCACTTCCTGCTGTCCACACGTCTGCACATCCGCTTCTCTTCCCTGATTTAGCCCTGAAATCATTGGTCAGTCAAGGTTAGCAAGATGGACATGCAGGATTTTAGACAATGAATCAGGCAGGTCCATCTGCTCTGTGATTTTACAGACTTTCTGTTGAGCACAAACATGTTTGATTCCTGATTTTGTCTGTGTAGGAACATTAATACTTCAAGTTTTATCAGAGGCTCATGGGCAGCTGATTTTGGAAGAAGAGGCAATAAAGAGGACAAAGCTGACAGAGACAGTGGTTTATCTGAGGGCTTTATAGTTGATGATCATCAGAGCAGAGAGGACGACACACAGACATCAGTGTGAAGTGAACAGAGTGAAATCATTGTGATGAAACAGCAGGGTGGTCCTCTGAGAACATCCTGACAAAGAGCTTCAAATATCATCCAAACACATTCTTCTCCAGTGGGACAGATGAAACTATCTGGAGTTTAGAGCTCAGACTTCAGTCTTTAGAGCTCACTGTAGAGTTTAAAGGATGAGGATGAAGAAGTCAAAGTCTTCATCTGATGAAGGTCTGATGGTTCTGATCCAAACTTCATCATCTTCATGATTCAGCTCCTTCACATCCTGCTGAGATGTTATATATGTGTGATGTCATCACAGGAGGCAGAGCAGCAGCTGATTGGCTCTGCTGAGCAGACTGTGTGATGTGGACACATCTGATTGGATCCTAAAGACTTTTTCTCTTCATTCTCTCTTCTTTATTCAGACTGATGCAGTGCAGGTTATCAGAGATCAGCTGTTCTTCTTTAGCCTCAGCTCTGAAGTCCAACCCCTCCCATCTGAGAGAGCTGAACCTGAGCATCAACAATTTCCTGAGTGAGAACAATCTTCATGATTCAGAAGTGAAGCTGCTGTGTGATTTTCTGCAGAGTCCAAACTGTAGACTGGAGATTCTGAGGTAAGTTCATGTGTTCTCTGTTTCTATTGTAGATCTTGTGTGTGTGATTATGAACTGAAGCATCTTCATGTCCAGATGTTTGACTGATCATATGTAGGGATGCATGATGGTGGATTTTTGCTGAGATCTGATCTGCTGACATTTCAAACTTCCCTGAGCTCCTCCTGATATATCTCCACTCTTCTTCTATTGTAAATAACAGCAAGTGTGTCCTGTAGGAGAACTGATGTGTTCCTCTGATTGTGACAGTCTGTTTGTTTTAGAAACAGGAAACAAGACAAACAACATCTGATTCAACAATAAATGACAGATGTGTTCTTTTCAAATATAGAATTTATTCAGATTTAATAGTCTCAGTAGAGTTAAACTTCTTCAGATGTCCAAACTGAACTGTAACAACCTGCTGACAGACAGAGAGCAGAGCAGAGACCAACCAGGGGGGCTGAATAATATTTAGTCATGTCTCCTCACACTTTGCAGAGTGTCTGTTTGTCCAACACCTGTCCAGGAAAGATTATAACCGCACAGCAGACACACCAAGGGCCACAGACCAGGCCCCCCGAGGAGATCCAGACAGAATCCTGTGTAAAATGGGGGTCATGATGTCATAGTGGGCAGATAACAGCTTCAAAAGTCAATCAGTGGTTTGTGCAGGAATGAAGACGTCCTCCAATCAGTGGAGCAGAAATATTTGATGTAGACATTAGGCCTGTGCTCAAAATATCGATACAGCAAAATATCGTATCGCACTCCTTTGGGATACGTGTATCGATACGGATTCTACAGAATCGATACGGCCTAAATATTTTGACAGTTGTTGTAAATACACTTTGGGTAATGTTAACAGTGGCACAGTACAAGGTAGAAGATGAGCGACATAATGAAGCATATGTTCTAAATTTGAACTTAGGTCTACCATCTCTGAGGATCTGAATTTATGTCTCTCAAGTTGTAGAACCACTTAAAACTCATCCTTGTTCTTTTTCTTCTTATAAGAAAAAACTAAACTTGTCAAGAATTTTGCTTAAAGCATAGTCAGTGCTCACAATTTACGTGTATCGGGATATGTCACGTATCGTGGCCTTAGTATCGGGATACGTATCGTATCGTGAAGTTGCTGGAAATACCCAGCCCTAGTAGACATCAGCAGAATGGAGGATTGATTTTCTCCAGTGCAGCATGAAGTTTGTGGTTTTTCATGAGGACAGACAGACCTCCGTCAGCTGAAGCTCTTTTCTTCTTCATCCTTATTTCTTCACTTTCAGGCTGTTTAGAGGACTGAAGTTTGAGGCTCTGAACTACAGGACTACTGAACTACAAACATTTGAGTTTTTGTCTTAGTTTGTGGTAGGGATGTAACGGGATGAAAATTTCATATCCTGGATTTTGTGACCAAAATTATCATCCTGATCATTATTATTGTGGTATTGTTGCAGTTTGCTCAAAATGTTCAAATAGTACTTTATCACAGTCTAAAAATAATGTAACCCCTTAAATGTTATAATTTTAACAGTTCTTTTGTCTTTTTTGTCAATAACTGTCAGGAAATGTACATTTATTTATCTTTTTTCATGAGAAAGAAAAGTAAACAACTCTGACAATTATTTCTAATTATTATGTTATAAATGCTTAAACTGTGTGTAATTACAAGAAAAGAATAAAAGGAATTTGAACTTTAAATAATTTTTCTTTTTATAAACAATTGTAAATGAACATGTTCAAAGTTTTGAGATGACAAACATTAAATGCAACATATTTTACAAACACACATTTTAGTTTGCCTGCAGCATTAGTGTCCATGTTACAGCTCGTTATATTAGACCATGTCCAGGCCTTTTATTTATCTATTTTTTGTTTTACTAACGATAGTCCCTAAAGCAGTTAGCCCCCTTCATGACTCTCCTCTGGTTTCCCCTTTCCATGACAGATCTCGTCAACATCTCCTTCTTTAATATTTACAAATTATGATTTATTGAATCCATAAAACACAAACTATAACAGAAAAATATGATTTATTACGGCAAATAAACGATGAAAGAACGGTAAGAACACACTCCAGAATGATACTAATGCTGTTATTTACAACTTTGATCCATTATTACACAGAAAATCCTGATAAACCTCCTATAATTCACTCAGGTATGGCTCTCTAAATCCCCTCTGTCTCTCTCTCTGCTCGTTTACTCGAGGAGTTACAGCAGTTTTAATGACGTCATTTTTGTCTTTCACCACAGCTTGGTGTTTTAGACAGGGTGACTGTCGTCAGTCAGTTTCCCCTCCACATCCTTGTAAAATCCAAACTTGACCAGATGTTAGACTTCAGCTGTCTGGAGTGGGAAAAACCTGTAAGTGTTTGAGCAGAGCTCAAACTGCTTGACTTTCAGAGGCCAAACAATGCAAACTGTTTGTGAGGGACGGCTGCTTCACCGAGGAGCAGACACACACAGTTCAGGCTTTTCCAGTCAAAGAGCAGCATCACTGTGACTTATTGACACAGTGTGGTGATCAAACACGGTTTAACGGTCATTTTAATTGGACACAGTAATGATTACCATGGGACATTTTACCATAGTTTACCATTTTACAGGAAACTGTTACATCCCTAGTTTGAGAGGAGTCTTCAGGATTATGTGAGAGGAGGGGCCAACAAAGGTGTTTTTAATGAAGAGAATGGACTTTAATAGGTCAGAATAATCTGCATGACCAGGTTGATGTTTTCATTCAGTGCTCTGTGTCTCACTGTCTGTCAGCAGGATGTTACTCAGCTGTTTGGAGCTCTCAAAAAGGCAGATGAAGCTCCTTTCAACTGGAACTCCTCCAAATATTCTACATTTAATGTCCTGAATGTGATCCAGTGACATGAGGCTCAGTTTTTCATGAACATCTGTATTTGACAACAGAATTTATCTGTCATTCATTTTAGACTCTGGTGTCTCCTGTTTTGTTGTAAACAGACTGAATGAGACAAAGAGCTCAATTCTTCTCCACCATAGACTTTGTGTTCTAGATAATTACAGAAACAGTGGAAATAGATCTGCATCAGCACCGACTGAACTTAGTCTAGTTTCAGCATTTGTACATCCCTACTGTCAGCACTGAAGAGAGCACTGAGATAATCCTAAATAATAAAAATGAAGTGTAATGAGTGCTGTGTTACACTGTACTGATTAAATATATAATTAAAACTTTTATTCTTTTTTGAATATGTTTTTACATTTCAGCTCAATTTTTATCTGACAGAAGAAAGCACCAGACCAAAGTCAAAATACTTGTTTTAGGGGTGGACTCATGTTGTTTTTTAGGGTCCTAGATGATTATTGGTTGTTTGAGGGCCTGATAACTGATATTTGAAACTGATGTTAATTTACAATAATCAAATCTTTCAGTCAAAATGTAGAGATTTAAACACTGCAAACTCCAGACTGTTTCAATGAAAAAGCTCAGCTGCATCTTTTCATATTAAAATATGTAATCACATATTAATGTAAGATGAAATTAATTTTAATAAACCACTGGTAACAACATTCATCAGGGCTGACTTTGTTATAAGAACCCGGATACAGCTGTATTGTTGGACAACATTTCAGCTGATTTACAGTCTGATCCACATCAACCTGATGACGGTCTGAGCTCCAACATGTTTGAAGGGACAAAGAAGGTTCTGGAGATGCACATGTAGACCACAGTGTGTAGGAGTCTCTCTGTGTTTGTCTTGTTGACTTCTCTCACCTGTCCAGGTGGGATCAAGTTTTTCTTGTTGAACATTTTCTGATCATGAATTCTAATGAAGTTGATGTGGACTGCAGTGTGGACCATGTGACAGCAGACTGTGACTGTGAGCTCAGACTGAAGTGTTTAGATGTGAAGGTTTGATCCTGACAGAAAAATCTGAGCTCTGCTGTTTACACTTTAGAGAAACAGGAGGAACGGATCAAGACGTGTGTGAAAGCAGCTGAGACAAACTGAAGTACAGGAGGCAGAGCAGCAGCTGATTGGCTCTGCTGAGCAGACTGTGTGATGTGGACACATCTGATTGGATCCTAAAGAGTTTTTCTCTTCATTCTCTCTTCTTTATTCAGACTGAGTCACTGCAGTTTGTCAGAGATCAGCTGTTCTTCTTTAGCCTCAGCTCTGAAGTCCAACCCCTCCCATCTGAGAGAGCTGGACCTGAGTGCCAACAATCTTCAGGATTCAGAAGTGAAGCTGCTGCGAGATCTTCAGAAGGATCCAAACTACAGACTGGAGACTCTGGAGTAAGTAGAGAGTTGAATTTACTGTAAATCCCAGAATATAAATCTCTCTGCTCACTGTATTTTGATTCTCTCAGAGGGAAAATGAATTTCTCTCTTTCTGCCTGATGGTTTCTGTGCAGATGGTTTAGCACAGAAACCTGGTCATAACAACAACAAGTACAAGTAGTAAAGTGCAATATAAAGATTATAAGGTTATTAATTTATCAGGTGGTATTGGGATATATCAGAAAATGCTACGGTTCGGCTCTGGGAGGTGCGTGTAGCAGTACAAAGACAACACAGACAGGTGTTTATGCTTTAGTGGCTAGTGCCTTATTATTCACAGTGAAAAGAAGAAAAATGAATACAAACAGTAGCCCCAATATTTACATCTGCAGTTATACCATTTGTCAAGCTTGATTTGGAATTATTAGGAAAAAAAAAGAAAAGTGCACTTTGTACTACTCATTCACTCTGACCACAAATAAACAGTTCAGATCATTATTCACAATAGCAACAGCAAAAAAGAGAAAAAAAACGCATCAGTCCTAGTCCATGAAACAACTTGAGTACCCGTACTCCCTTTCCCAATCACCCCACTGGTGATGAATCACAGTCCGCAGTAGAGATTTGTAGATTGATTAATTGTCCATAGGTCATTAAGAAGGTTCTTCGATATTATAATTGTCCATTTGCGCGCAAAGCAGAGTTCATAGGTGGCTGGCGATTTAAGGGAAACGAAAAAGAGAAAAACAGAAAAACTGGACCGGCTGCAGCAGCCCCTACCGAACCACAGGAGTACTGTTGCTGTGTGAGGATGGTGTTCGATGCTCCTTCTTGAGCTTAGCTCGCCATCATGGCACCACGCAGGGCACACCTGGCCTGTGATTAATTAAACAGAACCAACCATAAAATAAAGTTGTTTAACAATAAATCATTAATACTAGCTAGTTCAGTTTTGTTCTCAATTCTTAGTGCATACACAATTAAATATCAACAGTAAATCATTACATCCAAGCAGTAATAAGAAGCATACAATATACAAAAGTGCTTTAAAGTGCTTCAGTTGGCAATGTATAAACCAAACAAAATACACAGTGTAACATTTCAATCACTGTACCCTTAAATAGCTTGTAAAGGATTTAAACAAGAAGCAAAGTGGGCTACAAAAGCCGATAATGCTCCGCCATTAAGTACAGGTAAATGGACGCCGCTAACAGTGTGCTAACGCTAACGGCGTGTAGCAAAATGAATTAACAGACTCACCAATTCCACTCCCAAACAGTCACGCAGCGAGTACCCAGCGTCCCCATCCGTTGGACTCAACTTCTAAAAGTGTACAACGCATAGCTGGAGTTAAAAGTGCACACAATGAGTTATTATGCGAGAAACAGCGTGTGACGAGTCGCGTACCTGTTGCAGCCGTCCCTGCAGCCCGTCTCCCCATGCCTGTCTGCCACACAGTTGAAGAGGGCTACAGGAACGCGATTGGCTGACAGGCTCGCTCAGCGTGCGTGCTCACGTAACTACGTCACTCAATGGTGCGTTTAAGGACCCGGGAGAACGTAAGAAATAAATAGACGTTAAATTAAATGTTAAATAAAATGTTAAATTAATCCAACATAAACGTATTTTCTATGTGGGTTACATTGTGTCTGACAACACGGACACAACAACACCAAAAACACTAACGAGGACAAAGTCCCTGCTGAACCTCTGAACCATGAGCTGCTGCTGATGTGCTGAACATGTGAACACACTGATGAAAATATCACTTTATTCTCTTTTCCTTCAAAAACAAACATGAACGCTGTCATCTGACAGAAAAGGCAAAGACAGGAAGTCAAAAATCAAACACATGAAGCTGAAATGGAGCAGAAGAATCAATCTGATCATGAAGAGCAGATTATTTCTTTGACTGAACTGTGGCCCCAAAATTCATCCTGGGCCCATCCCTAGAGCTGGACCACTACAGAACAACATGTGACAGGCTTTGGTCTGCTGGACACAGAGCAGAGTGAAAACTCAGCAAACAGATGAAGATCCAACAAAGCTGCAGCTTCAGCCTGAACTGAAGAGAGTCCTCAGAGCTTTGTCTGCTCTCAGACTGATGGAGCTCAGTTATTGGAGGGCTCCTGATTCATTCTTCTGCTCTGACCACAACTCACAGCTCTCTGCTCTAAACACTGACTCTGTTTTTACCAACAGGTGGAGGGACTGAGGAGACGATCATCACCATCTTCTGCCTCAGAGGACTCTCTGCCACATGGAGGTCTGACCATGTGTGAGCTCATCAACAGTCAGTAACTCAGAGACTGGGACGTCCTGCTGCTGTGTCCTTCTGCAGACGTGTCCACACAGACTCTGTTCAGGTCCCTGCAGATCCTCAAACAGTCTGACAGAGTCTCACATTTGCTTTTTGAAATCTGAGGCCTTCTAAAGTCTCAGCTGCTCTTCTTCTTCCTCCTGAGAGGTCTTCATCATGGGACGTCCCGTTGACGGAGCCCCCCTGTCTCAGACCTGTGTGAGCCTTTTTTAAAGGCTCTTCAGAAAACAGCAGAAACAAACTGCAGCAGCAACATGATGTTTGTTCAGGGAGCATTTCAAAGGTCTCTGTCCAAATGCAGGCGTGTCCTCTCTCAGCTCTTTAAATCAGTACAGGAGACAGATCTATGTGACTAGATCTATTAGCTCATAATTCTAGTCCTGGTTTAAACCAACAACACATTCTAATTTTAATTATTCTCATTTAAAAAGCAACGATTTGCTGTTTCCTTCTCTGTGTTTCAGCCTGTTTCAGACAAACAGAGACCTGCACAGATAACAGACTTTCAGATCTGCAGACTAGAAGACACAGTAACCAGTGAATTTAACTTTAAAAACTTAAAAACTTTAAATGGACTGTCAGTTTTTATTTTTGTCTGTTAATGTCTAATTAATGTTTTGTTATCATGGTGGCAGTGGAATTACAAATGTAGCTGTTTTACATCTGAATGTGGTTTTATCATGAAGATGACTCAAAGTCATGAGGTACGTGTTTAAAGCCTTGATTATGCAGATCATGGATATAAACTGTGGACTTTGTCAAAAACTAAATCCTTTTGGCCCTGTTATCACTTTGATTAAACCCTTTACCTGATTTATAAAGGGAGCAGCTGGGAGCAACGGTGTCCAAATCTTTTGGATATAATGTTAAAATTCAAACCCTCTGGAAATCTTCTTCAGGATTATCGCTCACTGTTCAGCTTTTCCAGGACGTTTGACTTTTTTCATCATTTTCCAAATGTTTTCCATGCCTGGGAAATTGGTCAATCATATTTCAGGATTCCAGGTTTTCCAGGACATTAGAGAACCCTGAGTGACCGTCGACACAGCAGGCTCCATTAGTTACAGACATCTCACTGACACTGGGGGATTGTGGGTAGGCTATAGAGACAGACAGAAGTCAGAGACTGTGGGTTCATCATGTTTTATGTTCTTAGGAAGAGGCTGATTAAATATGAGCTTGAGCCTTGAGGGAGCAGCTGCATGGTTTCACACCCTGGTGGCCTGTTCTTGGTCTACATGGACATTATGGCCAATAATCAGACACACACAGGCAGCACAGCCTGTATGAGGGCGGAGCTGATGGAGCAGAGCTCATCTACTACACCTGTAACAGACAGTTTTTCCTTTGACAGCCATTACAGGGGCAGCTTTTAAAAGAATGGACTCATATGACAGGGTTCACACTCTTTTCTGGAAATCACTTTCCAGGAGTTTTCCAGAAAACCCCTCTCCCCTTTGCTCTGCAGTGTCCTTTTCTACAGCTGTGCCTCACATTTAGTACATTTACCCAGAATGCTTTGTTTATGCCTCTTCCACTCCACAGGTCTGATTTACAAGATGTGCAGCTGTAACAATGAAATAATTTGGTACATACTTAAACATCATGACTAAAGAATAGTTTAATAACACCCACAGATAAAAATAATAAATATTTGACTACTCAGTGGGCTTTTATTTCACAATTCCTCCCCAGACACTCCAGCTCCTGTGTTTATATTTAGGTTGGACTAATGACACACAGAAGAATCGTTTATCAATCAGTTAACAGACAGACCCATTGAAATCATGCAGACAGCTTTTATTTTGAAATCTTTTCTGGCATTGCATTACCGTAATAGCGTGTGTATAAGGGCACCGCCAAATTGAGTGGCGGCTGTTGACGCGGGGTTTCAGAGTGGAGGCTGGCTTGACTGCAGTTAAGTAACGTTAGCATAAAACTCTCTTACGTTAGCCCAGTAGAGGCAATCTTTGCTAGGTTATGTAGGTAGCGTTCAACATAATTTGTTTGTTTTTTGTGATAGACTGAGGAGACTGCTGGACCACACATTGAAGACAATGTTTTTGTTTTTTTTTCTAACTTTTTATTTTGCTATTCTTCTGAACATAAATGTTTCCTCAGCCTTCCATCAGCAATGGGTCACCCGCCGCCTCCACCAGGGCATCATACCGCTAGATATTCTTACACTTTTATACCCGAACACGACAGACAGGTTATCAATCAGAAATAAGTTTAAAATAAGTTTGATAGAATGTTCGACAATTTTCTCATTCAGTTGGATGGTATGAGCTTTAGCTTAGCTTATCACCTGTTCAAATATGGACTCCACTGAGTGACTGTCATGACTTCTCTCTTGCTCCATGATGTTTTGATAATTTTTTAAGGCTCCTTCATCTCTTTTGAAATAACCGTGAGTTCAAGTCCGTTTTCATATTTTCATGGAACAAGTGTAGCGCTCCGCTAGCTCTGCCCTTTTTCAATTGGATTCCCTATGTTATTTGTTAGCATAATGCTAGGTGAGGATTGATCCATTAAGATTTTAAGGAGCAGAACCAAATTATTTTAATAAAATTTATTTTTGTAATTTTTAGAACTTTTGAATGTAATATAAGACAAAGTGTAAGTTTATATCTATTTCTGTGCATATTGTGTGGAAATAGCCTTTAGATTTGTTTTAGAAATAACTTGAAATGAAAATACAGTGTATGGTTTTCATTAACTATGAATTAAAAACTTTGTGATGGATTTCTTGTACTGTATGGGCACCTGTGTTTGTGTGTTTAATTTCAGGTTCCCCTGCCATCAGTTCCCCAAAGTCATGCTGGACGCTCACGTCTTTTAATAAAAAACAAGGCCTGCTAACACTGTACAAGGGATGTTGTGTGCTTGCCTTTGTCTTTAGCATCAACATGGAGCATACCCAGAGGACAATCAAGAGCTAAATTAGCATAAGATGGCCTTGTTGGGAAGATCAACTGGTCTAAGTACATGCGCGCATTCGCGGAGGTAAACCTTCTTCTTCAGTTCAGAGGTCAGCACAGTCACAAAGACATGTCTGGAGTGATACAAACTGTAATGGAGGAGTAGCGTGAGCGGACCATGATGAAATATTGGTGAAATTAATGAGTTTTCGGACGATTAATGCAGTTTTAGGAGCAGCGCTATACATGCCCCGTGTGCTACCATTATACGGATGTCCGCTGCTCGATTTTGGATCTAAATATCTCCTGAAGCACTGTTTGGATCAGGAAAGCCTTCTGGGTGAGTATATTGTTCTACTCCATTCTATAAACAATGTGAGAGCTCTAGGAACTTATCCTTATCCTTTAACCCTAACCCGTGCCCCTTGGATTCATCATCTGGTGGGATAGGGGTCCCTACCCCTTCCCCATCCCTTACCCTAAACCTAACCAGCCGTGAGACTGCAGCCTGCAAGGACACAGCTGGATACTATTGCTGCACTCTGCAGATATTGACGAGGATTGTGAACAGCTTCAGTGAAGATTTCCGTGACAAGTGTCTTGGCTTCATCGACCGAGCAGCAGCCGACAAAGAAGAAACTCGATCTTTACCCGAGAAATGTAAGGGTTTAGACTTTATAAAACTTCACGAGTTTCATCAGGTCAGAATCAGTCCTCAGTGAAAACAAAGTCAATAAAACGTCCTAAAATGACTCTTTTAGTGTTTATTCATCACATTTACCAGAATATTGAGGAAATATTTACAGTTAAAATAGAATAACATCAGAAATGATGGAATAAAAAAGGTTGAAACACATGAAACAGGATGGAGTCGTCCAGTGTTTAAGGTTTAAAGTATTTAAGGTGCCGTGGTTCAATCATTTTGTGAATTAGTTGTAACAACTGGAATACTTGGTTGTAATTGTTTCTTCTTAACTCTTAGGTGTATTTTAAATAAATAAAACTTAAATATTATCCATTTAGTGTTATATAATACTCTTTAAGCACCTTATCATGGAGACAGAGAGAAATCCTGCAGCTAAACCTTCTCTCAGAAGGATTTTATTGAGCACCAGGTTACATCTGGAGAGGCACATCTCTGCTCAGACAGAAACTTCACTTTGTAGCTCTTGTTAAAATTCTTCTAAAGCAGTAAGCAAATGCCTCTTTTCCTCTGTGATTGTGTATTTGTGATGGTCCACTCACTGAGGGTGATGATTTTTTAACTGATCAGTCAGAGACAAAGCTCTGTTTGGCCTTGATTCTGTTTTTAGGTGTTTAAAACATCAAGTATTCACTGCATTTGGATCTCATAACTGAGATTTAATATTCTAAACTCTTGATAAATTTCCAAGTAAGGTTTCTTTTTTACACGGTGTCTACTAAATAATGTGCAGTTAGAGTAAAAACACTGTGGCCATCTTGGTGACCAGAGTTTCTTCTCCCCACTGTAAAGAATGACAGATGTGTGTTTGTGTGTTTGTTGAAACTGTGCGTCAGTGTTGTAATGACTTGATGAAAGACTCTCTGCTGAATGTGCTGATGTTGTGTTGAGTTGTTGAGCCCTGTATCCTGGCACATTTGTTGGTTTCTGTCTGTAGATCCCAGATCCAGCTCTCCTGCTCCCCCTAGAGGACAAAGACAAAGACCACAGCGCCTGCACAGCTGTCCAGGTCCACCCAAACAGCCCTCCTTGTGGCCAGCCAGGTAAGCGGCCTTCATTTGTCCAGATGGAGGGCTACTCTCATTTATTTGACTCTTTCTCCCCTGATCCGACTCCCCCTACCATCTCATCCTCCATCTCCTCAGACTCCTCCTGACATCACTGAGTCTTTTTCTGTCTCAGACTTTCTCTTGGACGTATTTGGCTATCATGAGGACTGTGACTATCCCCCCCCCCCCCCCCTCCGTGAGTGAAGCCTTATGTCCATGCATGTGGGTAATTTATGTAAAACAGGGGTGGGAAGGTGGGTTTAGGGGAATGTTTTTAATTTTCTATGTAAAGCACTTTGAGTTGCATTCATTTGTATGAAAAGCGCTTTATAAATAAAGTTTGATTGATTGATTGATTGAGATTCCTCGCTGGCTTCCATTTCATCCAAAGTGCTATCAGCTAGCCAAACCAGGCTCCCATGGCACTATCTGCTGAATCCCTCCCCTGCTGGTTCGCTGCATTTGAGATGCTGGCAAACCTGGATGAGCTCTGGTTTTCCAAGTGTCCACAACACCACACTGATCTCGGCTGCTCCATCTTTGTCTTGTGTTGGTGCACGCTCGTCTAGATTTATCGCTTGCAAAGGGGCCGTGTCTCTTGTCCTCACAGCTTTTCCCTGTACGGGCCACCAATTATGTTACACTTGTCCAATGACTAACTTTAGTTCTTGCTTTAGTCCACTTGTCTCCTCTTACCTCCCTTCCTTCACCTTCACACCCAACACAGCATGGTGTGGATTTGCTGTTCCTCATGAGACTGGGATCCACATTCAAGATTTCCTGCTGCTTAACAGAAGGTTTTTTCTTGAGCCATGATGGAGGGATTCATGATTGACTATATGGATTCATGTTGGTGTTGGATGGATATATTTGTATATATATGTATATGTGTATTTTATATTTGTATATATATGTATCTATGCATATATTTGTATCCATAAAATGAAGAGCTTCATGCTCTATTGTAAAGTGTCTTGAGATAACAATTGTTATGAATTGGCGCTATACAAATAAAGATTGATTGACTGATTGATTGATAATTTCATTGACAGGAGATCTGGAAAACACTGGAACACAAATCATATCTGCAGTCATCATGAGTATGTGCTCTCTGTGTCGTTGTTCTGAGCAGGCCCAGATTGGCAGAGGCGGGACTTTTCCCGGTGGCCTGCCTGGACAGGCCAGCCATGGATTGGTCGGCTTTTTGGCAGAAAGGCCAGAGACAGCAGCGCTAGCACGCGCCCCCCTCCTGCCACTCACACAAAGCAAGTGCTCTGAGCTCTGAATCAGAAGGATAGGGGTTGGTCAAAGTGACATTTTTTTAGAAGAAACGTGCCGTAATTGGTTAGTTGCTTTATGGCCCACACCTTCATAGCAACAACAGAGAAACAAGCACTGCAGAGCGGTGATACGAGAGTGAGGCAAGAGTGAAAGCAGTGAGGATTATGGAGCACCCTGATAAACCCGGCTGCAAAAGAGGAGAAAAAACAAAGAGAAAAGGTGGACATGAGAGGGAGATGGAGAGGAAAAAAAGGTCACTCGAGGAGGAAGGGGCAAAGTGTTATAAACTTAACACACACATTTCGTCAACGCCCGCCCAGGTCCGACAGCGTATAGTTCAAAATAAATGATGCTGCTATATCAAGTAAGTTTACAAACGATCAGTTCTCCTTACAAATGCTTCATCAGACTTCAAAGGCGAAAATATAATATAAACTGAGTGGTATATTATTGATTTGCTTGGCTATATTGGAAAACTTTGTTTCATTTTGTCAGTTGCAAGCATGGATGTATTATAAGAACTGGATAGCGTGGCTCCGCCTTCCACCATGTAACGTATTTGAAGCCAAAATATCCCCCGTCAGGGCGCCGCCATTGTGCAGCCAGTAGAGAATTTGGACCATATTTGGACGCAGCTGTCGTAAACTGTCGCAAACGGTCGCAACACTCCGCAGCATACGCCGTACACAATCACTGTGAAACTGCCGTAAACCGCGGTTATTTTTAAACTCTAATAACTAATAAAAAAGAAACTTTTCAGAAAAAAGAGGACTTGGAAAACACACAGCCCAATAATACTTTCATATCACCACAGCATACGGATGGGAGAAATATTGGTGTAATAATTTTTTGAAGTTTCACTTCGGCCCGTTCAGATGAATGGAGGAGACGGAGATTTGACCTATACTGCAGCCAGTCACCAGGGGGAGCAGTTTTCGTGGCGGCTTCAATTTTAGCCTAGCATCATGGCGTCCATGTTTTTTACAGTCTATGGTTGCAAGTGACACTTTGCTAAGCCACGCCCCCTTGGTTACTGTTGCTATGCCTGTCAAGCTTTCCCTTCTAGAATGAGAAATATGGAGTTTTAGTGAAATCAATGAGTGTTATTCAAATATCTGAACAGATTCTTCAGATACTTTGGAAAGAAGTAGCCAGAAAAGGTCTCCAGTATGTTTTAGAGAGATACATCACCAAATCAAATGTTGGCAGAGTTAAAGTGAAATCAAAACAATTAAACTAAGGACAACAGTATTCTTGTAGAGTAGGGTACAATAATACAATACAATACAAATTTATTTGTACTGCACATTTAAAAAGAACCACGGGGGTAGCCAAAGTGCTGCACAGTATAAATATATACAAGACAAGCTCACGGCAAGTGCCTTTAACCTCTTAAGACCCGAGCTCTTGTTTCAAATGCATTTTTTATTTCTCTTTGTTATTTGGGCTTATTGGAACCAGAAAAGTATAAAAAATTAAGCATCATCTTTCCATATGATGTTGTTTTGGAGAAAAGTGATGTCCACGTATGTGGACACTGGGTCTGAATTTCCATAAAACACAATAAAGTCAGCTTGTGTATTAGAGTGCAAAATTATTTATTTCCAAACTGAAAATAGCAGTTTTCTTTACTGTCTGCTTCTGTTTGTATTAATAACATATACAAACATTTTATTTTATGAACAACACAGTGCAGAAAACAAATTGATATCACATTTCCGCTCTATTTGAACAATCATAACAAGACTAACATGAAATGCTGCGAAAAGTGCAAGAAGATAAACAGCTTTTTGCATTGCCTATGTACAAAAACTAGGAATGCACTTTTCCCCTGAAACATGAACACACCTATGTGTGAAAGGCTGCATAACAATTGCGTTCAGCTTGCAAGCACAAGAAAACCTTGCAGGTCACACAACGCACTCGGGTTCTCCCAGTGCAGCCTGCTGCTCTGCATCGTGCGGCATTCTTCAGGCTGATCATCTCTGGCAGATGCGCATTAGCTCTCTTGCGGACTGAGGCATCGGGCACTGGCATCACTGGACATTTTTTCACCTGTCTTGACTCTTCTTCTGACAGCTCTGAGAAGTTGTCCTCTCGACTGTGATGCTGGTCCAAGAGGGTCCTAGCCACTTCCATCCGGAACTCGAGGAACTGCATGATGCTCTTCTTTGGTGTACCACAATTTCTCAGGTCATTGCGGTAGAGTAGCCAACTGTTGGCTAAAGCCAGATCTGTGAAATGCATAAGCATCCGCATCGTCCACTTCTTGGTACGGGCACTTATGCGATAATAGCTCATCATCCTATCGACCAAGTCGACCCCTCCCATCTTCAGGTTGTACTCTCGGACAATGTTTGGTCGCGATACAGACACATATTGCTTGAGCCTCTTGTCCCAGCGCTGGCAGGTGTCTTCAGGCTGAGTACCATGTACATTGGACATCATCAGCACTGGTTTGTTGTCATACCATTTTATGACACACAACTCTCCATCTTTAGTGGACACTTCTGCTGAAGCACCTCTTCCTGCAGTCTTCATGGCTTTGTCACTCGGTAACTTTTGCACTGCTGCAGCGACCCGGTTCTTCATCACGGTACCAGTCATGTACAGCTCCTTCTTCATCATTTGTTCTGCAGTTTTGATGCTTGTGAAGAACCGGTCGCAGTACACTTTTGTGCCACGATGCAGAGTTTGACACAAACGAGCCATCACTAAGCCTCCCAAACCCAGACCTTCTGGTTCTTTGACCTGCTCAAACAGTGGACCTGTTCCTTGGTACAGATCAAAGTCCAGCACAATGCCATCTGCTGTAGCACACACAAAGTTTTTTACCCCGACAGGGTTTGGCTTCATTGGCAGATATTGCCTGAATGGACAGGCTCCTGTGAAAGGAACCATCTGTTCATCGATTGAAACACATTCAGGTCGAGCCTGGGACCTGCAGCCTTGCAAAATCCGGTTTAGGAAGGGCCTCACCTTCCAGAACTTGTCATTTTTTCGCAGGTGTTCTGGCACATCGTCATCAACTAAGACTTTTATTGAACTCCTCAGCTTGAAGAATCGGTCTCGTGTGAATTTGTCAGTGATGGCAGAAAACTTTAAGGTTTTGGACCAGTATGTCCTTATTTTGGGGTATCGGATGCAGGACATCATAATACAGGCACCAAAAAAATGATAAATTTCATCTACTGATGTGTTGAGTAGTTCCCCACTCCTACTCAGAGACATTGCATTTGAACAATCTGAAATGGTTTGCATTAAATTTTTATCAATGTATTGTTCAAAGTAGTTGAATGGCATCCAATCACTTCTGTTGTCCTCATCTGTGTCCTCATGCTCGAACTCTCCAAGATTTGGCATCAAAGGAGAAATCCTCCAGCGCATTCCGCGTTCTGTACAACCAGAATCAGAATAGAAATAGCACTTTTATTTTATGACACTGAAAATTTACCTTTAAGTCGTGTCAGTTACTGTACCTTTATTGGACTGCCCCTGAGAGCTTGGTCCTGGTGTTGGCTCCTCTGGGCCATCATCTGAGCCATCAGCCTCAATCTGCTGAGTTCCACGGTGACGTTTGGGAGTGTGGGATCTGGAAACGTCATAGTCTGACCCTGTACCTGTCCCTGAATCTGTCAACAATTGTTGTAAATTAGCATTTTACTGAAAAAAAACACGAATGTAATGGTGCCATGTCTGCATATTTTCCAACATATCATTCACCTAACCCTGAAGCCTAAACTGTCTAAAATAAACTATCTACTGTAAAGCCTAGTCCGCTGAGTTTTGGCTAACCATTATTTTCAGCACGGAGACGTTTACGTCCCCTGCTGTGCTCAGTGGGCTCTGGAATGGGGTCCTCATCCTCACAACTGTCATCCTCGCTGTCACTTTGCTCCAATGGTGTGGGTTGATAATCAGCATCCAGGATGACATCATCATTGTCAGACAAATTTTCCACATCTGACTTGTTTCCATCAATTAGACCAAGCAATTCCAATGCTCTTTGCAGAGAAAAACGCTCTGGGAGTAAGGGAAATAAGAAATAAAATTGTTAAAATAAATACAAACACAAAAGGAAAGCCAGGAGACACAAATGCCAAATTAATATAACAGTTCATTATCACAATAACATAAAAAAAATTAAATAACAACAGGACAAAAAGATCCTTCTGCAATTACAATATTGCACCTGGATTATTTTTAAATTATATTTCAGCAGTACAAAGCTGTTTTGTGCTAGACTACTGCACCACTTATGAGGAAAGGTGAAACTTGTAATATGTTAATTATTTTTCATTGTTATCTTAAAACATTATGAATTATGTCAAAAAAATAAAAAGCCATCATGATTTTGGACAAATGATATTTATTATGAGAAATACCAACAAACTTTCAGAGATTACTAAAATAAAGTAAGTGTCTGAATAATTTTGTTAGTCTAGAACATTCAGTGTCCATGTTACAGCCTGAAAAAGCTGGATAGTTCACATTTTCTATCTGGTTGTACTGTCAGTGGCTAACAGTACTCTGGCTAAATTGACACTTCTGTCCTCATCTGACCCCATTCCCCCCCCCCCCCCCCCCCCCGAAGTAAACTTTTCTCTCCCTTTTCTAATTCCTTCTCCTCAAAAACACACAAAAAATTGGCCTAGACACAACATAAAAACGAGTAAAAACACTGCTACTACTGCTAGCATGCTAGTTCTCAAACTGTTAACATTTTCACAGTTGAGTCCTGCTGTACACGTACGTGTACATTACTTTTAGCATCATATTTGATCTTGACTTTTACTATTTTTTTTGTAAATTCCGCATGTCATGGCAAACTTACAATACTTATATGTATATCTAAACAAGAATATTTCATGAAATGTGACTGGAGTTCATACCTTCTCGACGTTTGGGTTTGAAGTGGCCAGTGGAATTTTCCTTGGTGTTCGTGGCCATTTTGGATTTTTCAGAAAGGGTGTTGTACTCTTCTGATACTCCCAGATGGCAGTGCAAGTGTCCACATACGTAGCCGAAAAGGCCCCAGTTAAGCAGAATTAGGAGCTATGGTACTACAGCCCAAAATGTGTTGTCCACGTATGTGTACACCGGGTCTTAAGAGGTTAAATAAGACCACCGACATGATAAATTATAGATATAAGATATTAAAAGCCACAGAGTAAAGGTGTGTTTTTAAGAGGCATTTGAAAACAGAAAGTGAGGAGGCCTGTCTGACCTTTAAAGGCAGCTCGTTCCAGAGCTTGGGGGCAGCGGCAGCAAAAGTTCTGTCACCTCTGAGTTTTAGCCGAGTCTTAGGGACCGCTAGCAGCAACTGATCAGCTGATCTTAGGGATCGAGGCGGACTGTTCACTGTTCTTTTTCTCAGTGAGACTTTGCCACCTTCACAGGCTTCAAATTTGCACAGATTTTCACAGAAAAAAATTGACATATGCAGCATGTTCATGAGAAGTGCGCTTGTATTTTTCACAGGTTTAACAGTAAAACAGTAAAAAATAATTTCTGCACGTGACGTTTCCGCAGATCCGCTGAAAACTTCAGCAACTTTGAAGCTCTACAGATTGGGCAATCTTCCACCTACAGACTTCATGCTTTAAAAGCTGCACTGACTTCTCAGCCATTTTTACATATCTTCAGCTTTTTGCTGGCTTATACAGTTTTTTAAATATAACTTTTTAAGCAACACCAACTTTTGAGGAAATCCTTCATGTCAGAGCGCGTCAGACCGAAGACTGCCGAGTGAAGCACGTTTTTAACTCGTCACTGTGTTAACATTTTAAGCACTACAGACATGAGAATTTTATTAAACGTTTCAGCAGGTTGTTGGGACGCTCACGGTGAAATCCTTTTCCTGATATCTATCCCGATTTAGACACAGTGAGCGTTCGTTTACCTGGAAGTGTTATCAGTGCTGAGCTGCTGTGCTTAGGAGAAATAGCCTGCTTCCCATCCTGTCACAATCTCAGCTTCAGCCTCAGCCTCATCCGCAGCCTGTCACTCACCTGCTCCACTCTAATCAGTCCAGATTCACCCCACCTGTGTTGCCGCTCACACCTGCACCTCGTCTCTGGCAATCAAGCCAGCTACTAAAGCCCCAGCTCCGCACTCAGTCATTGTCAGACTGTCGTCGCACTCATGCAGAAAGGTCCAGACTTGTTTCCCGGATTGATTACCCGTTGCCGACCAGTTTCGTCCCAGACTCTACCTCATACGCCTGACCCTCGGCTTGACTCCAAGGTATCGACTAGCTTCTGTCCTGCATTCACCCGCCTGTCTGAATCCCCGGCTTTCGATCCTGCTTCCGCCTCCTGTTGTCAACCCTGTCTGATCTACGCCAGACCCACGCCTGGTATCTGATCCTGCTTCCGCCTCCTGTTGCGAATCCTGTCTGATCTACGCCAGACCCACGTCCTGGTATCTGATCCTGCTTCCGTCTCCTGTTGCCGAGCCTGTCTCTTCTACGTTGTGCCATTCGCCTGGTGTCTGACTCCGCCTGTCCTCGACTCACGAGAGCTCGCCTGAACCACATCACCGAGTGTTCCCGAACGCCTCCGATCGTCAGTGTGTGAGTCAAGCCTGCATCACCTACTCCCCTTAAAAGAACTGAGTGAGCTTCTGCCTGTGCTTCTCCTGGGTGGCTTAGTCGGTAAGGTGTCCGACTACGGATCAAATGGTCACGGGTTCGTCTCCCACTCAAGCCACAGCCTGTTTCCTGTCTCGACTGTGTGGCTCTCTGTTTTGGTCACCTCCGTGTTTGCTGTCGCGGGTTGAAGCCCCGCTCAAGACGCAGCTACATCCCGTTAGAAGACTGTGTGAGCCGTCACCTCCTTGTTTGCTGTCGCGGGTTGAAGCCCCGCTCAAGACGCAGCTACCTCCCTTTAAAAGACTGTGTGCGCCGTTGTCTGAGCGGCTCCGGGTTAGCTCAGTTGGGAGAGCGCCCGCCTGCAAATCACCTGGTCGCGGGTTCGCGTCCCGCTCAGAAGTGTTTCTGGTCCTGGTGTTGAATAAAGACTGTACATTGCTTACTTCACCTACTTGCTTCTGGGTCCTCACTATCAGCGTTACACATCCTTCAACATATAAAATCTCATGGATAAATGGGTAGTGCAGCAGGTTATGGAATGGGAAACTGGGGTTCAATTCCTGGTAGAGGGACTTTTCTACTCCAGCTAATACAGATCCTACTTTAAAATGGAGTAATCATGCTTGCCTGGCCACTTTATTAGGTACATCCACAATTCTACAAATATCAACACATTTAACCAAACAGTGATTCATTTTCTGCTTTCTTTCACATCTGCAAAAAGTTTTAGTGCACTTTTCACTATCTGCTACAGTTTCTGAGATATGACTGTTGAAGCAGCATCAACTTTTGCACATTTCTTTGAAGTTAGAGCGTGGTCATGAAGCACACCTGAGCTCCAGTATCTATGATGTTCTGCAAACATTTTTAATGCACATTTCACACATTTTCAGCCCTGATGTACTGCTTACAACTATTCATGTCACAATTTCAACTTTCTTTGCATTGCTTTGAACAATTTAATTTCACAGTTTCAGCAGTCACACTCAGCATTTCAACGCATTTCCTGAATGGAAATGCAAATTCTCTAGTTTTAATTTGTCTTTCATTGTCATTGTGTTTGCCCATTTCTCTGGTGGCCATTCACAAAATGCTAAAATATATCAGTATGTCAGAACTTGTTTCTCTTACACATATTTCTTGTTCACATATTTCAGTGGCTCAGGGTTTAACAGAAGTAACCTACTACTGATACTTCTTTGTTAACATAATCTTACCTGACACATAGCGCTCATGATAGTTAGCACCTTACTTAAGAACAAATGCAGGTGTTCTTAGGCTTTATCCACACTCAGCATCTTTCTATTTGCATCTTGGGCTTGGGAAAGGCCAAAAAAATCCACACCACCCTCCAAACTTCTCAAATATTGACTGTTAGACTTGTAAGTGTTGTATGCACACAGCTTAGGCTTATTGATTTCTTTTGAAAGCTTCACAGGCCTCCTGTGTGTTTTAACGGTTTCTAACCTAGGATTGGACAGTAGCCCTTTGTGGGAGGGGCTTAGCAAAGGGTCACTTGTGCCCTCAGAGTTAGACCCTCACCCTTTTAGTAACATGATGAAGTACACACTCACACACCATTTGTCTTTCTATGGCCTTTGCTTTATTCTAACAGCAACAATAACAACCTTCACTGCTGGCTGTCAAAGGAAGTTTTATTCCACATTGTAGATTTATTTTGCTGTCTGTCTGCTGCAGTGCTGTGGTGCTTTGTTGTGTTTGTCTCTCAACAGTCAAAATATAATATAGTTCCTAGACTAGTCACCTGTGTATATTCCAACCCTGGATTATAGGGATCCCAGTATCATAAGCCAAGGGATAAATAAATAAAATATATAATGTATGAACTGCTGCTGATGCAGCTGTCATTTTGGTATATCTGGCATTGACTGTATGGAGCTGTCATCATGGTTGTGTTAAATAGAGTTCATGTCAGTTTAGTGGTGTTGTAATTGCTATAACATAACTGTAAAAAGCATATTTTTGGATGAAAAAAAAAAATTGGCTCATTATCCCACCTGACACTACCCTCGCGAGGTGGAAGTGGCCTGACTGATTGGAAATCTCCCATCCTTAATTTCTTTCCCAGTCCGGCCCTGTCATGCTCCCAGAGGTAAAATGGCTAATCTTACTTACTTGGTAAATATAAGGGATTAATTGGATTTCTGTGGCCAATATTAATGTTTCTGGAAAGCATAAATATAAAACAGTGCACTCTTTTTGAGCAACACAAGGTATGATTGAATTACCTGAATTGTTTTTCAGATTTGATTTAAACCCCCCTGTCAACACATCCATGCGGGGCCCATGTGGGTTGGATATGGGCTGGTGAATAGGCCCCATCTGGGCTGCCCAGCTGGGTCCCAGTCAATTTTGTCCAGGGGTTCCATGGTGGCCCCATGTGGGCAAGCCCAGATGGGCTCAAGGTGGGCCTTACATGGGCCCTAGCTAAAACCCACACGGGCAACCTAGGTTTCTCCCATCTGGGGCCCACACTAGCTGGGCCCCATTAGGGCTGATTATGGGTCCCATACGGGTGCCATTAGGGACCCATAATCAGCCCACATGAGGCCGATTTTGGTTGCCCATTATTATTTTTATTACAAATTTATATTTTACACTCATGCCATGCAGTTATTGTAATACTAGGTATAATAACAAAGAGACCACTAAATACAGTTACCTTTTTTATTAGTACTTTTTCAGCAAAAATGTAAAATACTTTGCCAAACTTACAGCTCCTTTTAAAGAGAAGTTTCTGAAAAAAATCACTCATTTTCCACATCAAATTAGCCTGAAGCCTGAAGTCCTTGTTGTGGTGTTGCTTGTTGAGTCTGACGAGCCTGTCCATTACCTCCCCGATCTCTAGCACCAATGAGCCACTTGGCAACAGCCTTCTCTGCATCTTTACGGGTGATTTGACTGGTCATGGCATTTTTCTTTAAGCCTCCTGCAAAAAAAAAAAGCATAACAGCCACTTAATTCATGTGACAACACAACTCTCAGGTAGGACTGCAAAAGCAACTAGAGGCACGTCTTAAATAATTTTACTTAATTCTAATTCATCAAAGACTTAAAGGACCTACACCTAATTTTGACAATGGTGCAGGGTCACGAAAATTTTATTTTATTGTATTTTTTATTTTTTGTGGTCCACACGATCCCTGACTATCAAAATGAATTCCTAACATGCAAATTCTTCACAGGGATTAAAATCCTGTTTCACAACTTGTAGGAGGAAAAACTGTTTAAAAAAAAAAAAAAAAAAACACCAATTCATCTGCCAGTTTATGATGAACTAAAAGCTTTTCAAAATACAAAAATGTATTTTTGGACAAAATGCCTCCTTTTAAAATATAATGAAGGACAAACCTCATTTTATTCCACCACTTTAAGAAGCTCAGTTAGGAGTTAGATTCAAACAAGATGGTGCACAAGAGTAACCTGACATGCCAGATGGACAGTTTCATATGTCCACCACGGAAATATTTCACAAGTCCATCTGGGTAGCTGCTCTTCTGATTAGCTTTCAGAGGCGGGACCTTCAAAACAAGCAGTCGCTGGCGATTGGACGACCGTTTGAACCAAAGAAGAAGAAGATTGGACGACCGTTCTGATTGACACACTCACCACAGGCCAATCCACATCAAGCCCCGATATGACGTAGGTTATGTGCGTAGTGGCTAAAGTTAGCTGTTAGTCGCTAACTTAGCTGCTAACAGCTAACGGCCTTATACTATCCTCTTACACTAAAAATAAACTTCTGAGGAGGGCAGATTTCGCCAAGTTTTACTAAGTATCTATGACAGGAGTCACTACCCGATCCGTACGTATTTCTATGTGTGAATCCATCGCGTATATATCAATATCTTTTTTTATACACATCACGGTTCGATAGGGAGTGATGCAGTTTTCGCGCATGCGCAGTACAAATCGGGTAGCCGTCTGCTGACGTCACGCCTTCTCGTCACTTCTGCTCTTCCCGCAGCTCCCGCCTCTGTTCCCTGATTGGGCCGTTAAAATTTTAGCCGCGTGAATCCACTGGACTACGGTGCGCTACAAGATGGGATCTGCAGGATTTCAGGAACTGAATCAGGCAGGCCTGTCTGCTATGCAAGGTTAGCACAAGAGACGATGGTACTTAAATGGAGGAGTAGAGAACAATCTCTGAACACTGTCTTTTATTTAAGGCATTTATTGCAGCGTTTCTGTCCTACTGACCCTCATGAGGGACTGCAAGAGATTTCTCTCCAGTCCTCAGCAATATTAAAAAGATGCACACGGTGGTGTGCTTGGACTTAAAGGGGTGTGGCAAAGACTCACCAGACAAACCAATATAATAAAATATTTTCCATTTTTTCTACATTGTTTGTTTCAATGGGACAAAAAGTATTTGGTCAAAATTAAATATTGGGAACTGACCAAATACTTTTTTCCCCACCGTATGACTTTAATGTTTTAAATTGAATTACTTAATCAACTAACATTTCCACAATATTCAATTTTTTGAGACAAACCTATGGGTGCCTTTACAGTCCAATCTACACATTTATAACAGTAGGATATTGTGACACCTTTATTCACATGCACTTACCATATAGACCTTGAACTCTCTCTTCCTGTTTCGGCCCACAAAGTTGTACTGCCTGGATAAGCCATGGTCTAGGACAGGGGTCGGCAACCTTTTCAATCAAAAGAGCCATTTTGCCCATCACTCCCACCAAAAAAATCTGTCTGGAGCCACAAAACACATTTGAACCTTAAAATGACGACAGCAGCACCTGCTGATTCTACATTATAATGACAGATCTATAAACAATCGGCTTTACCACCTGACATGACCATGGATGTCATGGACCATGTACTTTTGTTGCTTTAACTTGACATTAGTGTTATACCATATTATTTTGAAGTAATTCATTTAGAACTAAAATGACAACAATGGTGTGTTTACTTTGATTTTCAGGTTTGTCAACAAAAAATAACCATCAATTAGTACACTGTTATTTTCATTTTTTATTTTGTTATTGTTGTTGCTCCATTTTTTTCTACAGGATCAGGTTTTACTTGCAGTGGAGAAATCATAAATGTTTCTTTGACATCATCAGGTGAGATGGGGGTCAGAAGGTCTTACCCTCACATTTTAAATTTAAATTATTTCATTCCTGCACTCAGATCATTATTATGCACAATTTTATCATAATCATGATGTGATCTTGTGATTCTTGAGGTGCTTTTCGACATCTCATCAGTGTTTTAGAAGCTTATCCCACATAATTACTCAATGTTTAGTTTCATGCCAATTTTGATGTGTCATTAAAAATTGTCATATATATATAACACAGTTACTCACACACCTGAGTCTGTAGTTAGTGAATGAGAGATCATGTGAGGGGGAGAGACTGACTGACTGCAATCATAACACAGAAATGGTGATAAAAAACATCCACCTGATATCTTTGTGTAAAAATCCACCACTTCAACAACGCTGTCACAGTCGTGCTGAATTATCGTCCCCTTGTCTCTCGTCTTTTCCAAAACTTTATCGCCGACATGCCTCTGTTTAAAAAGTTTGAATCCCTTCACAGCAGCAGTTAAAAGTCTGAGAGTTCATCTTAACATCTTCATCAGAACTTAAAATGAACATCAAGTGAGCTCACAGCCAAAGATGCAGCAGCATCCTGCTCTAACTCCGACCTGCTGCAGGTCACGCAGAGGTCATGGGAGGGTCACACATGACTCAAAGTTAACCATATAAAAACTAGGAAATTTTCATTAAAAGAAAAAAAGGCAGATGGTGCCAAAACATGCAGAAATAACATCAATTAATTAGAGTTTAATGCAAGTCAAAGAAGACGTTTTTTGCTCTTCTGACCTCTGAGTCAAGGGAGCCACTGGCGAGGGGCAAAAGAGCCGCATGCGGCTCCGGATCCGCAGGTTGCCGACCCCTGGTCTAGGAGGAGGCTCATCATCCATCTCGTGGCCTCGTCTACAGTTGCTCCCCCAATATCAGCCACAGCTGCCACCTGAGATAAAACAAATGCAATAAAAAGCAAATGTATCTATCATGCTGGAGTAAACCACTCAAGAATACTAGTAAGTTTTAGATAAAATTCACTTGCCTTAATGAACACAATAAAATCAATTGAAGCATTTTAAAAACAGCGGGTTAAAAAAAAAAAAATACACACACATTTTGGTTTTGAATAATGTTTCGCTCCTCATGCGACAGGAAAGCTCTTCGGATGAGGAGTGAAATGTCTGAAACCTTCACGTGAAACGGCCTCAGCTCTGGCTGTGCAGCGGAGGCCGTTTCACGGCGCTATGAGAACTAGAGCCTTATTTAGCGGTGTTTTTGTGTGAAAGTAACTCACTGAAAATTCTCTAAATAAAGCGTGAATGCAGACCGATATCAGACTTTTTCGGTGGGAGTCCGTTTATTTGTGTTTTTGGTCAAGTAAAATATGGCCCCGTCTGACTGCAGCGGAACTCTGCATACGAGCAGAACCGAAGCAGGAAGAGGGAGTTAGGTCCTAGCGCCCTGGGTTTCTTCTCCACATAAACACTGCTGTAGAGGTAATTTCTGCCCTAACCCTTGTGATAGGACCCAACTTGTTCAATCCCGGAATATCACTTTAAGGCAATCAGCCGGCGCCAAGAGCAATCCGCCGCAGGCTTAAATAAGGAGATCCAACTCAGAAAACCAGGAACAGGTGGTGAAGGTAGAGGAGAGCAGCTCCAAGGGCGCCGCCCATTCCGGTTGTCCACAGGGATGTGAGAGAGGGAAGACAGCTCCACAGCACCAACTCCACACAGGTGAAAAGGGGAAGTGCAGGACAGGAACAAAGGAGACAACCTGATTGGGGAGGGAGAGAAGAACAAAAACTGGAGGACTAGCGAGCAGTCCTCACAAAAACCAGAGTTTTCATTTAACAGTACAGAGGGCTTCACTACCTTTCTCTGACAAGAAGTTTGTTAAAACACTGTACAAATTAAACGTCTTTGCTGCAGATTTTTTGCAGATCTTTTCAGATCTCAAATCTCACAATCCCTTTAAAGGGCTATTTTGGTATTTTTTGAAGTTGGGTTGTTCGAGGTTCATGTTAGTTGCAAATACATAATCCATATAGTTATGACAAATTCTCACCTCACCATCATCATACCTGACCTCTTTGTCACTTGTGGCCGAGTAGCCCACAGCCCATCTTATAAAAAGTTAACCCTCAGACCTTCACTTCCTCTCTTCTCCAAATCATGAATCAGAAGAGGACAAAGAAAACCTGACTGGAAAATGGACCTTCATCTGTACTAAGTAGTTTAGGGTGGAGTTTTGGGGGGGGGTTCCTGTATTGGACACATTTAGGAAATGCTGTACTTTCCGGCACAGCAAATAATATATGATGTACAATATCAGTAGAATAAGTTAAATTGTCAGGAAAAATATCAAAAATTAGGTTAAATAAAATATTGATATTTCTGTTGCATGGTTTTGTGGATCAAATGTGTTTTCATCTTTTGACTTTATTCTTGAAATTCTGATTTAACTCTGAACCATTCAACATTTTTCTTTGGTGCTGACGTCAGACTACATTTTTTCACATGTGCCGATGGTCAGGATGTCAAATGAGGTTACTATAGGGCCACAAAGCTAGCGGTCAGCTGAGGACACTATCTCCTCATAACTTCAGCTCATTTATTCAGTTCATTTAACCCTTTTACTGCTTCTGTGTCGTATTTGATCCATACTTTTATTATACCACTATCCAGTCAATATGATCATGTTATGACTGTGAGTAATATTCATTGTATTGTTTTCTGTATTGTGTAGAGGAGCACTTTTGTTTTCCCTCCTCCCTCCCTGTGTGCTCTTTTCTCTTGAGCTGCAGGTTTGGAGTGTCCTGATTGGACAGCAGCAAACAGGTACACCTGACGCTGAGTGGATGAGTTCTGAGTGGCACCATACGATTGGCTGGGAGCTGATGGCCAGCTTTTTAATGCTTGAACCAGCATTGGATCCTGTGTTTCAATGTGTAGTCCACAAGTTCTGTGGGCCACTGCAATTACATCTCAGCTTTAAGGCCATGGGGATTTTGATCTGTCTGTGTGAGGAGGAGAGACCTGGCACTACAGCTTGCATTTGTACTGCTGCAGACTGGACCAAGAGCTCAGTGGAAGTCACTACATCTGGTGTGAAAACAAACAAACAAACCTCTATTTAATCAATATGATCAGCAAATTATTTAAACATCTGAATACAATCAGATAAATGACAAACATGTCCATTAAACAGATTACCAGTTGCCAAAACACCTAATGCATCAAATGAGATACAAACAATATATATGTTAAATTTTAAGGAAATGTAGATTTTTTAGGATTTCAGGAGAAAGTGAATTAAATATTTCAAGCTCCAAAAAATTGAATTTCTGGCTATAATTTGTGTTTTCAGGAATGAAAGGGCTAAATGTTTTATGTTTTTTCTAAAAGAACTGAGACAGAATTTCAGCAAAAACATAAAAAACAGAAATTTATTATGGATGCTATAATATTATTTCAATCATTTTTGAAAAAAAAATTTAGATGTTACATGATGAACAGTAGGTCAATTCACAATCTTTGTTTATTACTTAATTTTTTATATTTATGTTTATATTTTTCTATAGTGTTACATTTATTTATTTTTAATTATATAATTCTTTCTATGATTATCTGTACATATGTAGCTTAAATAATTGAGCGCACTCAAATTAAGTAACATGTACAAACAACAGGTGATGATGCAGCTGACTCCTCTTAGTTATGTTTGATTAGATTTATCGTTTAACTCATTTCATTTCTTCTGTTTTTACTGACTTAAGAAAAATTTGAGAGAGCTTCTTTAATGGATTCAAATAATCCTACGGTAAACCAAAGTAATGCAGGAGAACACTGGAAACTTCATTCTGATCTCTTAATGTTTTTAATGACCTTCAATGACTCTGTTTCTTTGAAGGTCCACCACAACTTAGCCTCTTTGCATGCTTATAGGTTGATCCAAAGTTAATTTGAGACTTTTCAATACACTGCCCCCTTTTCATTGTCACTTCTTCAATTGTTTTAAAAGGGACATGAAACACACCATACTTGCATGGACACATAGCTGGAAATTAATTAGTAGAGTCTAAAATAAAAAAACCCTGAAAAAAATCAGCCGTTAAATAGAAAAATCGGTTTTAATAATGTATTAATGACACATGCACAGCGCCATCTTGATTTTACGACAGTTGTGATGTCACCAGTTGTGCAGGAACAGTTCATGACGCTTGGGATCTAGACCACTTGAGAGCAAAGATGTCGGAGGATGAGTTTGAGACCGACGTGATGGAGGTTTATCCTACGAACCCAATGGCTTATGCCTTTGAGCCGGTGAGGAAGAAGCCTATAAAAGCTTTTGCAGCGGAAGAGGCAGCAGCCGGAGCGCAGGCCCCCGGCGAGGACAGGACATGAAATACAGCCTGGTGTCTCTGCCGTCGCTGCTCTCCAATGCCGTCCGCCATGGACTCAGTTTGTTGCCGTGAGGCCGACATTGATAACGTGGTCGGCGGTTTGGAGTGCGTGACTCTGTTCCGGACTTACCGCATGGTTTGCCGTGAGAGGGACGTGTTGGAGGTAGCCATGCTCTCCCTCCGTGAAGTCCGGGCAGAGACATTGGTGCGACCTATTAACAGCAGGGAAGCTTTCTGCACGTGTTACTGCGGCCTTCCCCCTCCCTCTCTGCGGATTTTCGTAGTTGAGAAATGTATTGACAGTATGTATATGCAACATCCAGTTTAAGAATGTTTGAAGGAAAAGTATTTCATTATTTTAACGTGTGCAAGGCTTCGACTGGAGGGCTATGTCTTTGGGCCTTTGGGCCAGAGGCTACTTTGGGCGGAGGAATAGAGTCCCCATTCCTGCCTGCGTGGTCACCTCCATCAGGGCTGAGTTCCCCTCCCCAGAGTACCACGGCTTTGAATACTGGGAAGACGACCATTACTAAGTAAGTCTTCACTAGGGATGTAGCGATATGAAAATTTTGTATCACGGTTATTGTGACAAAATCATCACGGTTATCATTATTATCACGGTATTGTTGCGGTGTGCTTAAAAATCTTCAAAAAGTACTTTTACACACAATTTAATCCCTTAACCCCTTTAATATTATAATTATAATGGTCCTTTTTTTTCAATAATGTGTCAAGAAATGCCCTTTGAGTACATCTTTTACCCTTCTTTCATGAGGAATAAAAATAAACAATTCTGGAAAGTATTTGTCATTATTATGTTATAAACGGTGTGATTACAAGAAAATAAAACAACTGATTTGAACATTATACAGGATTCTCTTTATAAACAGTTGTAAATGAACATGTTCAAAATTTGAGATGACAAAAAATAATCTTAAGCTATTTTACAAACACTCCCACATTTTAGTGTGCCTGCAGCATTAGTGTCCATGTTACAGCTCCTTATATTAGACCATGTCCAGAACTTTTTTTAAAATGACGATAATCCCAGAAGCAATTAACCCGCTTCATGATTCTCCTCTGGTCTCCCCTCTCCCTGGCAGATCTCCTCGGTCTTTTCTCCTCTAAACATTACCAAATTAAGATAGATGAAATCCATAAAACACGAACTTTGACGAAAAAAGACGATCTATGCCAAAATACGGCAAATACACGGCAAATCAAAGGCAAGAACACAGTCCAGAATGATACTAATTCTGTTATTTATAAGATTTATACACTTTTGGATGGAATTACCTGAGAGAATAACAGGTAACTACCTGTTATTCTCTCAGGTATGGCTCACTGAATCCTCCCCCTCTCTCTCTATCTCTCTATGGATCAGTCAGTTTATTTACTCGTAGAGTTCCAGCCGTTGAAATCACGCACGTCTTTTTCTTTCACTGCAGCTTCATGTTTAGACATGGAGACTGTCTTCTATCAGTTTCCCCTTAGCATTCTTGTAAAAATCCAAAATTCAACCTGACTCCAGAGTCCGTTTCGAGAAAACTCAGATGTAGCTCGAACTTCGCTCTCAGACTCAGAGGTCAATCAATGCAAACTGCACATGCTCGCACCGGTTTAGGCTGCTTAATCGAAGACAGAGATGTAGGTCCGGCTTTTCCAGGCAAACAGCAGCATCACCGTGCGTTATTGACACAGGGTGGTGAACAAACAGTAAAACGGTAATTTTAAAAAGACACTGTAATGATTACTGTGGGAAATTTTACTGTTTTATCGTTTTAACGGTAGTCTTCACGTGTGGTTCTCATTTAGTTAAGGACTTGAGCTTGAGCTTATATATGGTAAATGGACTTGAGCTTATATAGCGCTTTTCTAGTCTTTTGACTACTCAAAGCTGCTTTACACCGCAGGTCACACCTACCCATTCATACCCATTCACACCCATTCGCTCTCACATTCACTCACTGATGGTTCAGAGTTTCTATGTTAATTATCCATCAGTATCTCTAACACATTCACGCCCTTTCATGCCCATTTACACACCACTGACGCAGCAGTGGGAGCAACTTGGGGTTAAGTGTCTTGCCCAAGGACACATGTGTCGCCTGGAGCTGGGCTTGAACCTGCAACCTCCCAATCACTGACCAAGCGCACTATCCAACTGTGCCTCCGACGCCGGTCTGCTAAGAAGATAAAACTATGCATGACTTTAGTCTAAAGAGATAAATCAATGCTCACATTTGATTATGAATATTAATATACGATAGCTAGCAGTTTTGTCCTCTGTAAATTAATCAGAGTGCAATGGGTTGTTTGGAAATTTGAATACATTTTGTACATTCTCATGGCATTAGATGGTATGTGTTTCTTATTCATTTCACTGGAACAGCAGACCAAGGCAGCACTACGACTGGAAAACAAACAAGTAACTGTGGCCAGTAATGCTGCAAACATATTTTTCTTCAACAAATGAAATGAGGGATAAAAGTGACAAACTATTTACAGTAATTGTGCGTTCATCTTGTCGCTCTTGTGTGTCTGTTGTGTCTAGGAAATCTCATGGCAGTGAGGGTCCAAATTGGCAGTGACCTACTAGCCCCACCTCGACTTACCCAAACCAACTTATTTCTGAAGCCCTTAGTCTTACTGAAAATAATTTTTAATGTTAACACTTGAAATTTGAATGAAACATAAAGCTCTCAATCTCATCTTCTTTAATTTTACAACTTATTTATTATTATTTAGCCATTTAGTTTTGTCATACATTAAATAATATTACTTTGTTTGCAAAGTTTTTCTTTGTTTTCAAATCTATCTTTTCTGATTGCAAAATAAAGAAACAAATTCGGCTCCATAGATGGATACAGCCTCAGCCCTGCTCCAAACACTCTGCACAATGTCCTGTCGAAAGGTGAAGTCCTTTTCCACCCTTCTTGGTGTCACCACATAGCCTTCTGCACTTTTGGAGAACTGGTGTTTGAATTGATGTTTGCCCTCTTTTGTTTTAGCCCCTGCTCTTTTCACTTTAAGGTTATGATCCAGTGCAGCTACCCTCAGCCTTATGGAATCACAGGAGTGCCAATATTGAAAGGAAATAAATGTGGAAATAAAAACAGAATCAATAAAAGAAGTTTGGAAATAAAAACAGAATCAATAAAAGAAGTTTGGAAATAAAAACAGAATCAATAAAAGAAATTTGGAAATAAAAACAGAATCAATAAAAGAATCAATAATAAAAAAAATATATACAAACGCAGTCATATCATTGCTTTTGCTTATTCCATTTTGACATTGTCTTTTCCATTTGCCTATTGTCATTGCTTTTACCAGATGGCTCAAGCTGTCAATCAAATGACTGTGGGCGGGTCTTTCTGTCCAGGATAACTAGTAGATACCTGACGATTCCTGCTTGACAGTGTGTGTCCCAAATCGCATACTTCCATACTGAAATACTCAAAATATACTCAAAAATTTTGAGTATACTGCGTCAAAATGAAAAACAGTATGCTTAGTATGCGAAAAATGAGTATGCAAAAGTACCTGGATGATGTACTCAAATCGGCCTGGATTTTGAGTATGCAGCTGTGGACACTCAACAGACTCATTTTCTCCGGCCACGATGGCGGCGGTGAGCTGTGGCTCTGCACTGACTACAGTGGATGTGACTGCGCTGTTCAAATGTGAGTTATAAACACGTGTTGTTTCCACCAAGCACCATAAGCTTATGCGCTGCAACTCGTTCACAATTCGGCATAGGAGAAGAAGAGGTCCACATCGTGTTGTCACTTCCGGTGAGTACGCCGCTTGGCAGTATGCGATTTGGGACAGCACTACACCCTCAAAATTCACGCACTAAGCCAGTGAGTATGCAGTATGCCTAGTACACTCAATTTGAAAATTTTAAGTACACAGTATGGAAGTATGCAATTTGAGACACACTACATGTCTAGGAATGTGTCCTAATGTCCCTGCTGGTGGGTAAATGAGGACGCCCCATCCACCCACCAGCAAGGACTTGTTTAAGAAATACCCCCTTTGGGAATTTCATTTGCGTTCAGAACGTTCCTTGTTTTGTTCACGATTATGCAAATTAAAACTGTGTGGGAAACACATTTATAACAAAAATAAGTGTAATTTTAGCACTATATCAAGGACTGATCACTAATGACAAGAATTAAACCCAATACATGAAGGTGAGATAGGATAAAGGACTTCATACAGTAATTTCAGAAGAGAATTAGCAAAATATGTGAAAGACAACTATTAGCTCTCTTACATGGAGAGAATTTGCATTAAAAAAAATCTGCAGTTTTTATAACACAGAAGGTGAAAAGTAAACAACTACAACTTGTTGGTGAGATTGTGGGTCTTTTGATGTTGACCATACCCATGTTTTTTAGAAATGCCAAGAAATCACTGTATTCTGGAAGATGGTTTGTAATGAACTGAAAAACTCAGGAGGCTACAAATTTTATGACCAAAGCTGTAATGCTAACGATTCATATTGATTAAAATACTGTTGGTTGCATGTAAAAAAAAACTATTATCAGAAATTGGGGTAAGGAAACACCACCATAAAGAACTATGGATAGAAATCATGGGCAAATATTTAATTATAAAAGTTGCAACTCCAAGAACCACAACTACAGTACAATGAAAATGGGGGAAGTATAAAAGACTTTAAACCACGGCATTTAACATAAAAAACAGGCAGAAACATCCTACTCTCAAAAGAACAGAGCTTTCATGTTCTACAGCCTCTAAAATATTTCAGTTTAAATGAAAAAAAAATCTGTTTTTGAAAAGAACATTAAATTCCATCAAAACATCCTGATGAGACCTGAGCTTTCTTTTGGAGTGCTGAATGAATGAATGAAAATTTCTCCTAAAATCACCTAAAAATTCCCCCTAAATCCTTTTAGGTGAAGTAAAAAAAAATTTTTTTAAAATCACTGCAGCATGAGGATCTGATTGGGTTTTGGTTACTTTGGATTCAGGAGAGGTGACAGAGTGAAGGGTTGTTTCTGGGATTATAATCTGACTCCTGTCTCAGGTGTTCACATGTCCTACTGCCCCCTGTTGGACGGTTTCTTTAACACGCTAACAGAGCTTCAGGAGAGCCTGCTACGAAACATTTATTTATCCACATAAAGGCAGGTAAAAGTGTCCTTTTTGAAGTCCTGCTACAGTCCAAATCTGACATTTCAGTCCAAAGTAATAAAACTGTTTATTTCTGTCTTATAACTGTGTCCATTCTACCTTCATTGTTAACCATCAGCTGTCTTTCTGTCATCTTGAACTCACTCTACATTGCCACAATCAATACTATCAATTAGGGGTGTAATGAAATGGTCAACTCACGAAACGATACGAAATACGAAACAGGGCTCACGATAAGAAATACTCACGATACGAAATAAAGATTAAGAAAAATCGCCAACAGTAGGAGGTTGTGCAAAAATCACATTTTCTTTATTTTCTTCCTAATGCAAAAAAATAATACAAAATACAAAAAATATTGCTGCATCAGTACAAAATAAATGCTCTTTGAAAAAAAACTAAATTGTAGTTTTTTTCCCCATATTCAGACTACAGTGCAAATACAAACATAATCTCAATAAAAAGTGCTCTGTTGTTGTAACAATCAGGATAAGTACATTCTTGAATGAAAAGGAAAACAAATAGCAGTCCTCAGAGCTGCAGTTTAGACCTATAAATGTCTGAACTGTGAACTATGATATTTAGCCTATAACAGTGCATATACTTCTGATCTTCAAGTATGATCAAATTCTGTCAACTCAACAGTAGATGCAAAAATCAAATATTGTTTTTTTATGCAGACTTACACAAACATAGTGGAGCAGTTCTACTGTTATGTGTTCAATGTGGATTTTAATGTTTCCTATGAATTGACGGTCAGTGAATGGAGCAGGAAGGCGGGGCGAAGCGGGTCAGAGTTCAGAAGGGGAGAGTTAGTGTGTGTGTGTTAGTGAGGAGGGAGAGAGCCGTTAGCAGGAGGTCTAGAGATTACTACTCACTGTTTTGTTCCTAAATTATAATTGAAGTTGGCGTGGTCACAGCCCACAGTGACTGCTAAATAAAAGCAGGTATTCGCAAATCGGAGTCACCTTTATTTTTACGTCCAACGGACGTCACAGTACAGCTGCTGCCTGTCTGCAGTTCAAAGTAGTAGGTAGTTGGTAGTTGTATTTCCTGCAGTATACAGCGAACTGTAGCGGCATATTTTGCACACGGTTGTTGTTTTGTCTGCAATCTTCTCACCGTTCTCTCATCTTTATATGGGAAGCCAAAACAGGTCCCCACAACCGATTTATTTGACGAAGGAACGTCAGCTAATTCCTCGACCTCGTCTTCCTCCATATAGCAGCGAGTGTTTAGCTACGGGAGGCGAGGAGGGTCTATTTCATCCTTTTATTTCGAGCGTCTTTGAATTTTATTTCGTCATTTTTTTTTCGTGAAATTTCGTGGCACGAAATTTCATTTCACCCCTAATATCAATTTAGTACTTAGAATTTTTTAGTTTGACAAATGTATCACAGCTTTTATCAACATTGACACATCAAATCTGTCACACAGTTGTGCTACCACAGAATTCAGAGCTATTCAAACCACTCTGTCAATGTAAAGACCGTATTTTATGGTTTCGACGAAAATCTCACTCTCTATTTTTTAGGAAAATTCTTAACAACTGCTTGGTTATGGTTTGCGATGGTGTTGTGCACCTTTTTTTTGACATCCTTCCAATCCCGACGAGAGAGCACTGGTTCAGCTTTAAGGGCCCTTAAACAGTCTTCTTTTCCAGGTTCTCTATGAAGAGTAATGAACTGTCCCAGCTGTCGGCAAACTGCTTCTTCCTCTTTGGAACTCCACGGTCTACATTGACATGCTGGAGGGGAGGGACCCACTCCTGAAAAAAACATCAGCAAAAACAGAAAATTTAGTCAGGGTTGACATCCTTACAACTGTAAAATGAACAAGTTTCTTTTTCATCTTAGCCTGGAGGCAGAGATATCATGACATCTGAAATCTGATCTGATTAAGTATTACCAGGTGACTATGGCAGATCTACCAGGGTGGCAACTGCCACCTCACAGAACCCTCCTGCTAACCCAGCCTTGATGTAAGCTGAAGTTATGGTTCATCTGACTTTTTATACGACCCATTTCTAATGTCCGTTTGCAAGTGAATGCAACACCAGATGAGTTGGTACCCTCTCTTCAGGCCTGAAACTACTTTCACCTGAGGTAGCTGGAAGAAGATGAAAACAGAGAAAGGAGGCAGAGCTGACCTCACGGAGTAAACCAGGTACATATTGAACTTTATGTGAAGATGTCCTATTTGGGCATATTGTTTTTGTATTACACAATTTTAAAATGAATCAATAAATCATTAACAGTCTAACTAAGTGCACAGTTGTTGGCTAATTGTGTTGATACTAATAAAGGTCTTGTTGAAAAACAATCTTCAGTCCTTTCCTGAGTTAGCATGTTAGCTCGGTCTGGCAAGGTCTGTTTAAAGTAGGAACACTTACTGAGGATTTTCATGTCTACTCATATGTTAAATGTTATTGAGCAGAGTCAGTTTCTGAGCAAAAATAGGCTGAAGCAGGCAAGATCATCTTAACACCTGTGTTCTGTTTAAAATTAACGCACTATTTTACTGTTCATGGACATAAATGGCCGCCCATATTATAAAGCTATAAAAAAATAATAAATCCATATTTTTTGAACTTTCACTGCATCAAATCTTTTCAGCAGCTTCAGAGCTTTCCATAGATATAAAAATTTTAATATTTATATATCTTTTATGTTTTAGCCTTTTGTATCACTGAGGAAACCCGCTTTTTTTTTTTTTTTTTTAAACAGGAAAATCAGGAAATTTGTGATTTTTCCAAAAATAAGGTGCAGAGTGGAATTTTTCTGACAAATAAATAACAGCCTTGACCATGTCAATAATTGATGTATATATCAGCTTTAATGCATTCTTTGTTTTTGCACAAGGCGGATTTTTAAAAATTAACGCACTCTTTTACTGTTCGTGGACACAAATGGCCGCCCTTACTATAAAGCTATAAAAAAATAATAAACCCATATTTTTTCAAACTTTTACTGCATGAAATCTTTTCAACAACTTCAGACCTATCTAAAAATATTAAGTTTAATATTGTTTTTTAGTTATTTAGTTACATATAATATATTTTAGTTATATAAAATTGTCATGAAATGCACTGCTAGTATAACCACCAATGGGGTTTTTTATGCATGTTTTATTATAAATTCTTTATTTATGTACTCCTAGTGATGAGATGCTGAATGATGGTAACTTAGTCATTTTTAACAACATCTGTCTGTTTAGAAGTAGTAGGAAATGAGCTATGAAGTATTATACTAATACAGCAGATGTAACAGTTGCCATATTAATTACTGATCTTGCATAATGTTGGGCTTTTACTGATCAAAGAGAGTTTCACTTCTATGTTGAACTATAGTCTTTTAGTTTGGTCGTTACACAGCAGCCATTATACCATTCTTATATTTGCATTTAAAATGTTCATATATTTTCTTGCATTTTTAGTCATATATACAGGTTTAGCATTACAACTTAATGTTATTGAGAGGTTCTTACTGAAAGTACAATTAAGTACCGAATGTTTTGACTTTTTCAGGATCTTAAAGTAGTTAGAAACAACACTTAATGTGTTGCGCTAGGTTGATTTGATAATGCTTTATAATCTCACAAGGTAGTTAGAATTATTACACCGAATGATATGTTGATTTTTGTTATAAGTTTGATAATTTTATATATATATATGTTTAAATACAATAGTCTTACATGCTACTAACAGATTATCACCCACACCATAGAGCCTGAATACATGGCTAATGGATTCCATGCTTTAAAGTTATAATTATTAAACAGAAGTGACGTATTTTAAGAAAGTACATAATGTACTTGACAGTCTCTCTGCATAAGAGCTCTGTCTGTACCCGGAGAGGGACAGGAAAGCACGACCACATTTGGGCCTGAAAGGGAAGCCATTTTGGATCAATTCAGCCATTTTGAGCAGACCATAAAATGATGACTGAAATACCACACATTTAACTTAATGGCCAACATAAATACTGTAAAGGATGGACTCCATGTGAGTGTATTTAGGCCCATGAGAGGGGAAATTACATCTTTGTAATGAAGAATTAAAAGAATGTGACTATCGAAGGGAGATGGGGAGGAGCCTTCTGGAACCTTCAGGAAAAAAGGGGAATCCTCCCCATCAGGCAATATAACATGCATACATCCATTTGAGCTTCAGTTGTTTTGGGGCGTCGCAACACAAAGCAACTCCCGTTTGTTATTGTTCACCTAGTGTAGCTTTAATAAACGTCGTTTGTCAAACTTGGAATTTGCCTGCATTCGTGCTTCTTTGACCCGTGAGAGCACACATTTGAACTTGACCTTATTTACACCAGTTTTACTTCAGCTGCCATTTCCGTGCAGAAGTTACAAGCCAACTCATTCGATATTAACTGCTGTCCAGGAAGACACAGCATTTTGGTGCCGGACCGCCAGGAATCCCCCGCTCCGAGACCTTTAGATAGCGTCTGTCAAGGGTTGGCAGACCGCTATATCTCAAACACTCCTACGTGGCCACAACCTTCTTAAAGGTATGCGCAGCCTTCGTTTCTGCACAGTTAGGAGTGTTTTTGAGCTATGGAGGTCTGACATCTGGGTCAGAGACGAGATAAGTCCTTAATGGGAGAATTAATACACGAATGAGTTGTGCCTTGCTATGCTAATAAAGGGTTAACAGTAATGAACTTGCTTGATGTTAAATAATGCAGGCAGATTCCAATTCTTCTATTTCCACAGCAGACATAGTCTCAGCGAATAAAGTAGATGCATGTATATTTTACCTCTGTATGGTAATTTGGGGAGTGGGATGTGGTGTATAACTGTACGGCATGGTAAGACTGAGTTTAAAGAATATTTATGACCCTGAGGAGCTAGCGCTATAAATTTCCGTGCGGAGAAAGAGTTTCCCGGGTGACGAAGCATGTCTAAAATAGAAAAAGGTGGAAAAAGGGCACTCAGAACACTATATTATGACTAATGAGGGGGACGCTTGGTGTTAAGACATGAGCATCAGTTAATAAGGCGGCGAGATATAGGGCTGGGTGATTTTAACTAAAAGGTAATATTGTGTATACATAAGGGAGAAGCTAGTAGGTAATAAGTGTTAAATGATTGTATCATAGTAAGGTGTTTTATGAGTTAAAGGAAAAGCAGAAGGGCAAAGAAGTTTAATATACTCTGCTTAGGATCAATGTGTTGAAGTTTTTCTATGTTGAGAGACCACTGCTTCAGTCTGTAGGGCAGAGGTCAGCCACACAGATTGGGAGAGCGAGTGGGGAGTAATAGAAAGCATCCGTGCTGCAGAGCATAGAGAAGGATGCATGTGTTTTTAGCCAGAGTAAGGCTGTGTAAGCATAAGTTATAGCTAGGGCATTGCGGTAAATGTGCCTTATAGCCAGGGTGTTACAAGTGCTCCAGGATGAATTGTAGATGCACTGCGAAAGGGGGTTTAAGTGAGAACTAAAAGAATGTGACTATCGAAGGGAGATGGGGAGGAGCCTTCTGGAACCATTGGGAAGACAGGGGAATCCTCCCCATCAGGCTATATAACATGCATACATCAACTTGAGCTTCAGTTGTTTTGGGGCGTCGTGACACAAAGCAACTCCCGTTTGTTATGACTCAACTCATTCGATATTTACTGCTGTCGAGGAAGACACAGCAGTATGTTTTATGGCCTTTTAGTAACCGAAAACCATGATTTTTGGAAACAGGAAATATGGAAAAAATGTGATATATTTAAAAAGAGTGGAATTATTTTGATGAATATATAACAGCCTTGACTGTGTCAATATTTTATAACAATACGGATTTAAATGCATCTTTACTTTTGGCACAAGGAGGATTTAAGAATAACACTCATTAGGGCACAACACAATAACTGATAGCTACACTGTTTTTGATGCATAGAACAATGTTATTTTATTCAGACAACCAAAAGAATTTCATCAAATATGTATTTCAACTTCAGAACAAAAGCTTTGGAAAGGTTTCATGTCATGTATGAACACTTAAATTGACTTAAAACATGAAAGACAGACAACTGCCAGGTGCCTCTTGCAAACATGCCCCCCACATTTGGAACACTGGCCTCTCACCCTCTTTGGAACTGTGCATAACACAAGATTTGCGCTTTTTGGAGGGTCCTGGCTGTGGCTCCTCCTCCTGTGCCCCCTCTCCTCTCCCCATTTCCTCCTGATGGAGCTGACTCCTGGCTTCGGCGACCAGGCTGGCAGGAAATAGGCCCCTGGGCATATGGCTCCTGTTTACCATTGCAGGGCTGATGAGCGCTTCCCCAAGCTCCTGCAAGAACAGACGGCGCTTGTAGAACTTGCCGCTGTTCCAGCTGGGGTCAACTGTGGTAAATAGGACATATGCATTTGAAGCAGGAGATGTCCAGCATGTGATGGAAAAGGCACACAGGCCAGCGGCAGGTCTGCCGACGGCAAGAATAGGTGCCACAAGCAGAGGCGTAGCTTTCCATTAGGCAAGGCAGGCAATTGCTTGGGGCCCCCTAGCTAGTAGGGGCCCCCAGAGGGCCAACACATTTGACACAAACCATATATACTTCATATGAGCAGTGGCAGGTTGCAACAACAGTTTGCTGTCTCAAATCCCTTAAAGGGGCCCCTTGAGCCAAATTCGCCCCTCCCCCACCTGTTGCGCTCCAGAGTCAGAGTGAGTGAGAGACGTGAGTGAGGAGGGAGCGTGCTGGCACGTGCTCCTGCCTGATCGCCCAGACTCTGTGGTGTCAGGTTACAGCAAGGAGCGATAAGTCGGAGCGGAGCTCTGCAGAATACGTTTAGAGACTGTCAGATAATTCATAATTACATACAATTACAAGTAAAACAAAGTAAAATTTCATATAAAATCTATATTTGTTCAGTCCTTTCTCCTGTTAAGGGGAAAGTTTCTTGGTCACACAGGCGCAGGGATGACTGCTCTCTCACTCACTGAGGACAAATGAGCCGACTGACAGCCTCCGACAGAACATTAAGCAGGGCTGTAAAAAAAAAGCTAAAACTAGAGAAAAAAAAAAAGATAAAAAGTAATAAATGCTCTGCCCTTAAAGTTCTTTTCATAAATTGGTTTGAGAATTGTTTTTTTTATTATTTATCTTAGTTTCAGTTTTGTAGATATTGACTGTAGTGTGTGAAGTCTTATTCTAGGTTCAAATTTATTGGAGAGTAAGTCCATCCGGCTAAATGTTATGTTGTTGGTTGTTAAAATATGGTTATTTAGTTCATTTTCAGCTCAGTATTGCATATTAGCTCTTATTATTTTGAAATATTTTATTTAACTTGAGATGTTTGAAATATCAAATTTCAGTTCAGTAAAGCACTTCAAGCACTTTTATTTGGAGATGTTTTATTCTGCTTAATGTTTTAGCTCAAATTTGTAAATTGTATTCAGTGAAGCACTTTAAACACTTTTTTTCTCCAAATGGATAATTTTGCTTCAAATAAAGACAAGTATTTCTTTACATCTTATTCTTGTTTAAAAAGCATTTACATCATATAAAAGTTATGGACAGTGATAAAATGGTGACCTATGGTGTTAAAACGGGACACTGAAAAATTTGGGTGCACCTAATTTTTGTGCTGGTGCACCTTAAAAAATTTTTTTAGGTGCACCGTTGCAACCAACTCAAAAAGTTAGTCGTGAGCCCTGTTAGCAGTATTTATATTTTTTTTTGACTCAAAGTTTTGACTTTTGCAAAGAATTAAGGACAGTTGTAGTCCTCCCCGCTTTATATTTTATAAGCAATTTTATTGGTTTGAACGGCTTTAATATTGGATATATTTGTTTTAAGAAATGTAGATGTGCACTTTGATTTGCCTACAGTGGACACAGAACTTCAAAGGACACTATTTTTCAGTTTTTTATGCCTTTTTATACTTTTCAGTTGTGCACTTTTGATTACAATTTGAGATAACAGACATTGCACTAAGGTAACCCATGGACATATTTTCTAGTAATCTTTCTACTATTTTATTACAGTGTTTTGTTTTAATAAAAGAGATTTGATTGTTTTGCACAATTATTGTTGATTGTTTTTGATGCAGATGTTAAAAAAATATAGATATTAACTTTTTTTTAACCCCCCATGGGCCCCCAATCCAATTTTGCTTGGGGCCCCAGGGGACCCTTGCTACGCCCCTGGCCACAAGCCTGCAAAAAAACAAACATCAATGAATAAATGAACATGAATATGTTTACACACATCCTTCTTGATGATTAAAAAATACAGGAAAAAATAAAGTAAATAGTCTGTTGCTATATCACACAACAATATGCAATGAGTAACTATAAAAAACATAAGTGTTGTGTAAATACCTGGTCCAGGTGGTCGACACCCCCTTTACATTTGTTGTAGTCCAGGATCATTTTCGGTTTCTTTTTTCCTGACTCTTCAACCTGTGGCTCCCGGTGTCGTGTGCTGGGGATCAGGACATTTTTCTTCCTCCTTGGCACATATGAAACAATTGTTTTGTTTTGTGTGAATCCAAAAGGAGAGGAGAGCACCTCTCCCTGCCTGATGTCGACCAGCTGTGGGGGGAGCTCTAGCTTGTTGGCCCTGAGGGTCCCAACCAGGGCCATCCTCCTTTTCTGGATCTCTTCAGCCAGGGGAAAAGAGGTAAAAAATTTGTCAGTTGTTAGTGTGTGGCCCTGGAGGTCAGTCGTTAGCTCCAGCACGACACACATCCCCCGCTTGCGTTCGGGTGGAGCAGAGCCAGACCTCCCCGTGTAGACATGGAGCCTCCAAGCATAAGAGGTCTCAACGTCGCAGAGGGCCCAGATCTTCAAGCCATACCTGGCCGGCTTTGATGGCATGTACTGCCTTAATGAGCAGCGGCCCTTAAAAGGGACCAGCTGCTCATCAATGCAGGTGTCCCTCCCAGGATTAAACATTTTGGACAGCCTGCTGCTCCACTGGCTCCATAGGTCACTAATGGGGGCCAGCTTGTCTCTTCTGTGACATTCTGGCCTGGACAGTTTGTCGTCGAACCATAGAGCTTGGTTGATTTGAAGAAATCTGTGCATGGACATGGTAGCAGCGAAAATGGCTCTGCCTGTCTTCTTGTCCCACAAGCTTCGCAGAGATTCATGCTGAGACTTGAAAACACCAGCCAGTATCAGCAGTCCCCAGTAGGAACGCAGCTCCTCCTGGGATAGATCTCTCCAACCATCCACTGACCTTTTTCCCTCCAGGTTGGTACAATCGAGGATGATCTTCAGGAATTCTTCTGGGAAAAAAGGTCAAAAGCACTTTCCGGGCTTCTTATCCCTGCCACTGCAAAGTGCGTAGGTCCTGGGGTCAAGATGGCTGGTGGATAAAATGGCAGGGTCATCTCGTGTGTAGCAGACCACAAGATTGCTCCATTTCGTGATCGCCACTTAGAGTTGGAATCTGCCGCTGCCTCTCCCTCCTCTTCATCGTCCTCCCCCTTTTCATCATCGTCGTCTTTGTCGTCGTCGTCCTCCTCCTCCTCTTTGTCATCATCCTCTTCCTCACTCAAGCTGCAGGGTCCCTCAATGTCAGTCAGGTACTCCTCTGAAGAAACCTCCTGGCTCCAAGGGGACTCCAAGCTGCTCAATCCATCCTCAGAGTCATTTCCTTCAGTCTCCTCCGATGACTGCAGACATGCAGCTACGGCCTCCTCCAAGCTAAGATGTCGCTTCATTGCTTTTCTTTTGAGAAATGACCAACCAAGCTGTGCTTCAGTTAAATACTTGCTTGATCAAAGTAATTTTTTTGTGTTTGAAGTTCAGTTGGGTTTTTTTATCAAATGGAAGCCTCCACTAATCAATTGGAGATGACATAGCATGCTTTCGCAGGTGTGTAAGAAGGAATGGTCAACCCGATGGCCTTCATCACAATGGGAACCACTAGCTCCTACTTCTGGTGCTCAGTCTGCAGACAAAAAACTCCTGTGCCCATCAAGGTGTGAGGGACTTAAGCAGGCATGTGGAAGGTGAGGGACATGGTGCAAAAGAACAGGCTTTAAACTGAGCCAGCAGTGTTACACACTTCTACACACCAGCAGCTTCTGTTGGAGGCACGAGTGTTCAAGAGGCCAAGAAACACAGCACAGGGAAACCAAATGGCTGATGTTTGATTAACTGCAGTGTCCATCAAATTGTTGTATCTCCATAAAACATATGTATCTAATGTTTATGATTACTGATCAGTTGTTTCTATTGCAGATAAGGAGAGCTGAGGTGAAGTTTGCTGTTGCAATGGTGCAACACAATATTCCATTTTCTGCTGCTGACCATTTCAGCCCCTTGTGCAATGAATGTTTTAGAGACTCCCTTACAGCCCAGAGCTTTAAGAGCGCAAGTACCAAAACAATGTGCATCATAAATGAAGCAGTGGCACCGCATTTCAAAGGGGAACTAGTGATGAAGATGAGAGAGAATCCTTTTACACTTGTCACAGATGGCTCAAATGATACCGGTAAGTTTAATAACGAGCAGTAATTTAAGTTTGTATCCATTTCTTTGTGCACACTAATATAAGTTTTGAACAACTATGTTATTTAAGTTCACATTATTGTTACAGTTCTAGAGAGGTATTTGACAACAACAAGGTTGTGCACAGATTCCTTGATATGTGCACCACCAGTGGAAAGAGCTGTGGCACTGCAGAAGTGATTTATAAAAAAATCAGTGACACCTTGCAGGAAAATAATAAAATAATATCCCACAGATAAATTGTGTAGGTCTCTCCATCGACAATGCTCCTGTAAATACAGGTTCCCGTCTGGTATGAAAACACCTTAAGAGATACTGTATATAGTGGTACTAAAGCCATTTTTAGTCACATTTCTATTTTTCTTCTTTTAATATTTAGTTAGAAATGTCATAATCTAAAGCTTTTCTCATAATTATTATTTGGTATTGATAAAATCTTATCTCTACCAATGGCATTAATGTTCCTGCTAATCGATCAATTCTTTAATGATTCCCTGATTGATTTCTGTCGATTTTCCATGTGGTCAAATGTTGGCCTGTAGATTTTCAGTGTCAACAATGTCAAACACACGTCACAGCAGAGAAAACTGCTCCTGCAAAGTGTTTCCACTCACTTAAGGTTGTGCAGTAGGAGTCTTTTGTAAAAAAAAAAAAAAAAACACAATTCTGACACTTCTGAACCCTGTCAGTGGAAGGAATTGATAAGGGAATTGGCAAAACACTCATGATGACTTTGAGGGAGCTGTTAGCAGTTCTCAACTGGAATTGGTGTTCGATTCCCATCTCTAGTGAATATTGAATTAACTAATTATTTACAATGGTAAATTGTTTTTTCATCATTTATCATTGACTAGTGTCTTTAAAATTGCTTAATAAAGCTTTTTATTAAAAATGTTACCAACAATTTCCCCTCCCATACTTTAGATACAACTTTCTAGTGAGAAAACATCAGCTCGATACAGGCAGCACATAAATAATACTCCGGCTGCAAGAGAAGCATATCTCACAAAAAGAAAAGAGAGCTAACACATCTTGATGAATAATAATGGGTTTCTAAGAATGTCTCAGTTTTTTTGTTTTCATGTTCAATAGTTATCAGAAGAGAAAGCAGTGGAAGGAAGACCAGAGAAAGCACAGGGAAAGGAAAAGGGCGATGGAGGACATCTTGAATTTCACACCTGAGTCAATGGATACAACAGCTGTTAAAGTGTCAGCAGACCCCCAGCCTAACCCTCCGATCATTGATGAAGATAATACAGTCAGTTTAAATATAGAGCATCCTCAACACTACAGAGAGGAGAAAACAGTCATAGAAAAAGGCAGAGAGAGCACAAAGCTGAGCAGCACTGTGTGCAAAATGAAAAGAGAAATGGAAGCTGCCATAAAAGAATCTGAAAAGTTGTGTCCTACTGAATGTGTTTCTGTTTTAATCTTTGTTTTAGCTAAATTCTGTTGTCTTACTTCAATAGAGACATGAATTAAACATTTGTCTAGTATTTGAAATTTAAAAAAATCAATTCAACATGTTTTCTGTCATTTCTAATGTGGTCAGGTTGTACAACTGTTCCTCATCAGCTGGTGCAACCAGTTAAAATATTAATTTAAACCATCAAATAACAAGCTAAAGTGAACAAAAGTAGATGAGCAGGGTTAGAATAGCTATTTTATTGAATTCATTCATTTACTCATTTTTAATGTAATTTTTTGTCTTCAAATAAAAAATCAAATGACAAAAATATTTAATATTTCGAATGTAACAGTCTTGAATTACTGCAAATAACAAAAGGCACCCACAATTTAATAATGTATGAGTAGCTACAGACACTTGAGGAATACTTGCCCAAAATTTCACTTACAAAAAATTAACAGAGTATATATAAATACTCATCTGCTAGTGGTTGCACCACCTGACATTTTTTGGGGTGGGAGAGTTAAAAATACTTCAAAAAGGATTTTAAAACATAAAAAATGTTGGTTAACTGCTGAAATCTGTTAAAACACTTTGTCCTTGATTAGAAAATATGCATTACATCCATTTTTAATTAATTTTTGTTAAATACACCCTCAATTTGTCATTGACCCATTTCTGAATCTTATGAATGTTTAATTTTCACTTTAAAAGTTTCACCAACACAAAATGGAGGATTAATCCATTAAAATCAGACTTTAACACCAACAGGCTCAGTTTGACTGAACAGAGTGCCCTGAAATAAAAGTCCATCATGGATCAATGATCAGTAACTCACCTTAACCTCTTGAACTGGTTCACAGTAATTCACGGTTGATCCACGTTGACACTCCTGAACAACTGGGTGAAATATCTCCAACAGCTGGTTGGTCTGCTCACAGTGAAACACAGGAGAGAAAGTGTCCTCAGCCTACCAGCTCAGTATTTAGACAGAACCGGCTCTCTGATGTCATGATCCAGAACTTTCCAGGGTTCCATTCAGCTCATTAAAATTCAGATGGAACTACAACACAGAGAGATTCAAAAAATAACAAATAACAAACAAGAAGCTGTGAATTCAAATCAAAGCAAACATCAGCTTCATCATTACTGTCTGGACGTTTTCGAATTTGCCTACTACATACTGCGTATGAAAGTACTATGTAGTAGGCACTGCCTACTACATACAACACTGGAATGTAGTCTGACTGTTCTGTTGGTTTATTTTGTAGTATGCTACGCTGGTTTTCAGTTCAAGGAACACAGAAGTTGGCTACGGCTGACATTTTTCCCCAAAAAACTTTATTGAAAATGGACAAAATTAACAAACTATGAGTAATTTATCTACAAAGATGTTGCCAGAAGCAACATTTTATATGAAACAGTCAGTGTTAGAGATGATGAGGAATTCTTTTGTATATATATATATATTTTTTGTGGCCGTGCATTTTTTGTGCACGGCAACTTAATGAAAAAAAAAAAAACATCAACAATAAGCATCTCGCACACAGTACAGCATAAACAATGAGGAGAAGCAGGAAAGGTGGCTGAAATCTAAAGAAGAAATACATTACAAATCTGAAAATGTCATTCCTGTCAGTGGTTTACATGAATAATGCTGCAAGACGTAGAAGAAGACAGG